>OU426984.1:74066878-74431878 GCA_911387785.2 Aelia acuminata | reverse complement strand
AGGGCCCCTAAGACGAACCTGAGCGATGACTCGAAGGTCCTTTAGAGGAAGTTTCATACCCAGATATTCTTCTCCTTGGCCTAGTGAACTGAGTAATCTGTAAAATGGGCTGAATCTGCTGTTGAGAATTGATTCAATGTCCTGAGACAAAAGCATATTCCGAAAGGAGCCAAGCAGATACCTGCATTTTTGTTTGAATATATAGAACGCATTAAAAAAAGAAAGGGTATTAAAGAAGTAAAAAAAGAACGTACATAAAACTGATCCAGGTTTTAATTACAGGAGTTACTCTCTCAGGTCTTCATTGCCCTGGCCATAAATCGCTTCCAATCTACGAAATATTTTCGTACCTTTTGATCTTTCCAAATAACTGTTATCCTATGTTTCCATTCCTCTTTGTCAGGCACCTTTGACACCGCTCTTCGCCTACGGTCGAATGGAAATTAAATTTCCCTTGCGCAATATTGTGCCCAAGTTTCTTTCACATCCACAACCGTTCTTTACCGGACAACCTAAAAACTTTTCAATTTCCTTCTGATATATTGGCGACCCACTTTTTTTATTTTTTTTTTATTTTCTGTTGTGTGCTGAGGGGTCCAATCACTCTGACATTGCTACTTCATCACGAAAGTTCTTCACCTACTCAGAGGACCTCTTTCACTAGTAGGTTTGCCTAGTTGTGAACTCATACATATGTTTACCAAGCGATCTATTAC
This sequence comes from Aelia acuminata, assembly GCA_911387785.2. Classification (NCBI taxonomy): domain Eukaryota; kingdom Metazoa; phylum Arthropoda; class Insecta; order Hemiptera; family Pentatomidae; genus Aelia; species Aelia acuminata. Next base: position 74,431,162 of record OU426984.1, on the reverse strand, counting down.
ATATGCCATGGTTATCTTTGTTTTTTAATGCATATGGTTTATTATTTTTTTTAGCATACAGTGTAGTCTCGTTATTCGACCTTGATGGTGCGTCGGAACGTAAAAAAGGTCAAATTAAGCAGAGATGATAAAAATACACTATTTTTTTCCCACCATATGTAACCCGGCTGCTAAACACCTGATATTATAAGACATTCATTCGTATCGTTTAGTAACAAACTAAACCTTTTTAACAAATCGCAATAATAGATTGTAAATCAATTGGTCTTTATAGCATGTTTATTTATAACAATACTAGCATTCCCCGTCGCGGCTTTGCCCGCGAGCCTTTAAAATCAATTCTGTGATCATTATCTTGGTATTGATTTAATATTATATGTTATGTATTAACAACATAACAGGCATCGGAGCTTCCAGTAGGTTTAAACCCCTTAGGGTTACATTTTTGAAATTCCTTTCTTAGCGGTTACCTAAAATTTAAATTCCGAACTTCAAGTTTCTATCATTAGTAGTTTTTGCTCTGCATTGATTCTATCAGTCAGGACAAAGCCTTTTATTTGTATGGAGAAGAGATCGAAATAAACACGCACCATCCCCAATCATGGGAATCACAGTGTGCGTTATCTGATTACCACTAATATTTAAATAATCAGTAGCCATATTTTATGTTAATGTCTATTTCAAGGGCGTACCCAGGATCAAAACTAGGGGGGGCAAGCTAAAAACTAGGGGGGGGGGCAAGCTATGGTCGTTCAGACTGTAACACCTTACCGCGGAAAAGGTGAATGAAACCAAAATTATGTATAATTATAGCAGTGCTTTATCAACTAAGTTATTACAATTATTTGCTTGAAAAAAATGTATTCTATTATTGCTTCCAGTCTTAAAAGCCTAAAAAATTATTGCTTCCAGCCTTCCAGGGGGGGCAGCCCCCCCCCCCTCTGCCTCCCCCCCCGGGGACGTCCATGGTCTATTTTAATAATATTGTAACGTTAATTCGATATTCAAATAAAAAACATATGGTTTAAAATCTCAAAAATAGATTTCCGTTAGAGTTAAACGACAATTTCGCCATTTAAGCCCCTTAGGGGTTACATTTTTGAAATTCCTTTCTTAGTGGTTACCTACATCGCGTTTAAAATCTAAACTCCGAAATTTAAGTTTCTATCATTAGTAGTTTTTGCTCTCCGTTGATTCTGTCAGTCAGGACAATGCCTTGTAACGTTAAATACAAAACATATGAGCGTTCTAGTTTTTTTTAATTTTACTTACATATATATATATATATATATATATATATATATATTTGTTTGGTACCCCTATCTGGCCATGCGCGGCATATGGGTGGTTATTATAGAGGTGTAACCAATCTATTCTAACCATGTTGGGTAGGTCGAGATTTATTCCGTGGGGCCTCCACGAAATAAAAGTCAACCAGCGAAGGGAGGATTCGAACCGCCACCGTTCGGCTCGAGCATGCTAAAGCGGGTCGCGCTCAAACACGGCCCTTACTTACCTATACATGAAATATATAGTAAGGGAAAGTATAGGGATCGTGAAAAATGTCGACTTCCGGTTTTCAACGGAAATACTCCGCTTTATTGGGCCATAAAGGGAAAATTTGTTTTGTCCCAATTAGGCGGAGGCCACAGTAAAGCGATCATGAATCCACGTGTAATTGCAAATAAAAAATGCCTAATCACCGTACAAGTATGGTAATTGATGTCATGCATTCGACGTATTAGGGGGGAAACTAAGTTAATAGATGCATTAAGCTGTATCTATAAAAAAATACGTTTAATTTAACTCTTAAAATGTATTTTTATTAAATAGGTGTTTTAATATAACAATTATAAAAGATGGAACAACTTAAAATAACTATTTTTTTATAATATAAATTATACTGATAAAGACAATATATCGAAATAAGAAATGAATCAGAACATGTTTTTACGTCAATTTTTTTCAACAGGTTAGAATCAAGTGTGCATTGTCACACTCATTGTAAACTTACGACCAACATAATTAGCGCATTTTTTTAGGACGCCTAAGGACAATTTCTTGATTCTTATTGAGAAACAAGCGTGGTCTTCTATGATACTTAGGTTATTCGATTGACACTGGGTCTCATAGTTTTTATTACATCAAGTTCCAGAAAGTTGGCCCAATTAGCCGATAGTTTATCCCAATAAAGCGGTGATATTGTACCTATAATTGATTCCGTTTTATAAAAAATGACTCAATTAAGCGTTGATCCCAATTATCCAATGACCCAATTAAACGGAGTCGACTGAACACGTTTTGGGGTCCCCTGAGTCCAAATAACTATGTCCCGCGAAATGGTGTGTCTGTGAACAGACTAGCTCAAAAACTATAAACCGTACGAACCTGAAATTGGGTATTTGGTATATATCATAACTTTTTATCACATTTATACGTTGTTTTTTGTTGTTGTCTTGTTAGTAATTTGAGTGTTGTTTGTTTCTCCGATATTGTCAATTATTATTTTCGTTTAATAAAGAATATTTCAGTCCACATATGTTTTATAATATGTACACTTTCAATGCACTAAAAATGCAGCGAAATTTACTAGATAGTATTACGATCTCATAGTTATCTTTTAAATTGTTAGACTCATATTTCTTGAGTGATTTTCTTATTGAGTGATTAGGCTTTCCTCAAAATCAAAATCACAGTAGGTGTTACAGGAATAATATTTAGTACACAGGACAATGGCGGATCCAGTTGTAGCCCCACGCCCTTTATAAATTTTTTATCATGATAAAATTTAACTTTCCAAATTTCCATTTGGTTCTTTCGTTTTTAAAAGTTAGCGAAACAATGACTCGGTCACCTGAGTAATTTTCAGCACTGTTTACAGTCTGCTTTGTGGATAGATGCGAATAAAATAATGAACAGAAAAAAAAATCCGATCTAATTTTTCTTTAATTTATTATTTTTTTTTACATTATTCACACTCTTTTCTATTTTATTTATAACCAGCTGTATATACCGGTTTCACCCAGGGAATTTCATTTTTCTATCCTCAACATCTATAACATGTTTCAAATCGACCGTTCGATTTCGTAAAAAAACCAATAAAGAATATACCCAGAGATCGGCTGAAGTGTAATTTTAAAATGGACATGTGTTCGCACCTGGTATCAAAGAAGTACTTAGCGAAATTTGGAGAATTATGACAAACGGTATGGATTTCTATAAAGAACAAACAAACAAACAAACAGAATTACATCTTTATTTATATAGGTTTATCTCAATGTTCCAGAGTCAGTTCTCTATTATCTATGGAATATTAACACATTATTAAAAAAAAAAAAAAAAAAATATATATATATATATATATATATATATATATACATCTTTGATGCGCAATCATAAGGGCTTAAGTCAAAATTTTGAATTTTTCAGGAGAGCAAGAGAAAAGTTCAAAGCATTGTGTTAAATCTAATTATTGATATTATTTGTAACTAGCTGTACATACCGGTTTCACCCGGATAATTTCATTTTTTAAATCTATAAATCTATAAAGTGAGTCTTTTATCGACTCAAACGGTCGATTTCGTAAAAACCAATGTAAAGTTAACCAATTTAAGTTATGCAGTCTTAATATGGGCAGGTGTTTGCACCTGGTATCAAAGAACCTCTGAGCGAAATTTGGAGAATTTGCGACAAACAATAGGGATTTTTATAGAAAACAAACAGAATTTCGTCTTTATTTCCCCGTTTCGCCCGGGGAATTTCATTTGTCTAAAGTAAAAAACCAATGTAAAGCGAGATCATTACGATTTTTATAACAACAAAGAAAATCAGCTGAAGATCGGCTGAAGTTATGCAATTGTGATATGGACAGGTGTTCGCACCTGGTATCAAAGAACCACTGAGCGAAATTTGGAGAATTTAGGACAAACGGTATGGATTTCTATAAAGAACAAACAAACAAACAAACAGAATTTCATCTTTATTTATATAGATTCTTATTATTGTAAAACAACGTAGTTTGACGTAAGACCTGAATACCAACCGGTAGCTCTCATTTCGTGCTATAATATTACGACATAATTCCAAATGCTCAAAAAGTGACTTAAGCCCTTATGACCGCGCATCAAGGATATAGAAAGTAAGAAGATGAAAATTTACTAATTGGTTCGCAAATTATAAATTTATAATTTTTTAAAATGTTTTTTCTGTTCGCTACTGTATAATAACTGTAGCATAGGGATATTATATTACAATTGCAGTAATGCAGGGTATTCCTGCGGGTGGAATAATATTAAGGTAAGTCTTCCAAAGCCTTCGCCATTTTATACCTGCATAAATCTTGTGGCGCCTTCCCTCTTCTATTTTCCTAAGGTGCTCTTACTTTTTCGATTTATTTATCTTATATCGATTTTTAGTTAGGTTATTTCCTCTTTTTAAAAATTTAATATACATTGTTTTATTCGGGAAATGGGTATCTCATTGGTTAATAAAATCACAAGTAGGAGCTTGGAAATTCTGATTGTTTTGCATACTTCTTTGCATATGATTTTTGGGTACTTTTCTGTTATAGTCACGCCCAGAGAAAATGTTTTTAATTTAGTTAGTACATTGCTTTAAGGAGAAGCAGGGTTACCGCCAGTGTTGCTAGGGAGGTAACTAAGAGTTAATTTCACAACTGTTCGCTTACTGGCAACACTGTCAGGAGAAAACAATTGCGTGCCGAATCATTTGTTTTGACTAGTCAATTAATCACGTTAAATATGGTTGAGTATCAGTATAATTTAAAAAATATTTTTAGGAATATTTTGGATGAGGAAACTGCGGTCAGATTTTTTCAACAGCATAATATTAATCCTGAAATGAGAATATATAAAAATAACCATGAGATGAAGTTAACATTTAAAGGTAAAATTAAATGGAGGTGTCATATAAAAACGTGCAGACAAGAGATTGATTTTATTCAGAAAACATGTGTTTGATTTATTTAAAGCAATGTACTAACTAAATTAAAAACATTTTCTCTGGGCGAGACTATAACAGAAAAGTAACAGAGAGGATAGAAATATATTAAAATACAAACAATATTTATTAAAACGCATATTTTTTTAAAGATATACATGTGTAAGTAACACTTATTTAATTGTGCGACGTTTCGACCCGAATTTCATGTCCTCATCAAGGCTAAATGAGAAAAAAAAGCGGCGCAAACTACAATACTGAGGGTCGAAGTATCGCGTCCTGCGGTGGCCATAGGATTTTTTAATGGGAGTAAAAAATCCTTGCCTATGCCGTCCCACGGATAGGACGTAAAATGGAGGTCCCAAGCCTGTACGATGTCTGGTACTCGTTAAAGATCCCTATCCTAATTATACCTGAACAGGCAAAATTTAGGACTCCCACTATGGCATCGTCCGATTAGCCTTAGTGGCATAAAGTGACATTAAACAAATAATGGAATTTATCCTAAAATTTTTAAATATGAGGATTTGATATCGGAAATATCAACTGATCTCAACTGAAAAGGGCTCCTTATAGGTTCATTTATCTTTTTTATTAGGCATTTTATATATATTATTTTATATTAGGCATAAAGTGACGTAAACGTAAATGTCCTCATCAAGGCTAAATGAGAAAAAAAAATCAATAAGGGAAAAAAATATCAAGAAATGTTAGTAAGATATTATTTTTTTATCTTAGCCTTCATTCTTACTCATCATTGTATTCTTAATTATCATACTGAATCAATATCGGCAATTTTTATTATTTTTAAATGACAATCGAATTCAGAAAAAAACACGAAAGATTTTCTAAAAATTAACCGTTTATAAAATTTAGCGCCAACATTATCTTAAATTCGCATGATATTAGATTTTAATATCAGCAATGGTAAGTATTTAAACTTAAAATAACCATATAAACAATTTTAAAAGTTTAAAAAAGTTTAAGTTTGTAGAAGATCGAGGAGAGAAGAATTAATCCTGTGTCGCCTAAGAATTGGTCACTGCGAATTCTCCCAAGCATACCTTCTGCACAACCAATACAGCCTACCTGCGTTAAATGTGGCGCCCCTATGACCGTGTCACATATATTAGTGGACTGTAATTATTTTCAAGAAATGAGGAGAAAATTAAAGTTGAACGAGTCACTACCAGAAATTCTGCAAGATTCAGAGGAAAATGTGGAAAAGCTTATGTTATGCGTTCCCTTAAAGATATAGGATACTATAATCTCTATATATATAAGAGGCTTTGTCCTGACTGACAGAATCAACGCAGAGCAAAAACTACTAATGATAGAAGCTTCAAGTTCGGAATTTAGATTTTAAACGCGATGTAGGTAACCACTAAGAAAGGAATTTCAAAAATGTAACCCTTAAGGGGCTTAAATGGGGGAATTGCCGATTAACTCTAACGGAAATCTATTTTTGAGATTTTAAACCATATGTTTTTTATTTTAATATCGATTTAACGTTACAGTATTATTAAAATAGACATTCACATAAAATATGGCTACTGATTGTTTAAATATTAGTGGTAATCAAATTATGCACACTGTGATTCCCATGATTGGGGATGGTGTGTGTTTATTTCGATCTCTTCTCCATAAATAGAGGCTTTGTCCTGACTGACAGAATCAACGCAGAGCAAAAACTACTAATGATAGAAAGTTGAAGTCCGGAATTTAGATTTTAAACGCGATGTAGGTAACCACTAAGAAAGGAATTTCAAACATGTAACCCCTAAGGGGTTTAAATGGCGACATTGTCGTTTAACTCTAACGGACACAGATTTTTGCACTTCGAGAAAAAATATCTAATTAGGACTCATTTTAAAGATCTTGATACGACGAGTTTAACCCGAAAGCTCTTACGGGGCGTCGAAAACCATGTTTTAAAGCCGAAAAATGAACAAGTTTTTTTTTTTTTTTTGTTTCGGCGTCTCTAGTGAACTCTCTCCATTGCTCATCTCCCTCTCTTCTACCGAGCCGGCAGCTTCCCCCTCCAACATTCCACGAACCGGAAGCTCCGATTCTACTAAATCTCCTTAACATCAGTTAACATAGTATATTAAATACCAAGATAATGATCACAGAATTGATTTTAAAGGCTTGCGGGCAAAGCCGCGACGGGAAATGCTAGTACAATATAAAAAAAAAAAAAAAAGAACATTGCCAATGGCCCCGTCGGGTAGAGGCAATTATAACAACAATAAACAATAAAAATTTAAAATAAATTAAAAACATTCTTATACAATTAAAGTGTTTTTTTTTTGCTAAAAGTTAAAAACTGATTTTAAATAAAAAATAATTTCTGGCATACTGTATATGTATTACACATGCGAACAGGTAATTTTTTTTTGTAAAAAGTAATTTCTGCTAAATAAATGAAATTCCCGCCTACCTGCTCACTTTACCCAGTCCTCTCAGATATCAAATTTTAAAACCAATCTTTACTACACTCAATTACTCAAAAGTTGCCTTTCAAGAATATTCGTATGTTTGCTTTCAGACGGCTGCCTTTTCGGTGATTACTTCTCCGGTTTCCGAATACTCTTTGCTCGTTGTATTCTCAATAAAGATCGACAATAAATAGTTATCTTATCAATGCACCCTATCATAAGAGGGTTTATATTATTTAAATAATTACCTAAATTATTTACATACCAGGTGCGAACACCTGTCCCTATTAAAATTGCATAACTTCAGCCAATCTCTGGGTATATTATTTATTATTATAAAAATCGTTATGATCTCGCTTTACATTAGATTTTTACGAAATCAACCGTTGGATTAAAAAAAAATCTCATTTGTGTCCTAAAGAACTTTTCTAGACCCACGGCTTTTCTAATTGTTTTTCAAGTTCCCTGGGTGAAACCGGGATATAAAGCTAGTTATAAATAAATTAAATATAAAATTATAGTTGTTACGTTGTCCAATAAATAAAATATTGTTACTTATTTATTTTACAAAATCTAAGGGTGAGTCTAAATTTTTGACTGATACTGTATTTCAGCAAAGTATTAAATAAGATATCATAAAAAAATGCCCGAGAAACACAAACGATCCATTGTTTAAACAATCAATAGTTCGCAAAAAATCGATCGATCTATTACAGCAATCGGAATTCGGTCAATCCATAGTAAAAGGTTTCAAAATTCAACAAGACATGATAAATTTTGTTTCAACTACTTCAAATACTCAGATATCGAATTCGGCGACGAGCCCTGCGTTTTAAATGTCTAAAATGTACAGTTTTTAAACAATGCCCGCAAGGGCGTACCCAGGATCAAAACTTGGGGGGGGGCAAGCTATGGTCGTTCAGGTTGTAACACCTTACAGCGGAAAAGGTGAATGAAACCGAAATTATGTATAATTATAGCAGTGCTTTATTAACTAAGTTATTACAATTATTTGCTTGAAAAAAAATGTATTCTATTATTGCTTCCAGTCTTAAAAGCCCAAAACATAGTTGCTTCCAGCCTTCCAGGAGGGGGCAGCTGCCCCCTCCCCCTGCCCCCCGCTGGGTACGCCCATGAATGCCCGGTTACAGAATAAGTCTAGCGAGATTCCCATTGGCTATGGGGCACTGTCACATATCTTTAGATTTAAAAACAAAAGAAAAATATCGTTATATATATTTCTGTCCATCATGAAAAATTATCAATATAAATTATTTAAAAAAGTGTATTGGATAAATGAAGGGGTCGGGGCAAAATAGTGCCAAGCAACTTTTGGAAGTGACACCTAAATATGACTATAGAGACTCTCCATAGTCATATTTAGGTGGCATTTCCATCATAGACATATAGTCCAACGTAGTATACAGCAAACTGCAGCTACAGTTTATTTTTGTTAAAAATGTTGCTTTGCCCCGACCCCTTCAAATGATGGTTGACCGGATTTTGAATATTGATGAGAATAGTCCGGGATGGCGGTCAATAAACTACAAAATAGTATAAAACGTTTCGTTTATTTAAAAATAGAATTTATTTGTTTTAAATATATGTATATATATATATATATATATATATATATATATATATATATATATATATATATTTACTAATTTATTATTAAAAAAGTAAAAATAAAAATTTGCAAATTTAAGGGTGACTAATGGGCAACCGTTTTCTTTAAAGGTGCCTTCACACTGTGCGAACCTCGCTCAACACTGTTCTGTTCAGAACATTGTTCGGATAAACGAACTTAAACCGTTAGCCTGCGTATTCTAGAATAGTCCTAGTGTCGTTTTTGAGTTAGTTAAGATAAGCATCTACACCTTCTTTTAACATTTTTCTGGCATTGCTTATGTCTTTGATAAGTTAAAGCAAATGCAAGAACAGCCGCTGGTTCCATGTGATCGGTCTTTGTAATGACAATTATTGTATTAAGTTGTATAGGTGCGGTCAGACATCATTGTTAGTTTAAGTGAATATAGCTGTTCGTGATAGGCCGGTACGGCAAGGTTGGGAGATTACTTGTTCGAAAGTAAGGTTCGTACAGTGTAAAGGCACCTTAAGATTAGGATGAATGATAATCAGGATTTTCACTTGCATTATCTTAAAATCTTTGGAGGCCTACGTTTCGATCTAAACATGTTGATCTTCGTCAGGGCTTGTTTAGTCGAGATTAATAACGAGATTGAGGAAAAATTCTCTCTTGTTTTTCCCCTCAGTCTCTGTCTTACTCTCGACTCAACAAACCCTCACGAAGGTAAAGATAAGTTACTAGGTTGTTACAAAAGTCCTTGTTCACAAAATTAATTTTATTCAAATGTGAGTACAAAATTTACAAATCAAATTTATTCTTCAATATACAGGCCATCATTTTCAACTACTTTAACCCATCTTTCAGCCAAAAGTTGTATTTGATGTTGATACCACTCTGCAGTTTTCGAGGCAAAGAACTCCTCGCATCCAGATTTGACATCATCGAAGTTTTCGAAGCGCCGACCTTTCAAAAAATGCGCCATTGACCTGAAAAGTCCATAGTCAGACGGTGCGACGTCTGGGCTGTAAGGAGGGTGGGGCAAGACGCTAATCCCGTTCATTTCTGAAAAATTTTCTTTAACTAATCGTGAGCGATGAGCAGGGGCGTTGTCTTGCTGAAATAACGCTTGCTTCCTATTAATCAAAGCGGGGTATTTCACTTTTAAAACTTCATATACCCTATCAAGCTGTTGACAGTATAGCTCAGCGTTGATAGCCCTGCCCTCTGGAACCAGCTCGAAGTGATCTAGGACGACCTGATCTAGGTTCATCTTCAAGGCTTTTATTCCCAGAATTAAACCGCCTGAACCAAAATGCGGCCGTGTTTCGTTGCACCACACTTTCCCCTTCCACTGCACAAATTTCCTCCACTGAGGCCTTTGCACTAAAACCTTTTTTCCAATAATGCCTAAGAAAGCCGCGGATGACAATTTTTTCTTCCGACATTTCTAGTGAAATTTAATAAACTGAATGAAAGGCAGGGACAGTTGGCGTACATAGATAATTAGAGGATTAGTTAATGTAAACATTGACATAAGAATTGTATTCGTCAGAGATTAAATAAGGATTAAATTAGAGACCTCAATGTAAACAACTTGATATGCACAAGGACTTTTGTAACAACCTAGTATATGAAAATCCTGATTATTAATCATCCTAATTCTGAATATTTCCAAAGGTGTACGACAAGGCGACACTCAGTCTCCTAAAATATGTATATCAGTTCTCCATCATCTAATGCAAACTATGAATTGGCAAAACAAAGGATTAAAAATCTTCGGAGGATGGCTCGATCATTTAGTTTGCGGATGACCAACTCGTAATTGGATAATGTTAAGAAGAAATCCTAACGATGACGAAACAATTGATAGTGGCAGAAGAAAAAACAGGTCTCAAAATAAGATATACGAAGCGCAAATTTGTATCAGTAAATTGTGAAGAAGATTCAAAAATTGGTAATCTAGAGAACGCCTTAATTAAACGATAAAGGACTGTGCTATCCGAGTGTCGGACTCCTACTAAATTTATCACATATTTGACCATAAACCAAAAAATTATATAAAGAAATTTTATTGTAGCCAACTTTTCCACCCAACGATGCAGTTCTTTGTCAGGGCTAAATGAACAAGACGCAGACAAAAATTATGAATACACAGTGTAACGTTAAATCGTTTAAAAAAAAGATATGATTTAAAATCACAGACGGTTTGTTGGAACAAACTAAGCGGTTGGAGCAAACTGTTTGAATCCAGAATGTTTGAGGTCCATCTACGTCGTTCCACCACCTTCCACGAAGACGTGGAACCTCCTAGAATGTTCGTTTTACGATTATATATAAGGAGCGTGTGACTGAACGAGTTAGTCTAAGTCCGTGTCTTGACTGTGAAGCTCAAGTCATATGATTGTGTGTTATAACGTTATCAGTTTTGTAACCTGCTCGAATATTTGAGTTGTATTACATAATTCGTTGGCATTGATAATTGTATATTTTTGTCCAACAAATATTCTTTAACCCACAGATGCGCTACAATACAATACGCAGGCAAACAGATTAATTACCTGGTCGAGTTCGATTATCCGAACAGACTGTTCTAAAGCGAAGTTCGCACAGTGTAAAGGCACCTTTAAAGAAAACAGTTGACCATTAGTCACATTTAAATTTGCAAATCTTTGTTTTTACTTTTTTCCTAATAATTACATGGGATCACCTGTGGTATAGTGGTTAGCGGGGCAAACTACAATACTTAGGATCGAAGTATCGCGTCCTGCGGTGGCCCTAGGATTTTTTAATGGGAGTAAAAAATCTTTGCCTATGCCGTCCCACGGATAGGACGCAAAATAGAGGTCCCAAGCCTGTACGATGTCTAGTACTCGTTAAAGACCCCTCTCCTAATTATACCTGAACAGGCAAAATTTAGGACCCCACTATGGCATCGTCCGATTAGCCTTCGTGTCATAAAGTGACATTAAACAAATAATGGAATTTATCCTAAAATTTTTAAATATGAGGATTTGATATCGGAAATATCAACTGATCTCAACTGAAAAGGGCCCCTTATAGGTTCATTTATCTTTTTTATTAGGCATTTTATATATATTATTTTATATTAGACATAAAGTGACGTAAAACAAACAAACGAATATATATATATATATATATATATATATATATGTACAGTACCGGTCAAAAGTTTAGACACACTTAGAACATAAATAAGTAACAACATTTTATTTATTGGAAAACGTAACAACTATAATTTTATTTTTAATTTCTTTATAACTAGCTTTAATATCCCGGTTTCACCCACGGAATTTTGAAAACAATTAGAAAAGCCGTGGGTCCAGAAAAGTTCGTTACGACAGAAATGAGAGTTTTTTTTATCCAACGGTTGACTTCGTAAAAATCTAATGTAAAGCGAGATCATAACGATTTTCTTGACAATAAAGAATATACCCAGAGATCGGCTGTTATGCAATTTTAATATGGACAAGTGTTCGCACCTGGTATGAAAGAACCACTAAGCGAAATTCGGAGAATTTAGGACTATGTATTTCTATAAAGAACAAACTAACAGAATTTCATCTTTATTTATATAGATTGTATTTCGAAACAATCATATAATTTTTAAAATGTTATCTCTTGAGTTACAATTATTTTTTCAAACTTGAAGATTATGAATTAAATAAAAGTGAGTCTAAACTTTTGACCGGTACCGTATATATATATATATATATATATATATATATATATAAATATGTATAAAAAATAAATTCTATTTTTGAATAAACGAAACTTTATGTTATGTAAATCTATTCTCTCTTTAAAAAAATGCTTTTCAAATTTTTGTTTGAAATTAGTTGTTCTCATTCTCGAGAGCTAAGCTAAGCCATTACTTAAAGTAGTTGTTGAATAATTTTTTAAGCTGTAAAACTAAACAGCTTAGGAATAGGAAAAATAATGAGCTTAGGGGAAAAGGGGCTTTTTATATAAAAAAAAGTGTATATGGGAGGGGAAAAGGGTCGCCTAGTTGGCTAGCCTCCAGCGAGGGGTTGGGGGACTGTGAAACAGCCCTAAAACAGCTCTTGTGCAAACAGGGCCTGCCGCGGTTTCGTTCTAAATCAACCCCGGCCTGTATTTATTTTGTCCAATATATGTATTCCGGGATTATTTTAAATTTATGTATTTTTCATCTCGGATGTACAAATATTTCATCTAGTACGAATATTGTTCAGTCGGGACATCAATGGCTTTGGCTGGTCGCTAGAAAAAAAAAAAAAAAAATGCTTTGAGTATCAGATGTTTTTTGATAAAGTTTTTTAAAATTCTATCTTCTATTCATTAATGATGTTTGTTGTTAACCCTAATCACGTGAGGACGGCTTGACGCAAAGCGACGAGGATTGGCGGTGTGTGTGTGTGTGTGTTTGTGTGTGTGTGTGTGTGTGTGTGAAGATTAGCTCAAAAACTATAAACCTTACAGAACTGAAAGTGGGTATTTGGTGTATGTATATGCCGTGACGTGACAGCGAAAATTTCATCAAAATTGGTTAAACGGAGGGGGTACTTTATTTAAAGAATTTTGTCTAATTTTTAGGTTTTTCTCGATTTCTCAAAAACTATTCTAACGATTTTGATTAAACTCTGTATTTGGTGTTTGTGTAGGCCCAGGATGTGACAATAAAAATTTCATCAAAATTGATCAATTGTAGGGGGCACTTTACTTAATAAATGTCGTCCCATTTTCACGTGTTTTTTTTTTTTATTTACTCAAAAACGGCTTTAACAATTTTGATCAAACTTGGTATTTCATGTATGTATATGCCGGCAATGCGACAGCCGAAATTTCATAAAAATTGGTCAAACGGAGGGGGCACATTATTTAGTACATTTTTTATCATCTTTACGTGTGTTTTTTTTCCCCTCAAAAACGGCTCTAACGATTTTGATTAAACTCAATATTTGGTATATGTATCGTTCTCGATTTCCAGAAAGGCATAAGAGACCAACTTTACAACGAGACGTAAATGCACCAACCTATCTATGCTTCACGATATATTTACAAAAAGCAACTCGTAGTAAAAGACATGCAAGCAGTAAAAAAAACTCGACTGTTGATGAAATTAGGTCCCTTAAAAAAATAAATAAGCAATTATGAATCTAAAAGTTCGTAAATGAAAGTTGTGTGTTGCGCGCATCGCACCAGATTTTTTATATTTAAGACACCTTCTCTGGATTTGAGTTTTTTTTTTTTTATATTTACAACTGGTAAATGGCTTATTTTGGAGATGCTAACAGGTCTTAATTTTTGTTTCGAAGTTGGAACTTTTTCTTTTATTACAGAATATTCTGTTGTAAAACTTTTTCCCTTTATCTCCAAACGGACTCGCAGATATTATTTGAACTTCTGAGGAGTTTTTAAAACTAACTCATTTAAGAATTTGGAATTACAGAACCAGTTGTTCTCTTGAGATGGTATTTTAGGTTGGAAATTTTACTTCTCTCTTCCTCTCTCTCTCTCTTTCTGTCTCTCTCTCTCTCTCTCTCTCTCTCTCTCTCTCTCTCTCTATATATATATATATATATATATATATATATATATATATATATATAAGCTTAGTAACCTTTTTATCACGATACATTAACATCATAATACACGTAGTGATTATCATAATAGTATTCCTCATACACCAGACACAGAAATGAAGCATGATAACATAATAGGTATCGCGAATAACGATGATCAGTTCTTCAGGGTTGGTGATCTAATTTAGAGACGACCCATTACATAATATGAGTAGTAAAAAGTATACTCCAAACATGACACTCAATTACCATCATTAGGATTCAATATTAGTAATAATACTAATTGTACATTTAATATAAATATAAATATGTAGATTTTTTACGATTCATCAATTACCTACCGCCATACGATTTTCATTCATTATTTATTAACCTTACTCTTCTTATTAAATGTTTATCAAAATACAATTTTTACAATACATTTTATTTGTCAGTACATATAATTTAAAATAATTTACATCAGTTGTACAGAAAGTGTCTCTACAGTACTCGGTCTAATTACCAAGCTTGGCTTTGCCGCGCTCGTCAAACCAAACCTCGTACTGTAAAAAGCCACTTTCTGTACTAGTGACGTAAGTAACTATTTAAAAACAAGTTCAGTTGAAAATTCCGTTAGCTCAGCTGAGAAATATCGATTATCTATTTTTTTTTATATTGATAAATGATTAAGTAACTTATTTATAGCCACAATAATATCAATATTTCCGTTCGCTTAAGGTGCAATTTACCATATTCTTTTGTGGTGGGGATTTTCTTGTTAAATCTGTCTAATTGTATAAATAAATATTTTTTTAAAACAATTTCAGTTGAAAATTCTGGTAGCTGAGCTGAGAAATATCGATTATCCATTTTTTTTTATTTTTTATATTGATAAATGATTAAGTAACTTAGTTATAGTCATAATAATATCAATAGTTCCGTTAGCTTTAGGCGCAATTTACCACTCCATATATCCAATATATTACATATATTATATATTATATCACTCACTCACTGTTGGGCGCTACAGTCCTTGTAAGACCTGGGCCTCTGCCACCATTCTTCCCCATTCCTCGCGGTCTCCAGCGAGGCTTCTCCAATTTCTAATCCCCAGTTTCTTCAAATCTTCCTCTAGGTCATCTATCCACCTACGCCTGGGTCTGCCCCTTTTCCTTTTCCCTCCTGGTGCACCATTTAGCATCATTTTTGGTAGTCTGCAGGGATCCACTCTTTCAACATGTCCCAGCCATCTTATTCTGCCTTTCTTGACAGCACATAGGATATCAGGCTCCCCATACAATTCCATTAGTTCGGCGTTGCTTCTGATTCTCCACCTGTGCTCTTCTTTGAAGGCTCCAAAGATCTTCCTCATGACTCTTCTCTCCGAAACCAGGAGAGCTGTTCTGTTTTCCTTGGTCAAAGTCCACGTCTCACTGCCATACATTACTACTGGTCTAATTACCGTTTTGTATAATATTAATTTTGCTTTCCTAGAGAGGCTTTTGTATCGGAGAGCTTTTTGCAGGGCATATAGACATCTGGTTCCTGCTAGAATTCTGCCTTTAATTTCAACTTCTAAGTTGTTACTCTCCGTCACTACTCCTCCCAGATACTTGAATGTACTGCAGCTGTGAAACACGTCTTCTCCAAATTCAACGATCCCTTCTCTCTGCATGGTTTGTCTAGAGGTTTTCATATACTTTCTCTTTTCGCAATTTATTCTTAGCCCTAAATCTTGTGCTGCTCTTTTAAATTCTCCTACAGCACCGGCCAATGCTGCTTTGGTTCTCCCTGTGATGACTACATCATCAGCATACGCCATGTGTTAAATGGTGCCACCTGGATTCGTCCTTATGCTTCTAATGGCAATTTCGAGGGCGAGATTAAATAGTACAGGTGATAAAGGGTCCCCCTGTCTTAAGCCACTGTTGACCTGAAATCAATTTGACATATATAATATATTATTGGATATATGATATAATATTGGATATATCCATTATATTGTGGATATTATTCATATATATTTGTGGAGGGAATGATCTTGTTAATGTGGTATTGGGTTACTTTGGAGTTTCGCTTAGTAGCCAGTGGTAGATACTGGATATTCCAATAGTAAACTATTTGTGATCAAAGACTATTTTCCCTAGTTGATGTTTGTAGCACATAGTAAAATTGAGAATGCAGTTGAGTCTTCACTTGTGATTATCCAAAAAAAAAAAAAAAATCAGTTTTTTGAGTTGTAATCATCTTGCCAACGTGCGACATGATGATAAAATCAAAATGACTGTTACATAGATAAATATTATCAATACATTGAATTCTTTGTGGTTTTAATTTTTTTTTTAAAGATTAGTGAGGTCATAATTTCCTTAAAAAGTCTTTGAAAACGTTTAGCATCAATTTCTTTTCTATATCCCGCCTGTCAGACTTTAACAATGGCCATTGTATAGTGAATGGATGAAAAGAATTCTTCTAAAGGATAATGACTCTTTTATAGTAATTAATATATTTATAATGGAACAATCATTATTATTATTATTTCTATGTATTTGCTATTTTGTCGATTATCAAACTACATATGTGCGGATATCATGGCAAAATCATTGATGTTAAAATTTATATTGATAGAGCTATGGGATACTTCCAAAGCCTCAAAACGTTCGAAAAATTGCTTTATAAATTTTTTTATTAGAAAATTTTGAATGGTACGTTTGTTGGTAAAACAAAATTTGAAGCATAGTCCAAATCTTTAGTTGCTATTTTAATAAAAAAAAAAATGCGATATTTTCTTTTTGTCTTCTTAAATGAAGTCAAAACTTGATCATTTAAAAAAAAAAAACATACTTATAAACATATAATATTTAGGATATTTCGCGTTTTTATTTCTTGCGAAATTTCATTTCCCTTGAAAATGCTTGGAAAGGCCACAAAAAAAGAAAACAAAAAACGTTTTCTCATGATTTGTTTTTCTTTTCCAAAGCTTTAAAACGTTCGGAAAATTGCTTTTTTAGCTTTTATTAGTATATTTAGAATGGTAAGTTTGTTGGTTAAGGAAAATTTGGAACATCTTTCAAGTAACCTAGATAGTAGTCCAGATGTTTGGTTGCTATTTTTATAAGACAAAAAAATGTGAAAATTTATTTTTGTCTTGTAAAATAAAGTCGAAACTTGATCATTTGAAAAAAAACTTACTTATAAACATTTAATATTTAGGATATTTCGCGTTTTTATTTCTTGCGAAATTTCATTTCCCTTGAAAATGCTTGGAAAGGCCACAAAAGAAAAAAAAGTTTTCTCGTGATTTTTTTTGCAAAGCTTTGGAACATTCGAAAAAATGCTTTATTTAGCTTTTTATTTTATTTATTTATTTATGTTTCCCTTGTAGATTTGCACCTGCGCTGTGGCGCATCGAGCAAATTTGGTCACTGCTGCTTTTGACTCTGACTTTCTTGAGACTTTCTTGCATTATAATTTACAAAAGTAAGAGGTCTCTTGGCCACCTTCGTTTCAGTCGACGTCGAGGCTGACCAGGTAACAGGGAGGAGGAAAGAGAATGGATGAGTGGGTTAGGGTGATGTAGTGTTGAAGAGTGGAATGTTTGATATTTGTCGTGTATGAAAGATTTTACTGTCTGTATGTTCATGTCATTGTGCAGTGTATTATTCGAAATAAACCAAGGTGCATTTGTGATGTACCTGAGAATTTTGGATTGTGATGTTTGTATTTTGTTGATGTGGATGTCTTTCGCGGAACCCCAAAGTTCTGCTCCGTATGTCCAAATAGGTCTTAAAATAGTCGTGTAAATTATTCGCTTGTTTCTTAAGGTGAGTGTTGATCTGTAATCCAGGAGATGTGAAAGCTGCTTGTACCGTCTGTTGAGTTCCAGTTTTTTAATTTTGGTATGTATGTTCCACGCGAGTCGTTTGTCTAAGTACAGTCCAAGGTATCGTACGAAATTCTTTGAAGGAACTGGGTCATTGTTAATTGTCACAGGTGGGCAAGTCGATTTTTGTAGAGAAAAACTTACGTGACTTGACTTGGAGGAGTTATTTTTTAGCTCTTTATTAGGAGCTTTTTATTAGCTTAGAGGAGCTTTTTATTAGTAAATTTTGAATGGTAAGTTTGTTGGTTAAGGAAAAGTTGGAACATCTTTCAAGTACATTGATTGTAGTCCAAATCTTTGGTTGCTATTTTTATCAGACATAATAATGCGATAATTTCTTTTTGCCTTGTAAAATAAAGTCATAACATATATAATGTAGGATTTTACTCGTTTTCATTTTTTGCGAAATTTCATTTCCCTTGAAAATGCTTGCGAAAGGACACAAAAAAAAAAAAAGTTGTCTCATGATTTTTTTTTCTTTTCTTTTAATTAACGAGATGGCCCAACTGAGGGTGATAATACAGCTCTAGGCTCTAGCAGTTGGCCTTCGTGTAATTTATTGTTTATTAAATCTAGCCCACTGCTCCCTTAATTTGTTTGCTGTAGCCTCTTGCGAAATTTGTCTAGCTTTTCTTTTTCTTTTTTAAAATAGTTAATATCTAGTGGGAATTAGTAATGTAATATATGGGTATATGTAGTACATAATTTATATATTCTGTGACAATAAAAAAAAAAATGATAAATCTCCAACGGGTCATTTTCAGGCCCTGGCCAGGCGAGACGGTTCCAAGTAGGCCTCACCCTGAAGTGACAGAGCAGAAGTGCTGCCACAATTATAGTACAAATTCTAAGGCTCGGTCCTGTGACAGACCGAAGTTTCAGCTAAAAAATTGCCCTATCTTTGAAGCTATTTATTAAGTCTAATGTGACAGTTTTGATTTCAACTCTAAGCGGATTTAATCTATTTTAAAAATTAAAAAAATCATACTGAAACCAATATGGACATACTCTTCACAGATATACGGTACAGCCAAAAAGACCCACTTACAAAGAATACAGACCTTTCAATCAAAAATTTTAAGACTCATAATAAAAGCACCATGGTACGTGACCAACAATACCTTACATACTTACTTACAAATGCCAACAGTAGACCAACATATAAAGAAACTTTACAAACGTTTCCGTACAAACTTACACGGTCATCTCAACCAACTGATTAGAGGGATGGCAACAGCTGATATGCCCGTAAATAAGAGATTAAAAAGGCGCTGGATGAGAGATCTCCTTCGTTAAAAATCCAGATTACCTGAAACAAGCCAGACAAGAGGTACCGCTGGGTGCCATCCTTCCCCATGCCTGACATGCCCTTATTTCAATAGAACAGCGCACATTTGCTAATTGTCTATGATTGTTGACAGGCGCAAATTGAAACATAAAGCCAAAAAGAAAAGAGTATAGATTTTGTCAAAAAAAGGCTTCCTATATTTTCCACTCTTATCGATGAATCGCTTTTCTTTGTGATTTTTCGTCTCGTTGATGTTTTTTTAGAATATATTGCCACTAAGCCTTGCTATATAGTTTGAAAAATAAATTATATTTAATACCTGATAATATCGGGCGTGATGCTTTCCTTAAAAAATAATAATAATAAAAAAATAAACAGTTAATCTTCCATGGGGTTAATAACTAATCGTTTTCTCGAATCTATATGTATCTATTATTTTTTGGATGAACTGAAAAAA
The DNA here is from genome assembly GCA_911387785.2 of Aelia acuminata. Taxonomy (NCBI): domain Eukaryota; kingdom Metazoa; phylum Arthropoda; class Insecta; order Hemiptera; family Pentatomidae; genus Aelia; species Aelia acuminata. The sequence continues at coordinate 74,410,985 of OU426984.1, read as the reverse complement.
ATCAATACACTTTTAGAAGATACAAACCATCTCTATCAATCCCTATACACAAAAACCGTTCTAAATTAAAAAACTAAAATATTTAGTGGCGTGTCTAGATCATTTGGGCTCGGGTCGGATTTATTTCTGGTTAAATTTTGATATTACCGGTCTTTATTATTTCTTATTCAGATATATTATGTTATTATCAGCCTGTTATTCAAAGTATACTTCAACTTTTAGACTTTTACTATTTAAGGGATTGTGGTCTAACTTACCGCGGGGACCAGCCATAATGGGAGGCATGACCCGGGTTCGACTCCATAATCTCACAAGTTTAATAAATGAGTTCAATTACTGTCATTCTATAAGCTTGCATTGATAATATTGCAAAACTAGACATGAATAACTTGAAATTCAATCATATCATTGAGAAATAAATTTTATTTCTATTTTCTATTTTATGAAATAATAATTATATTGTCAAATAATTAAATTTAAAAAAATGATTTTTTAACTTATATATTATAAAAAATATACTTATACTACATTTAAAAAAATTGTAATAGTATTGTACAGGCTTTGAGAATGGGGAGAACACCACCCCGAAACGTCAACGAAGTAAGGTTGTAAGAAAAATAAAAAGGAAGAAACGTTGCTGATATTTCATTATTTATTCATCAGAACTAGACATGTTACACACTTAAATATATTATATTTACACACCTAAACAAGTTTCGGTTTCGGTTTTGGATAAAAATTCGGTTTCTGTCAGACACTAGTTGAGATAAAAGTGAGGTGTGAGAAAAAGAGGTTTTGTAGCATTTGGTATAATTTTATTTCGAGACCTGTCACTGGTTTGAACCTGGTTTTAATCCAATGGAAGCGCGATATTTAGTTTTTTACTTTCACTTACCTATATATGAAATATATAGTAAGGGAAAGTTTTAGGATCGTGAAAAATTTTGATTTCCAGTTTTCAACGGGTTAGGGTCCCATGAATCCAAATAACCGAGTCCAGCGAAATGGTGTGTGTGTGAGAACATACTAGCTCAACAACTATAAACCGTACGATTCTGAAATTGGGTATTTGGTGTATGTATTTGCCCGCGATGTGACAGCCATAATTTCATCAAAATTTGTCAAACAGAGTGGGCACAATTTCGTCTCACTTTCATTTTTTTCTCCTTTTTTTTTCTCAAAAATGGATATAACTATTTTCATCAAACTTGGTATTTGATGTGTATATATGCCCGCGCTGTGACCGCCTAAATTTCATATCCCGTATTATCACTGATGAAAGTAAAAACTTTTATTAAACAATAAAAACATTTATTTTACTTTAGAGATTGATTACGTGATGCTCAAATTATTTAAAGCATTTGAGGTGTGAAGAAATGTGGTGTAAGATAATCTTTACTATATTATATTTCAGTTTAGAAACTTTATTTCCATGATAAATTTCTGAAAGCAATAAAAAGTGATTTTAGAGGAACAGTAATCAGTGTCGATTTACAGAAAGGCATAAGAGACAAACTTTACTACGAGTCGCAAGTCGATTCACTTACTATCGATCCACCTTCTGGATATATTTACAAAAAGCAAATCTCTGTAAATACAACTAAGCAGTACTAAAAAAAAACTCGACTGTTGATGAAATTAGGTCCCTTAAAAAAGAAATAAGCAATAATGAATCGAAAAGTATTGAGAACTTTCAAGTTTTGCATTACTGGTACATTACAATTTATGGAGATATACAAATATAAGCATCTAAATGTGGAAAAGTGTGGCGTTTACATATTATCGAAACAGGTCGATTTCGAATCTAGGTAAGTTCGTGTCGCGATGTGACCGCCAAAATTTCATCAAAATTAATTAATTGGAGGGGGCACTTTACTTATTAAATGTTGTCCCATTTTCACATGTTTTTTTTTTTTATTTACTCAAAAACGGCTTTCACGATTTTGATCAAACTGGGAATTTGATGTATGAATATGCCCGCGATGCGACAGACAAAAGTTCATAAAAATTGGTCAAACGGAGGGGGCACTTTACTTAATAAATTTTGTCCCATTTTCACGTGTTTTTTTTTTTTTTTTACTAAAAAACGGCTTTAACGATTTTGATTAAAGATGGTTTTTGATGTATGTATATATGACAGCCAAAATTTTAATAACCGTATTATGAAAATAAAAACTTTTATTTATTAATAAAAAGATTGATGTTACTTTAGAGAGTAAATACGTGATGCTCAAATTTATGTAGCATCGCAGGTGTGTAAAAAATCGAATAAACATGTAAAGGGGGAAAAAAATATGGTATAAGTTAATAGTCTATAATTAATATAGGTATATTTTAGTCAAGAAACTTTAGTTCCTTAATAAATTTTTGAAAACAATTTAAAGCGATTTTAGAGGAACAGTAATCGTTCTTGATTTCCAGAAAGGCGTAAGAGGCGTAAATACCTATCGATTCATCTTCACGATGTATTTGCAAAAAGCAACTCGTAGTAAAAAACAAACAAGCAGTAAAAAAACTCGACTGTTGATGAAATTAGTCCCTTCATATATAAATTAGCAATAATGAATCGAAAAGTGCTGAGAATTACCAAATTTTGCTGTACAGATACTCTATAACTTATGGAGATCTACAAATATAAGTATATACTTAAATGTGGAAAAATGTGTGAAGTTGAGGAATGGCGGTTACATATTATCTAACGTCGATTTCTAATCCAAGTAAGTTCGTAAGTGAAAGTTGTGTGTTGCGCGCATCGTACCAGATTTTTAGGCTATACTATTAATTGAGTATATATTATAAGTTTATATATTACAACTATTGTTTATTATTTCAATGTAGTAATTTTAAACACACTGCTCTAACCGACCGTGCTACCGCTCCAGTCGCTATGAAGGATGTCTCCAAACATCTGTTACACATTAACCCGTACTACCGCATGTTCTATCTGTTAAGGACATGTGTCGACTGTATAAAATTTAGCGTGGCTTAAACAACCTTACTTAGTAAACAGGAGTTAAGTACTTCCTCATGGATATAAACAATTAAGGCATGTAAATAGAAAATACTGGGAGTGCCGAAAATAAAAAAATAAAAAACTGGTTCGTGCGCGCAACACACAAATTTCACTTACAAACTTACTTAGATTAGAAATTGATGTGTTTTGTTAATTGTCATTTATCAAAGTCACCCATTTTCCCGCATTCATTTCTTATTTTTGTTACTTTCACTTACCTATACATGAAATATATAGTAAGTGGAAGTATTGCGATTGTGAAAAATTTCGACCGGAAACACACGTTTTGGGGTCCCCTGAGTCGAAATAACCAAGTCCCGCAAAATGGTCAAAGGGAGGGGGTACTTTATTTAAAAACGTTTTACGTTCTTTCGATTTTCTCAAAAACGGCTCTAAGGATTTTGATTAAACTGAGTATTTGATGTATTAATAATTATTAAAAATTTCATCAAAATTGATTAATTGGAGGGGGTACTTTACTTAATAAATTTTTTCTTATGTTCACGTGTTTTTTTTTTATTTACTCAAAAACGGCTTTCAGGATCTGGATCAAACTGGGTATTTGATGTATATATATGCCCGCGATGCGACAGCCGAAATTTCATCAAAATTAGTGAAACGGAGGGGGTTCTTTATTTCTTAACTTTTTTTCCAATTTTTACCTTTTTTCAATTATCTCAAGAACGGCTTTAACGATTTCCATCAAATTCGTCATGTTTATTGAAAATTAGATGTTCTTTAACATCAGGTAAGCTTTATCATTATCAAAATGTTCTGATGGGGCTTAAATGGGGAAGGGGGGCTTTTTTTTTGTTTGTTTTTTTTTTTTGTATGGAGAAATTAACTTTCTCTCGTAACGCCTAAACATAAGAAATGGCTAAATATGAGATATGGTAAAAACCAAGTAAACATATAGAGGAGAAAAAAAGAAAAATATTCACTCGTATAAAATATTGATTGAACACACGTTGAGCCCACGCTTAATACGCCTTTAATGACAGACTATTTTTTATAATCAAAGCCGTTCTGTTCATTTAATGGAAATTATTCGTTTCATGGTAACTAAATGAAATTTTCAACGGGTACCTATATAGAGAATTATAAAATCAGACGACTTGGAGTATTATGCTTGCATTGCCGTAATATCACATGTAAAAACTTTTATTTAATAATAAAAGAAATTAGGGTTTTCTATAGAGCAAATTAAAACAAAAATAAGAAATGAATGTGGAAAAATGTGTAACTTTGAGAAGTGGCAATTATCAAAACTCATTAATTTCTAATCTAAGTAAGTTGGTAAGTGAAAGTTGTGTGTTGCGCGCACGCACCAGATTTTTTTTATTTGCTCTATAAAAAACATTATTTTTTTTTAAATATTAAAATTTTTTGACTTGTGATAATTCGGCAATGCAAGCGTAATACTCCAAGTCGTCTGATATTAAAATTCTCTATTTAGTTGTTGAAAACTACATTTAGTTACCGTAAAACAAATAATTTCCATGAAATGAAAAGGACTGCTTTAAATATGAACAATGGTCTGTCATTAAAGGCGTACTCCGCATGCATGGACTCAACATGTTTTATGAGTTGACGGAATATTTTTCTTTTTTTTCTCCTCTAGATGTTCACTTGATTTCTTTCATATTTAGCCATTCCGTATTTTTAGACGTTGCGAGAGACAGTTAATTTCTCCATAAAAACAAAAACAAAGGTACTTTATATGATAACAAAAAAGTACTTCTTCATTTAAGCCCCCTCAGAACATGTTGATAATGATAAAGCTTACCTGATGTTAAAGAACAACTAATTTGCATTAAGCATGACGAATTCAATCAAAACCATTAAAGCCGTTTTTGAGATAATCGAAAAAAAGGTTAAAATTGGAAAAAAAAGTCAAAATTCAATTTTGATGAAATGTTTGCTGTCACACATTTGGCATATATTACATACGTTGTACATACGTCAAATACCCAGTTTCAGGTTTGTACGGTTTACAGTTTTTGAGCTAATCTGTTCATACACATACAGACAGACAGACACACAAGACCATTTAACGGGACTTGTTTACTTCGACTGAGGGGACCCCAAAACGTGTATTTTCGTTACAAACCGGAAGTCGAAATTTTCCTTACTAGGTATATATTTCATATATAGGTAAGTGAAAGTAAAAATAGGGTAGAATAGTTAGTGGAAAATGAAGTTCGAAAATGTAATGGAATCAGCGGTGCCTATTGTAATTCTGTTTTATCAAATAGAATCCAATTAAAATTTTTCTGTAGAACTTTTCCTCAACTCGGCCGTTTTAGGAGTTAGCCTTCTGATTAATTCCCAGTATTGTTGAATTCGTTTAACTCGGGTGTAATTAAAGCTTAGCCATTATTTCAATTAACCGGATTTACAGCCTTAGGGGAAATGAGACTTGGGAGTGTCGGTTTCATCAGGCCTAGCCAGTAGTCTCTGCAACTTGTTATCAGGGGAAATCTGATTGAGTCATTAATTCTTTAACTAATAGGTTTTTCTTGGTATGAAGTAGTTTTTTTTCTATTCCCGCCTTTACATTTATCGGGAAGTGATCTGAGAGGGGAGGGTAGAGAAAGAATTTTTAAATCGTGAATTCTGTGTAAAAGGGGAAATGATCTAAATAAAAATAAAAAGTTCTTCAAAATGCAGGGTCTGACAGAAGAAATAAAAAGAACTTTAGAAAGAAGAAGAAGAAAAACTATGATCATAATGATATAAGAATGGGAATGTATAATAATAACAAAATGAATCAATATTTAACAAATATGAAAGATAAAATAAAAGAAATAGATATAAAAAATGTCATATACAGAATTGAATGTAATGATTGCAATAAAATATACATTGGTGAGACTTCAAAAAAATTACAAACAAGAGTATTACAACACAAAAATGATTGTAAAAATAGCAAAAATATAAACAAGGCAGCATTGGCCCTACACAGTATAAAAAATAACCACACATTTAATTTTGATAAAGCAAAAATAATAGAAAAAGAAAATATAGCTAAAAATAGAAAAATATTAGAAGCAATACAGATAACAAAAAATATAGATAAAACAATAAATTTCAAAACAGACCCCAAGAATCTAGGTACACATTATAAGTAAATTAAATTTGAACTGTTAAAAATATTAGATATGAGGAGAAGAAGATTAGAATCAAATCAAAGGTAAATAAATTGATCCCCATAGAGAAAAAAATAATCAGTCTGTGACAAGGAGATGACCAATAAACAATGTTAATTTTAAATTATTAAAAAATGATGAATATATGTAAATATATGTGTGTTGGATAATATATGTACATATAGGATGAAATTGACAGCATGCAATTAAGCATGAAAAGAAATTTTAAGGTAATTTATAATTAAATTATAAAAACTATAAGAAAAAAAAAAAAGAATTTTAACGATATGATATATTATTGTGAAAAAAAAAATTTAAATTACTGTGATTTATATAGATAAATGTTTCTAGTTGTTTTTCCTGAAGATGGGGCGGATGCCCCGAAACGTTGAAAATGAAAAATAAATAGAAAAATAAAAACAAATAGTGGAAGTTGTTATTTCATTAAACATGGATTAAAAATATAATTAAAAACTTCCGGAAAAATCAAAAAAATAAATTTAACTAATAGGTTTTTCTTGGTATGAAGTACAGTTTTTTTTCTATTCCCGCCTCTGATTTTACGTTTATCGGGAAGTGATCTGAGAGGGACGGGTAGAGAAATAATTTTTAAATCGTGAATTTTGTGTAAAACTTTTGTGTTAGACCAAATTAAATCGGTTACACTTCCGTTTAATCTTAAGGAGATAAGTTGCAAAACTCATTCGTTCCATTTCTTTTAAAATTGAGATGGCAGTAAATTCTAAAAGATATTTGAATGCTCTTTTAACATATCAGTTTGGAGCAAAAATACTTATTTCTTATGAATTTTTGCTATACAAAATAGCGGTTTGTTGCAGAACTGATTCGTTCCATAGCCTATTGTGTTTCAGAACTGGTTCGTTACTCGTTTTAAAGCAAAACTCTTTGTTATGCTGTAATTAGTTATCGTTAGATAATTAATTTCTAATTTTTATACTATTTTATTAGAAGATAAAAGATTCGACCACGGCCGGGAATCGAACCCAGGTCCTCTGCATCTACGTCCCAGCGCTCTTACCACTGAGCTAACCGTGAGTCCGTTCCGATCGTGATCGATTGACAGCTGCTGAAGTGAAGTATCTCCGAAGAGTGGTTGGTCGATCGAACAAGGAGAAGAAGAAGAAGAAGGAACAGAAAACAGAAGAAAAAGAAACAACTGAAGTATAATTCCAAAGATTTCCTATTGCGACATTTGTAAAATGTTGCCAACACCCGTGTTGCCGAAAGGCAAGGAAGGTCGAAATAAATAAATAAATGAATAAAGATTTATTTTTTTAGCTTAAAATTTCAGTCTGAAATAGACGTAGTGTTTTACATACCGAATAATTAGTTGTATCAGGAACCGTTATAAAATGAATACACTGCATTTGGAACAGTTTTTCTGACTTTCCTACCTCACTTATATTATTACCAGCATTCCCCGTCGCGGCTTTGCCCGCGAGACTTTAAAATCAATTCTGTGATCATTATTTTGGTATTGATTAATATAATATGTTAACTGATGTTAAGGAGATTTAGTAGAATCGGAGCTTCCGGTAGGAGGAATGTTGGAGGGGGGAGCTGCCGGCTGAGACACGCAATGGAGAGAGTTCACTAAAACCGCCAAAACAAAAAATTGCTTACTCGTCGTGAACGCTTCATTTTTCGGCTTTAAAACATGGATTTCGACGTCCCATATGGGCTTTCGATTTAAACTCGTCGTATCAAGATCTTTAAAATGAGTCCAAATTAGATATTTTTTCTCAAAGTGCAAAAATAGTTGTCCATTAGAGTTAAACAACAATTTCACCATTTAAACCCCTTAGGGGTTATATTTTTGAAATTCTAAAATCTAAATTCCTTTAACCTTGCATTGGATAAAGCGGTGCGCAACTCAGGTATCCAAATAGGAGGAACCATCATAAATAAAAGTGTCCAGATACTTGTGTACGCTTATGACATTGATCTGATAGGAAGATCCCTTGTTGCCGTTAAGGAAGCGTTCACCAGGCTGGAAAGATCTGCTTGTGAGGTGGGGCTCAAAGTAAATGAACAAAAAACAAAGTATATGTGTACCGACGCTGAAGTTACTGACCTTGCTGTAGCAGGGTATACTTTTAAGGGGGTAGATAAGTTTGTATATCTGGGTAACCAGGTAGACCGCTATAATGACGTGCACCAAGAAATTAAAAGAAGGATTGTAGCGGCTAATAGGTGCCTTTTTGGTTTGCACAAATATATGAGGAGCAAAATCTTTTCTCGTGCGTCTAAAATCAGGATATACAAAACCCTCATACGCCCTGTACTGCTTTACTCCTCGGAATGCTGGGCCCTCTCGAAAAGCGACGAGATAAGTCTACTAAGGTTCGAAAGTAAGGTCCTAAGGAAGATCTTCGGACCTATCCATGAAGGGGAAATCTGGAGGCAAAGGACAAATCAAGAGTTAGACCAGCTTTTTAACGAATGTGATATAGTCCGGACCCTGAAGATTGGCAGACTTAGGTGGGCTGGTCATGTAGCGAGGATGGGTGAAGTGGAAACTCCGAGGAAGCTGATCGACGAGCGGATATGTGGTACACGGAGAGTGGGCAGACCTAGGGCTAGATGGATGGATGGTATCTCAAATGATGCAAGGACGATTTTAAATTTAAGAGGAAACTGGAGAATGGCTGCGCAGAGAAGAGAGGAATGGCGTACGTTGTTAGAGGAGGCCAAGACCCACATAAGGGTTGTAGCGCCACGTAGGTAGGTAGGTAAAATCTAAATTCCGAACTTCAAGTTTCTATCATTAGTAGTTTATGCTCTGCATTGATTTTATCAGTCAAGGCAAAGCCTCATATATATGGAGAAGAGATCGCAATAAACACGCACCATCCCCAATCATGGGAATCAAGGTGTGCATAATTTGATTACTACTAATATTTAAATAATCAGTAGCCATATTTTATGTTAATGTCCGTTTTAATAATATTGTAACGTTAAATCGATATTAAAATAAAAAACATATAGTTTAAAATCTCAAAAATAGATTTCCGTTAGAGTTAAACGACAATTACGCCATTTGAGCCCCTTAGGGGTTATATTTTTTAAATTCCTTTCTTAGTGGTTACCTACATCGCGTTTAAAACCTAAATTCCGAACTTCAAGTTTCTATCATTAGTAGTTTTTGCTCTGCATTGATTTTATCAGTCAAGGCAAAGCCTCATATATATGGAGAAGAGATCGAAATAAACACGCACCATCCCCAATCATGGGAATCAAGGTGTGCATAATTTGATTACTACTAATATTTAAATAATCAGTAGCCATATTTTATGTTAATGTCCGTTTTAATAATATTGTAACGTTAAATCGATATTAAAATAAAAAACATATAGTTTAAAATCTCAAAAATAGATTTCCGTTAGAGTTAAACGACAATTACGCCATTTGAGCCCCTTAGGGGTTATATTTTATAATTCCTTTCTTAGTGGTTACCTACATCGCGTTTAAAACCTAAATTCCGAACTTCAAGTTTCTATCATTAGTAGTTTTTGCTCTGCGTTGATTCTGTCAGTCAGGACAAAGCCTCTTATATATATAAAGATTATTATTATTATTTTTAATGTAGTGGTAATTTTCAAACATTGATAATTACAGATGGAATAATTATGTATTTATAAGCCAAATGGACCTAACTACATAGTGGCTTGCCTACGAGCCAGTTGAGACAGCCCTAATATAGGATATGACAGGACGTGAAGGGAGGGAGTGATGGGCTTTGAACCTGGTGCCAGGGCTAAAATGAGATTTACCGAGCGCCGCATGAATCACCTGCCGCCCGTTCATCCGCTCTCTGGGTCCGCCTCCCAGTGCTATCCGATAGACCGAGAGCCCGCTAGGAAATATCCACATTATCCGATAAGATTTTTTGAAATACTACATTATTGAAAAAAAAAAAATTATTTATTTATTTATTTACATCGCCCACCAATAGGCAATTGCCCAATTACAGGTGGTCATAAATTCAATTCTTACATCATAATATAACATAATCATAATGTATAACTTTAGTAACAATAAAAGATAAAATACAAATATTAGTTATTCTTTATAATAATATAGGAAAATTAAATTATCCCTTATTACAATAATATATAATATACGAATGATTGATTAAAAAATAATAAATAAGAAAAACCTAAAATAAAAGAACTAAAAATAAAGAGAAAATTAAGTAAAAAATAAAAAATAAAATAAACGGCGTAACTCAGATATGATTCATCATAGAGTTTTAATAATTTCTTCAATTATATATTTTAATGTGCCTAAGCTATAACTAAAATAAAGTTTTAACAGAAGAATTCCAAAGTTTAGAAATTTTATTTATAGGTGTATCTGTTATATATATATATATATATATATATATATATATATATATATATATATATATATATAACTTATATTCGAGCGCTTGAAATAACAAAAAAAAAGAATAAATAAGAAGGTGAAATAAACAACACGGGTTCAGAACATATACTGACTTTATTTATTATTCGTTCCTCCTTATATACTATCTGGGGTTGTTTACATCTCTTAGGTGGTATTAAGCCTAATACTGCCGTACTCCAGACCTTAACTCCCCCCCGCCAGTTTACGGAGGATCCTCGTAAACTTAAAAAGTATTCTGAATGGAATTAGAAGTTAAGATCGTAGCCGGCAGCCTTAGGTCCTTCTACCTCACACATATCTTACAAACTAAAGTACAAAAGAAAAGAAAAGAGAGAAGAAAAAAAAAAAAAATATTTCCTGACATTAACTACATCTGTCTCCTGCATAAAAGAAACAAAGCAAAGAAAAAAAAACAAAATACACACACTAAAAAAAACAAAACAAATCACTCTTCAGTATGCTATGAAATACATCCAAAAATAGCTAAAAATAAATAAAAAAGACTTCCTAGACTGAACACAAAAACTAAATAGATTCGCAAGCAAACATGTGTTCACCGTTGGTTCACTGAAACTGGGAGTTTCAATTGTTCAATGTGGACTGTTCTCCTCTTCTTGGGATCTCTCATGCTTTCAATAGTGACTATATTATGTTCTCTAATGACAATCACCCTGAATGGGCCCTCATACCGTAGGAGCTCCTTCCCCCTGTTAGTCCCTATCCTCCGATATACAATAGTGCCTATCCGTAGTTCCTCTGTCCGGTCCCTAACCTTCGCGTTCTCTTTCTGGACCCTTCTCTGCTTTTCCTTTTCTATTATTCCTTTAACTTTATCCCATGCTTTCTCCACCTCTATCCTATTGCTAATAACTTCCCTCGCTATCTCCTCGTCCCCCATGGTTCCCTCGTAATCTCGTCGCCTCATGCGCAACCCGAATAACACTTCCAATGGTGAGAATCCTGTAACCGAATGGATTGAATGGTTGTAAGCCATAACTGCTTTTTGCATCGCTCTATCGGGTTCCAATCCGTATTCTCCCTGATATACGCGTAAGTGGTCACTTAAGGTGCTATGGAGTCTCTCGATCCCTCCCCTGCCCTTGGGGTGCCCAGGGGTATTATAGTGCCACGTTATGTCCAACCTTTTCGCCTCGTCCCGTATGACTTCGTTTTGAAATTCTCTCCCTCCGTCCGATGTAATCCTTTCCGGTACCCCGTAGAATTGTGTCCAAGTACGCAGGGCCCCAAGCACGGCTTCAGCCGACCTATCCTGCACTAGATGTTCCATTGCTACTTTACTAAACTCATCGATGATCGTCACCCAGTTGAATCCCCTCCATGTAAAGGTGTCGATTTGTAGACTGGTCAATGGAGCGCTCGTGGTAGGGGTTTCCTCCTGTCTTCCCCGGGGAGGGTTTCGATCGTACTTAGTGCGTAGGCAGACTTCACAAGAACCTATTACTCCCTTAACTGTTTCTTTCATCCCTTGCCAGAAGTACTTCCTTCGCAGTGCTTGATGCGTTTCGTTCACCCCGCGATGGTTGGTTTTCCCCTGGTGGTACGCCAGAGTCACCTCTTTTTGTTGCTCTACGTCCGTCAACGTTTCTACGAGGAATTTGCAACGGATAAAGGTTCTATCTACCCCAATCCGTTCGTTCCTCCAAATTCTTCTCACTTTCTCCCAAATAGTGGCGTTACCTACATAGAGGTAGTGCGTCTTTCCTGGTTCGGAAGCGTCCTTCAGAGCTGTGCAAATCTGGTCCTCCCGCACCCCCGGTTGCGACCAAATAGTAGTGACTTTGTTCCTCCCGCATTTGCTATAATCAATTTTCATAAGACCCGACGTCCTCGTCTTCCAGATTATCTGACGGCGTTTATCATTGATGATCTCCTCGAGTTCCTCCATTTCTACCGCCCTCTCTACTTCGGGTGACTCTTCCCCATCCTGCGTCTCCTCATCTTCTGGTTCGCCTTCCCCTTCCGGCGTCCACTCCCTAAGGAACTGCCTAATGTCCTGGGACGTTTCGCCTCTTTCCTCATCGATAGCATTTACCATAATGGCTCTCGACAGCCAGTCCGCGACGACATTCTCTTTACCGGGCTTGTAGACAATTTCCATATCATATTGGCTCAAAAGTTCCTTCCACCTCGCAACTCTTGCCGATGATTCCTTTAACTTCCCCACCCATTGCAGGGGTCGATGGTCAGTGTGCACCCGAAACCTCCTTCCAAAAATGTACGGCCGAAAATGGTCCACCGCCCACACTATCCCTAGCAATTCTCTCTCCAGAGCACTATACCTTGTCTCCGCGTCTGTTAGGCGTCTGCTTGCGTATGCTATTGGGCGCTCTCCTTTTTCACCTTCCTGGGAAAGCACGGCCCCTAGCGCGTATTCGCTTGCGTCAGTTGTGACCGTAAATCGCTTACTGAAATTCGGGAAGGCTAAGACTGGTTCTTCCTGTAGTTTCGCTAGGCACTTCCGAATATTGTCCTCTATAGCCGGCGTCACGACTATCTTCGCTCCTTTCTTGAGAAGATTATTAAGCGGCACCAACTGTTTCGCCATTTCGGGTACAAACCTTCTATAATAGTTTAATGTCCCCAAGAGTCTCCGGATCCCTTTTACATCCCGCGGCACTGCCATCCTGGTGATTGCATCTACTTTATCCGCATCGGGCTTGACCCCTTCCCTCGAAATTGTGTGGCCTAAAAATTTTATCGACTCCTGTCCCAGTTTTGACTTTTCTTTAGACAGTTTGAGCCCAAACTGCTGCACTCTCTTAAACACGCTCTTCAGATGTTCAATGTGTTCCTCCTCGGTTTTGCTAAATACGAGCAGATCGTCCATGTAGACCTGGCATACCCTCTCGTCTATTCCCCGTAGAAATTCGTCCATGAGACGTTGAAACGTCATCGGAGCATTCTTCAGCCCAAATGGCATCCTTGTGAACTCATAGTGCCCCCTTTCGAATGTAAACGCGGTCTTGTGCTGGTCTTTAGGGCTCATTCTAATTTGGTGGTATCCCGCTTTAAGATCCAACGAACTAAATATCGCCGCCCCGCTCAACCTATCTAATATATCCTCGAACCTGGGGATCGGATATCTTTCCTCGACTGTATTTTCATTTAGTTTCCGATAATCGATTACCACCCTGTATTTTTCTTCTCCAGGCGCGCTCTTCTTCTTCACCGCCCACAACGGGCTATTATATGGGGATGAACTATTTACAATGATGCCCTGTCGTTTCAGACTTTCTAACTCGTCCCTAATATGCTGCCTGAGAGCTTGTGGGTACCGCCTTTCCTTTACGTACGTCACCCTTTCCTGCTTCAGCGGGATTTCGTGCACTGTCCTACCTGTCACCCCCAATGTCTCTCCCTCTTTGAAAAAGATGTCCTCGAACTCGCGGGTTAGGGTTTTCCTCCAGTCCTCGATTCTATTCAGTGCCCCTATCCTACCCTTCTTACTCCCAGCGGATCCCTTACACTTGTATATCTTTTTCCCCACCCTGATTTGCCACCTCCCACGTTTATTTTCGACCCACGCGCCTACCTTCCCTAACAGATCGCACCCCGCTATTACCTGATACTCCCGTGGCATGCTCTCTACTACGTGGACTTTTAGACTCCCCCTCTTCCCTGTCCAACCCTCTAATCCGATCATAGCCTCGCCCTCTACGCTACATGAACCCCCCAGGGTGATTAATTTACAGTCACATACCTTGACTTCTGGTGTCTCCTCTCCGCCAAACAGCTCCTCCAACGTTGCTCTGGCTATGATGGTGCTGGAACTTCCGGTATCCACCAGACACTTCACTCCACTTTTCACTTTGATGATCGGCAACCAGCATGCATCCCTCCTAACGTTGTTGCATGTTAACGCTCGGTCGCCTCTCTGCAGGCACTCCCCTCAGGCTCCTAACCGTTTCTTTCTTCCGGCTACCTCCCGCCGCTGTCCATTCGATCGGCTACCTCTCTCGTTCCTGAAACTGCCTGGTTCCTCGTCTTCGCTCCCCGAGGTCCCTGAGGTCTCCTCCGTTACTTCTTCTGAGGACAAACTCTCTCTGGATGGGCTTCTGGTTCTGCGAACCCTCTGGGTGTTCACTTCCATGGGTTCCGGTCGTGTTTCTCCTCTCCGGTATAAATATGGACATTGTCTTGCGATGTGCCCCTCCGTTCCGCACTCAAAACACCGAGTACGAGGACACTGTGCCACCAGATGTCCCGGTCTCCCGCATCCATGGCATTTTCTCTCTTCCTTCCTGCCGTGGTTGCGTGGTCTGGGTTGAGCCGATCTCCTCTCGCCTCCCGCTGGTCTCTCCTTACTTGCGAAAGTTGCCTCCCTCTGCCTCCAGTTCGCCGGTGTGGTCCTCGGTCGTCTATAGGTGCCTTTATCCAGCCGGGTTCCTCCGCTTCACCACTGCGAACCTCTTCATCTCTCGCACATGTGTCAACCATCTCCTGAGCACATTCAAGGAAGGTCCTATCTCTGGGCAGTCCCTCTTTCCGTCCAGTCTCTTTGGCCAGCTGGACTTTCCAAATGGTTGAGAGGAACACCATCCTGGCTTCTACTTCCACGGCGCTCATGGTCTCGCGCATTTTCTCTGTTAGCTTGTTGTATCTTGCCAACAATATTCCCGCATACTGGCCGTTTGATTGATGAGGCTTCTTCGTTTCCCTGAACATGTGAAACATATCTTCTTCTGGGGTCCACCGACCCCCTCCATATGCTTTTTTGAGTCTTTCCTTTACTATGGTCCACGGGGTCTCTTCGTCCGCCTGGATGAAGTTCAATACGCTTCGTTTGACCCTGCACACGAGGGCGGCTCTCAATGCCACCGCATCTCCCGGATCCAGCAGGCTTTCGGCGCACTTTGCTTGAATACGGGCCATTATCCGATCTCCTCCCTTCAGGAAGTGATTCAATTCTCCAATTTCACCTCCGAATCTTTCAAGATCTGAAATCGCCTTTCGAACATCTTGTGCTGTCGCTGTCCATACTTTTAACCATTCTAGAGTCGTCGCATGGGCTGAGGCTAGTGATTCCGCTGGTAGTGGGGGTATTTCATCTGGTACTTGCGGTATTGTCATTGCCTCAGGTTGTGCCACGCCATCTGCCATACTGAGAGATTTCCGTATTCACACACTAAAAAAAAAAAAGGAAATCGGCCACTCTGGGACAACCACACAAAATCCAAAGAAGAAATTGGGAAATTGGCACTCGGCTTCCCGTCACTCCGTTAACTCACTCCCGGGTTTCGGCACCACTTATATTCGAGCGCTTGAAATAACAAAAAAAAAGAATAAATAAGAAGGTGAAATAAACAACACGGGTTCAGAACATATACTGACTTTATTTATTATTCGTTCCTCCTTATATACTATCTGGGGTTGTTTACATCTCTTAGGTGGTATTAAGCCTAATACTGCCGTACTCCAGACCTTAACTTATATATATATATATATATATATATATATATATATATATGTTTCCAGTATCTGTTATTTTATTGAAATCGTAATCCGTTGTACTGGGCGCATATACTGATCTAAAAAAGGTATAGAATCCTGAAGCTATACCGTTTCCCCCGATAAAGTCCACATTTTTAAATTTCATAACAAGCGGTTTAGTTTCCCCTTTTTTCTTGCAATTCACGAAGTTCCAAAAATCAAAAGTCACTAATAATATGTTTTTCAACATCCTTTATATATTAGCCATATTCTTTTTTAATGTCATTTTTGATAGTAGGGGAGAGCGGGGTTGGTTGGCATAGGGGGTAGGTTGGCCATTGGCTTATAGTTTCCGTCACACCTGTTGTGAAGGCCCCAAAATTGTACCATGTGACCCGCTCGACCTCGGGAGTCTTGTCCTGAGTTTTCAATCCGATGCTAATAGTGTAGATAAGAGTGTGCTTCATTGATTGATTTTACAACATGTAAGTAAATTTTTATATTTTCAGTAAAGTTGGTTTAAAGACATGGAAAAACATTTGACTCCGATTCTGTTCACATAGCCCCAAACTGCTTTGAAAAATCAAAGGTGAAAATACCAATTGTCTTTAGTTCCAGCGAGGAGGATGAGAGTAATTTTTCTTATGCAAAAAGTGACGACTGTCTAAACTTCTTCTATTGTCATTCTATTTTCCCTTAAAAGCTGTTAAAAACGTATTAAAAATTATTATACCATTATAGTGCAGCTTTTAATAACAATAATCTACGTCAGGCAGTACTTGAATGAGATGGCTAAACAACCCCACCTTCTAGGCTAACCTGCCCCACACAGGGGGTTAGTTGGCATACTCTGGATTGACGAATTCTACAATTTTCTATCATCTTAGTATTAAATATTATGTTGAGAAAAAACTACTTGAAGTACTCTAATACTTGAAGTTTACAGTGGTATCAGCCCCATTGGGATTATATTAACAGGAACGACTCAACAATCAAAAAAGTGAAAACTGTTGCCAACCAACCCCGCTCTCCCCTATTCCTAAGCTCACAATATTTTTTTTTCAAAGTTTTCATGAATAACTCTTCTTTTTCGATAAAATTCTTTTAATTTTATATTTGAAATAATATTTTTTGTGAACCATGGAGGGAAATTTGATTTCTTGATGTTTGAATGCAACTTGGCTTTGCTTTAGACTTTATCTAATTTAACATAATAAAGGCTTGAGCCTCTCCATCTCAGATTTTTTTTTTTTTAAATTTGGTACATTCCTAATATTTGTATTGACTAGAAAAATGGTAAAAAATTACCAAGATATGTCCACCCGTTTTTGAATAATGGACCTGCAAAGCAATCAAAATTAGTTCCAGAAACAGAAAACATCATGATTTAAAATAACTGTAGTTGTGTTCAACTGGGATTTCATATGAAATGATTTTCTTAAAAGCAAACTTAAAATTTCATTTTCAATTATATCAAAGTGGGCATTTTTTTAAAAGAAAGTATATCTAATCAAACAACAAAATATAAAAGTGGGTGAAAATTGCTACATTACTAAAAATATTGAAAAATAGTGATAAAATTCAATAAATCTATCAAATCCTCCTCGTATTTAAAAATGTTAGGATAAATTCCATTTGTATTTGTTTAACGTCCCTTAATGCTGCAAAGGCTAATCGGACGATGCTACTGTGGGAGTCCTAAATTTTGCCTATCCAGGTATAATTAGTACAGGGATGTTTAACAAGTTCATGACATCGTACAGGCTCGGGACCTCCATTTTACGTCCTATCCGAGGGACGGTGTAGCTAAGGATTGTTTATTCCCTTTAAAAAATGCTATGGACATCACGGGACGCGAACCAGCGACCTTTAGTATTGTAGGTTGCCATGCTAACCTCTACACCATAGGTGACCCCTCAATTCCATTGTATTTTTTCGTATTTAGATTTTTTGTTTTATTTAGATTTTAGCCCTGAATTGTTAAGTTGCGAGATGAAAAAGGTGCATTCTTAAAAAATGCAACTAATTTTTTTTTTCATTTTATATTACACAATATGTACCTGTATATCGACATTTGATGGTGGTTTCGTACTTGAGGAGAAGGAGGAGTTTAAGAATGATCAAAAGCTACTTATTTGATGGTAATATATGCGCCAAATAAATGTGTCTGTTAGATTATCCCGGAAATTTTAGAGCTATTTAAATATTTAATTATTAATCTTTATATTTAAATGTTATTGTTAATTAATTAAATATGTTTCAGAGCTGAATTGCTGCCTCAAAGCTCAGGGAAATTGCCGGATAGCATGCCAAAGGGTGAGTTATACTGTTTTCATTATTGACTGCTAAGAGTAAATAAAAATTAAAATTTGTAATGAAGCGGGATTTGGGAGTTGAGGTAATAAGACATTGCATTATAATTAATATCGCAGAACCTGGCCCTGGCATTCTGGGGCGGGTCTTCCTGGGAGCACAACCAGCTTCTATTAAGTGTGTAAGCACGATTAAAAGCCAAAAAAAAAACAACATATTTTGGCAATTGCGAGTGATCACGGTCAAATCACCTTGATGCCCTAGAAACAGTTCCTTTTTACTAACTACGGTTTACGTTGTTCATTAGAGTAATGTTGTATATCTATATGGCAATATCCATCAGCAACATTGCAAGTGCATTCATATACTTTTATAATTTGAATCATATACAGTCATAAAACCTATATAGTTTATATATGTACATCATTGTTAACTTAAGTTTTACCAATGTGACTTATATAATTATATCAAAATGTGTTTGTTTATTGTAGAGCATGAGAACAATGTAGTCTCAAAATGCCTTCGTAATAGAGTTTATTATTGACTGAATCTCAAGAACCGTATTATAACATTTAATATTAACAGTCAAGAAAACATATCCTATACTTACACACACACACACATATATATATTTTCCAGTTGCATTAGGCGTAATGAGACCGCGAGTTGGACACAGACAGCCTGGAGGGTATAGCCCAAACCTAACGTTGCTGCGGCCATGGTCACCATGGTACAGCGGCAGACTGCCCATAGCTCCATAACCAATCCCATTGGGGCCAATTTGGCAGTGTCCTTCCCACCGATGGAGTCAGCTCTCTCGGGTTCAAGGACAGTGACAAACTGGTCTAGGTCCAAGGATTATGGTAGTTCCGAGTCAGCAGGCCCCGAGGACCTATTTTCTTTACCTGAGGCATACCGTCCCTGTACCAAACCTCCCGGCGGATACTGACATACAGGAAAATAACTCCACGATTGTCGATATGATACCCGGGGAAGGTTTATCACTCCTACACCCTATATACTAGCCTACTCACATACCCGGGGGTGGGAGTAGGCTTGGACTGCTTGGAGTTCATTGGGGGGCGGTCACCCGAACAGAACAGTCACCCATCCAAGTACTAACAACGCTCGACGTAGCTTAACTTTGATTACCAAGCCCCTTTGTCCACTCGGCTATCCCGGCACCCAAATATATATATATATATATATATATATATATATATATATATATATATATATATATATATATATATATATAATTTTAATGAGACCTTTGACCGCGTTACCTTCTATTTAATAATTTCAAATAACCGAAATTCACATTAAAGTTGGCGTATTTTGTTTCCGGAGGAGGATGGGGCCACTGAACCTATTAATGTTTTTCTATACCATAGTATAGAAAAACAAGCTTGAGGATTAGGAATTGTTTTTCGACTTTCCCCCTGCTTCCCTCCACACTGTCTAATGTGTTTCCATCGCGCCCTTGGATAAGAAGAACTATTTCAACACCTTTTTTGCCAACAACTTCCCCCGCTTTTCGATAACACCGTCCTCTCTATTCTCTTACGGGTTACCTTCTATTTCTGCTTCAATTTATTTTTATTTTAGTTTCTATTTTACGAAAATATTAGATATAGAGGTTTCAGTCCGATGCTAACAGTGTAGAGAAGAGTGTGCTTCATTGATTGATTTTACAACATTTAAGTAAATTTTTATATTTTCATTAAATTTTGTTTTAAGGCATGGCAAAACATTTGACTCCGGTCCTGTTCACATAGCCCCAAACTCCTTTGAAAAACCTAACGTTTCAACTAACCAGTTTCTTGTTTGGTTGTTCTCCCCTGTCCTGGCAGCCATATTTCATATGATTCCTCCTGTGGGGTTAGTTGGCATTATTCAAGTGGGGTTTGTTGGTATAAACAAAGGTGAAACTACCACTTGTCTTTAGTTCCAGCGAGGAGGAGGAGAGCAATATTTTCTATGTAGAAAGTGACGACAGTCTAAACTTAAACGGAATTTTTAGAAACAATGAAAAAGATTAATGTCACTAAAGATCACCTTCAGCCGCAATCGAAGCTTATTCATGAACTAGCCACACCTGGCTACCATGAAAATGAAACTAGTGCACCGCAGACACTTTCTCGTGATACGATTAAAGGGCCAGAGAATATTTATCCTACCTAAAGTTTTTGAAGATGTGTTGAATTTGTTTTTGTTTTTTTATGAAAAATTTGTTTACATAGTTCTAACGTAATGATACTTCTACGCCATTACATTTTTCTAATTTTTGCTGTTTGAAATGTTATATAATTTGGTTCAATTGAAATAAATATGGTAAAATGCAGCCATTTGTCATTCTATTTCCCCTTAATAGCGTTAAAAACCGATCAAAATTATTATATCATTATAGTGCAGCTTTTAATAACAACAATATGTGTCGGGCAGTACTTGAATGAGATGGCCAAACAACACCACCTTCTAGGCCAACCTACCCCACACGGGGGGTTAATTGGCATACTCTGGCTTGACGAATTCTTAAATTTTCTAAGATCATAGTGTTAAATATAATGTGTTGAAAAAAATACTTGAAGTACTCTAATACTTGGGGTTTACAGTGGTATCAGCCCTATTGGGATTATATTAACAGGAATGACTCAACAATCAAAAAAGTGAAAACTGTTGCCAACCAACCCCGCTCTCCCCTACTATTGATTGAAAGAAAAGTTGGTGATGAATATGGACTTGTCGAAAACTTCCACCGAATTGTAAGCAATAAATTAAATTAGAGACTGATGTTGGATTTTCATAACATTCAAACAGTTATACGTTTATTAATTAAAAATAAATACGGTCCTTCATTATCGTCAGAAATTTTATAGTTCATAAAAGAGAATACTATATTTCGCTCATTCTTGTTTTTGTTCTTAATTTTTTTTATCGTATTTCTTCTCGTCTTTTTTGTACGTATTTGAAAAATTATTTATAGTTATTATTAACTATTTCCTTTCGGTGGACAATGAACTTTGTGAACGAAAGATTGCAGGTTTCACAGGACTATCGGATCTGGGAGTCTTGAAGTGAAGTTCCAATACTGCGAAGTTGTACCGAGTTGGAATATCTAAGTTCAGAACTGGCGAACTAAAGTTCAAAAGTTCACACCCAACCAAATGTTGTTTATATGGTATTTGCATAGAAACGATCACCAGAATAATGTTTTTAATAGTACAATAATGGTTAACTGACAATATTCTTAATCGACAAATAAAAAAAAAAAAATAAATAAATTTAATATTATTAGTAGTTAGAAAAAAACAAAAACAGAAAATCTTTCATAAAACCGTCTATCAAATTTAGGCACATAAGGCAGTATAGACCTAGAAACAGACCATTTCAATACGCACAATACAATATACATTCATCAAAATTTGGTCATAAATTCCCATTATATCTAAAAATAAAGATCTGCTGAATAACCTACTTTCTGGGAGTGCATTTAAATTTCACTTAAATGCTTTGCGCAGTTGTGTAGAATAAAAAACTCTGAAAGTCATTTTCGGCCAAAATTTCACTTAAGCCATCGATATGTCTGCCTCTTATATATTCGTAGGTTTCGTAATTATGAATGTTTCTAATAAATAATGGAGGTTTTCCCTTATGGATATAGGCGTACTCTGGAGATCTTGATTCTTACTACTAAAACAGAGTTAAAACTAAATTTTTAAGTGTGCAAATTTTGATCTATATTTCATCAATTTCGGCTATTTTTCCTTCACTGCTAACATTTTTACGAGACTAGAGTTAATACATTACTCCAAAAGGGTTGTTCATTTAACGCCACTTTATGCAACAAAGGCTAATCGGACGATGCTACAATGGGAGTCCTAATTTTGCCTATCCAGGTATGATTAGGATAGGGATCTTTAACGAGTACCTGACATCGTGCAGGCTCGGGACCTCCATTTTACGTCCTATCCGAGGGACGGCATAGCCAAGGATTGATTTGCTCACATTAAAAAATCCTGGCTTAACCGGGAGACACGAACCCGCGACCTTTAGTATTGTAGATTGCTATGCTAACCACTACGGCACAGGTGACTCCTCCAAAAGGGTTTAATATAAGGTATATGAATTAGTACTGTCGATGTGAGGTGTATTCCGATCTTCCCGAGTTTCCCATTTCTGCCTTAATGATGCGGGGTTAACAGTCAGCTGCAAAATTACTGCAGGCCCTTTACCTTCTCATATTTCATTTTTAAGTTCATTAAATAGTAATTATTTTAGTTTTATTATTATGTTATCTACTTATATTATTATTATATTACCTACATTATCCTAATTCTCTTTGATTTCTCAAAAGCGTTCGATACCGTCAATCATGAGATCCTCCTTTCTAAACTCCAAAACCTGTCCATATCAAACAGCGTCTTAAAGTGGTTCCTCTCCTTCCTATCCCAACGTTCACAAACAGTTCACATTCCCGATAAACCTCCTTCCTCACCTCTCTTATTAAATAGAGGAGTACCACAGGGATCCTCACTTTCACCAACTCTCTTTTCCGTCTATATCAACGATCTCCCTGAGTCCATCAACCATTCACAATACCACTTGTACGCTGACGACCTCCAAATTTACCTATCCTTCCATCCTTCCAAAATGCTGGAGACAATCCGGAAATTACAAGAAGATATAGACAGCATCAACGCCTGGGCAGAGAAAAATGAGTTAAAACTGAACGGAAAAAAAACCAAGGCAATCCTCATTGGCTCCAAGCACATTCTTAATTCCCTTCCTTACTACCCCTTTCTCCGCCTTAATGACCAAACCATTCATTTCCAATCCCATGTCAGAAACCTTGGAGTGATCTTTGACCAGCACTTGTCGTGGAATAACCATATTTCCGAAATCACCAGAAAATCAATTGCTACCCTCAAACAGTTCCTAAGATCACGTGACTGCATGCCCTCAAAAACTCGTCAGCTCCTAGTTTCCTCTCTTATATTCCCCCATTTCGATTATGGCTGCCTTGTATACGGTGGACTGTCTGGTATGCATGAGGCGAGGTTGAAGAGACTAATGAATTGCTTCATAAGATTCATTTTCGGTGCCCCCAGGCGCTCCCACGTCTCCAGCTGGTACGCTGAATTGAAATGGCTCTATCCAGTTTTTCGACGGCAATACTTCCTAGGTGTTTATCTTTCCCGAACCTTTAGAACCAAGAAACCTCCGTATATCTTAAGTTTGTTCACACCATGCTCCTCCATACATTCTCTAAACACCAGATCCCAAACCTCTAACCTGTATATCCCTTTCTACCGATCTGCCTCCTTCACAAAATCCTTTATCATCCGTGCTGCCACCTTCTGGAATTCATTACCTGTCTCCATCCGAAACACTTCATCCCTCACCTCCTTTAAAACCCAACTATTCTATCACCTCCTGAATCTCCAATCTCCCGTAAATATGTAAATAGTGAGGACATATCTATACATATATATCTATACGATTTTTTTTTATTTTATTTTATACCTTTTAAGCTTAAAAGCTGATCATAGTTTTGTACTTAACATCCAAATGTTTATTTTTTATTTCTCCGTACAATATTCTGTTTCAGTTATTTTTATTTTATTATTTTTATTTTTTGTGTCTACTTTGTATTTTAATTTTTATTGTATTCTTTATTTTTTATTGTATTTCCTTTAAGTAGCCAGACAAATGGCCATTAATTTTGTTCATGTCTGTTATTCTTAGGGGATTTAATGTCCCAGAATAAAAATTACTTTTTTCTTTCTTTTCTTTCTTTCTTTTCTTACATTTAATATGAGTCACAAAATATTTAAAATTATTTATTAAAGTTATTATGAAACAAACCGTTACTCACATAAAGTAATGTTATCGCTAGAGCTCGGATCCCCGTGGAATTGCATCTTTTTTTTTAGAAAGTCAGAATAGAGCGAACTCAAGTTACTTATCCGAATCAAGCCTAATGGAATGTTTTGATGCCGAATGAAGTTTTATACAACACGAAATTGCACGTTTTGGGGTTTACTGCACGAAATTGCATCATTTGATATTTTGAAGAAAAAAATATTACAAATTGTAATTTTCTTTAATACACATCAAAACAATAGTGGAAAAATAAATTTGAATATCATAGAAAAAAATTAAAGGGAACTTGCGATATGTAAACCAACACAAACCTCCATTTTGTCTCAATTCCCACCGTTTTGTCAGTATCAAACTAGCTTCTGTCGAGTATATTGTTACTAAAAATGCCTAAAATGGGAGCGAGTGTGTCTTCGAAAACTGCGGGATGGACTGAAAAATGTCCTGAACTCAATAGGGATGTTTGTGTAGTGTTCCGTAAATCGTGTGATAAAAAATTGTATGTGAGAGGAAAAACACAAATTGATACCCGCTGTAGCACTACTGTACCTAATTTTTTTGACCCTAGAACGGTAACTGGGGTAGTGCGTGTCACCAGAGTGATTTAAAAATAAGCCTACGCACCGAATATTGCACGTAGTGATTCCATAATTTGAGTAGTATCTTTCTTATTTTCAGATCTTTCTATTTCCAATATATGTAATTACAGCTCACATGCGAGTATTTTACTCTGTATTTTACATCTTGCTGTTACTACTACTGTTCTTACTGTTACTATTTTAAGTAAATATTTGTTATAATATGATCCGATTTTTTTACTGGAATTTTTTTCAAAAATATATCAATAGTATTATATAATTCAGCGATATAATCCAAAATTCAACGATTATACTAAAATCTATACCAAAACCAATATTATAAAAATAATCTGTAAAAATAAAAGAGCTTCTATTTCAATTTACTCTCCGCTACTTATTTTTTCCAAAGTAGCTATTTTTCGTTCACAAAAATAATTTATTGCCTGATTTTCAAGCTGTACTTTTTTATTGCATGTTTTTGCACGTTTTGAAGTTTTCAATGCATGTTTTGAAGTTTTGATTGAATGTTTTCAAATTTTTACTGCACGAAATTCCGAGCTAAAAGCTTTTGACAAGCTCTGGAACTTATCTATCAGAAACCTATCTGCACATACCTTTTTAAAACATCATTGACTTTAAATGTAAAAACTTACATTGTCGTATGATATTATTATTATTATTATTATTTTTAATATTCGTCACTTTTAATGTTTACCAGCTTACTAGCTATTCTTTGAGTTGATTTAGAATTTACTTGTGAATCCTAGCGAATCGAGGTATATAATTCGAACGAATTATATTTTTGATTCTAAGTTCTAATTAGGGATACGTATTGGAGAAAATTCTGTAGTTTAAAGTCAGGGTATCTCCTAATGAAAAAGTTCAAATTCATTTTTCGTATTTCCATAAATTTAAATCTGTAGGCATATTCAATTTTAAATATTTCCAAGTTATATTCT
The DNA here is from genome assembly GCA_911387785.2 of Aelia acuminata. NCBI lineage: Eukaryota > Metazoa > Arthropoda > Insecta > Hemiptera > Pentatomidae > Aelia > Aelia acuminata. Next base: position 74,385,208 of record OU426984.1, on the reverse strand, counting down.
TATTTATTATTTTACTTTTGAAATTAAAACGCTTTACAAAGAAAAAGATAAGAATTATTTTGTTCAATGGCAAAAAATACTATTCTTAAAGCTCAACTTAAAGAATTGCTGAGGGGTCATCTGTGGTGTAGAAATCTATTGAAACCAACAAAACTACAGGTTGCGGGTTCGCGTCCCACGGTGGCCCTAGCTTTTTTTATGGGAGAAAAAAATCCTTGACCATGCCGTCCCTCGGATAGTACGTAAAATGGAGGTCCCGAGCCTGTACGATGTCAGGTACTCGCTAAAGATCTCTATCCTAATTATACCTGGGAAGGCGAAATTTAGGACTTCCGCTGTAGCATCATCCCACTAATCGGATAAAGTGACGTAAAACAAATGAAGAATTTATTCAAGTTACATAGCACATTCCCTTTAAAAACACATAACACAACACCTTGTAAAAATACCTTCCTTCCAATTTTTACAGAACATAACTGAATTTTAGCACTCTTAACCTCCTTAATATTATATTAATGTGATAAAATATTCCATGCGTAGTTGTAAGTTAAAGAGCATTATTTAATGAGAAATTCCTCAGTTATATTTTCATGTTACGAGATTTCTACTATTAATCCCTGATGCATATGAAGACGTTCAATAATTAATACAATTACTAAAATCATAAATCCGTTTAATATTTAAATCACATGATGTTTCCGGACGAGAGTTATGAAGTGAGCAGTTGATTAAATTCGAAACAATTCCCTTACCGGAGCAATTTAATCCTCCATTTTTCGTCGATTTCTCGCTTTTATCTCCTATTTTGAGGGATTCGGTCCCGGAATTTACATAAACCTCTTTCATTTGAATAATTGAGGCCAGAACTCATCCACACCCGATTGTGGTGAATGGCTGTCACCTCCATATTCTCCCGAATAGGCCAATCAAATCGCAATATCTGATCCTTCGGATTTAGCCCGTATGTGTTGAGGAATGGTTATGGTCGCGTGCAATGCCTGTGTATTTCATCTCTTGATTGATTTGGTTTATGTTTTGTATTAATTGTTCACTCCACCGCGATTGTCTGTTGATAAAATGTTTAAATCTTATATTTTCTTTCCTGTTATTGTTTGTTGAGTTTAAGAATGAGAAATAAAAGGTTTTAAGTATATAATTTCATATCTAGAATATTAAATTATAGTTTACATAGCAGAATCCCGATAAGGGTCTGGCCACACATGTCTGCAACGGATCCGCACCGCAGCACTAATAGGTTATGTTCAGAATATTTTTAATTTAACTTACATATTACCTTTACTTATGCCTAAAGGACAGGCCACACGTGTCAGACACAGGCCACTTTAGGCATAACTAAAGGTAATATTTAAGTTAAATTAAAAATATTCTGAACATAACCTATATTAGTGCTGCGGTGTGCACATGTGTGGCCAGACCCTAATTCGTATTATCAAGGCACCTAAAGTAAAATAGGAATAATAGGGGGCAAACTATATGAATTATCGGGGTTTCCATTAATTAGGGATAAAAATAGAAAATATCAAAACTAATTCAGTTATTAATTATTAGTTAGGTAAATTTGAACAAAGGATATAGGTAGAACAATCAATTATTATAATTTGACTTTTGAAAAAAAAAAAATAAGTTTTCATCATACTGCATCAAAAACTTGTGTTTTCAGTGCTCGGTTAGAGTCCGTAAAGTAGAACTTTTCGGGCCTTGGCCTGAAAAATCTTTTTGGTACGCTAACCTTACCTGCTACTAATATAAATTAATTATTTATTAATAAACATGTGGTTAAAGGAGGTTACTTGTAGCTATATTATGCTTCATTCTAGTATAAGTTGAATTTAAAAATAATTCTTTTAATCAAAAGTTATCGGTATTCCAAAAGGCAATGGTTAACAAAGGTTTTAATATAACGAATAATAAAATTGTTGGATAAATATTAATGTAAATATTTAAATACTGTTCTTCTATTGTATGCTAATAAACAGATGTTTTTTAAATAAAAAAAAATTGTCAATTAAATTTCTTATATTGTATCTGTAAGTTATTAATGAAATATAAAAGTGTTTTAATGTACTCAAGTATGAGCAGTATGATGAAAAGTATTGTTCATAACACGTACCAAAATTGTGTTTTTGGTGGTTGGTCTAATTTCCGGGCTCGGCTACGCCTCGCGCGTTAAAATCTTAAACGCGTTAAACAACCACTTTTGGTACTAGTGATGAAAATAACTATTTTTCTTATGATATAATCCTTAAGGGCACGGGCGTCACCGCCGGGGGGGACAGGGGGGACGCCCCCCCCCAATATTTTGGGCCCAATGTAAAAAATTAAATAAAAATGCGATTTTACGAATTTATCCGAGTTTAATCAATAAAATGTAAATATAAAATATTAGTTAATTTCAGCACACTCTATTGTTAAAAGCTAGTCAAGCGTATTGTATATTTGATGAATTATAAATTATTTGTTCCAGCTGGAACTGTTTTGTTTTATTGCTCTACATTTATTTTTTAAACCAAGCAGGTTGATCCTACTTTCCATCAATTCGATGAAGCTTATAGAAGTTGATGGGAAGCAATGAAATTAGTGGGATCAGAATAAGAAGAAAAACTTGGATAAAATTCAATCATAAAATTTTGGCCCACATCCTGCAACATTAGGCCTTAACAAGTCCCTATTTTATAACTGAGGCATAAATTGACAAGTTTTAAGAGATTATAAATACCTTTAAATTACTGCGTTGGAGGATGAATTGAACTGCCACAACAGTTGTTTTTAGGTTATTATTTCAACTTTTAGCCCCTTGAATTTCTACCTACCCTACCTAGGAAAATATTAAGCCACCCCCACCAATAATTTGGTGATGGTGACGCCTATGCTTAAGGGCGGGATTCCGTCTATAGCTTGGTTTAGCATATAAGCCGGAAATACGTCAGAATCTGATTTTGCTAAGAGTGATGCACGCAGTGATTTTGTACTTCTTATTTTTACTAGCCCTTTTAGGATTAATCGACACCTAATTTATCATTGGAAAAGATTTTATGTTTAAAAAACATCTATGTTTGCTGACTTATCTAACATGGACGGTTGTAATTTTTAAGGTCCCATCTATGTTGGTGGCTAACTAATTGTTATGATGAAAAAGTAACATTATGTGTCCAACATGGCAACATCTTTCTACCATGTCACTGTTATGTTTCCACCATGGCACTGTTCTTCCATAAAAAACATAACATGATCCGAAAGTGAAACATAAACCTTGTCTCGTTTCTGAGTAAATAAGGATTGATCATATCTTTAATTCACAACCAACTTCCCCAACTTACACGCAACCAAAAATTTAAATTCCAATTTGTATTGCAAAAAAATAATTCTTTAGGGGTCACCAGTGATGTAGTGGTTAGCATGGCAACCTACAATACTAAAGGTCACGGGTTCGCGTCCCACGGTGGCCCTAAGATTTTTTAATGGAATAAAAATTCCTTGGCCATGCCGTCCTTTGGATAGGAGCCTGTACGATGTCAGATACTCGTTAAAGATCCCTATCCTAATTATAACTGGATAGGCAAAATTTAGGACTCCCAGTGTAGCATCGTCCGATTAGCCTTAGTAGCATAAAGGGGTGTTAAACAAACAAACAGCGTTTATCGGAAACAATCTATAAAATAGTAAAAAGTTGACCTATTTTTTCCCTCATTTTTCTTTATACTTTTTCTTAAATGTTTGTCTATTCAACATCTCCTCCCTGGGACCTAAGGTTTTTCATGACGGTGTATGCCGATAGCTCTTCAACTATCATGATCGATTTTCGTTCGGGTTTATTATTCTTTTGGAAAACCCAGGTCAGAGGGCGTTGAATGTAGTTATGGAGACATTTCCACACCAAAGACAGTCTTTGAGGCCCTGAAGGACAAAACATTAGCATTTTATAGACTGCTATTTTATACCTTATCGGATCTATTTCAATTCGAATAATATGTTTATTCCAAATTATTTTAAATAAACAAAAGATAATAATATTTTTCGATTTGAGATTACAACTCTGAAATTAAAATTCCTCTTAGAAAAGTATTCATATAATAAAATAAAAAAGTATAATACGAGTACAATAATTTAATTTACAAAATTTTACTCGCATATATTACATTCTGGCATTTATGGTTAGCATGGCAACCTACAATACTAAAGGTACGCGGGCTCGCGTCCCCCGGTGGAGCCAGGATCATTTAAAGTGAGCAAATCAATCCTTGGCCATGCCGTCCTTTGGATAAAAAGTAAAATGGAGGTCCCGAGCCTGTACGATGTCAGGTAATCGTTAAAGACCCCTATCCTATTATACCTGGATAGGCAAAATTTAGGACTCCCTCTGTAGCATCGTGAATTGGATCTGGTACGATAACCCTCTAGGGGATCATCTTGAATTTTTGACAGGAGAATCTCCTAGTGAAGGCACTTCTTACATGATAAAGTTCTACAACATTAGGTCCCTGCTCAAGTGACGTTGTTGGATTATGTCAGTATGTTTGTACCCGAGAGTTGGAATGTCGAGCAAAAGGGTTCTGAAAAGTTTTGTAATGTTTCTTAATTATATCAGTTACGAATGATATCTTTAGGCCTTTGTTTGTTTTCTTAATGTTTCTTTATGCAACTTAGGCTAATCGGACGATGCTACCGTGGGAAGCCTAAATTTTGCCTATCCTAGTATAATTATAGGGATCTTTAACGGGTACCTGACATCGTACAGGCTCGGGACCGCCATTTTACGTCCTATCCTAGGGACGGCATAGCCAAGGATTATTTCTGCCATTAAAAATTCCTAGGGCCACCGCGAGGCGCGAACCCTCAACCTTTAGTATTGTAGGTTGCCATGCTAACCACTACACCACAGGGGACTCCTTAGGACTTTGTATAATGATTTGTTGGTAATGTCGGTGAAATTTAGATTCGAAAATTTGGATGATATTTTGTATGAGCCTTATACCTGAGTGGCGTAGGTCCATAGTGGTCTAATTAACATTTTATGTATAATTTTGTTAGGAAGTAATGGTTTATTTTCATGATGTTTCGTCTTAAGAATAAGAATCAGTGATTGAATCGTTTCTTCAATGTCGTGACTCAATATTCAAACATCAAGTGAACATTTTTTGATGAGAAGCATATATTGGCATGCGTCTGAAAATAAATTGTATCAACCTCATTCCTCTTTTTTATGTGTGCGCACCTTTATGGCTCTCCTTAGGACTGTTCTAACACGAATTACTACCTTAGGCAAACTCTGACGCATGCGCAATGCAATATTTTCGTTCCAAAATATGTTTTTTATTTTTTTTATTTTAAGCTTACAAATCCATTTACTAATATTTACATTAACTTCTCTAGTCTCAATCTGACTTATAAAGTTTTTATATGTCATGAAACGAATTAATTGCTTTCATTTAAATTAAAATTGGTCTAGATTCGATGTCTAGACATTGGTGTAAATGATTAATAATTATTTACAGGATGGTTTAAATAATTTGTCTATATCAGAAAATGTTAATTACAATTTTAAATTTTAGAGAAAACAATTTATTTATTTTATTATAACTTGAATAACAGGTTTATAAGTGAAACGAAGACTTGAAAATGGACATTTGCCCGAAGCGTTGGAAAAAATGGATGGTATACTGGAGTTTTCTTTCTTTTGATAAACATAATTCAAGGTAAAATTTTATTATTTTTTTAAAAAAAAAGTACCTATGGAATGTCGGATATTAACTGATAAAATCATCGCATAGCAAACAATGCTTTAGTAGTTTAAAGTGGCTTAGTCTTCCTACTCCCCGCCCCTGACTACCGCGACCAACTTTGTCAATGCGAGCTTTAGTTAGTTCTCGCGAACTTAAATTTTTAAACCGTAATTAATACGTTTTTTTTTTCGTTAGTAATTACCTCTCGCTTAGATAATTAGTCCAAAAATCTTTATTAGGAAAGACTATAGATCAGGGAGGGGAGGAGGGTTTTCTCAGACCCCACCAGGAACCACCACTATCGCCAACTCGTTGCCCTCGCGCTCAAGTTAGCTCTCGCACACGAAATTTTTCATTAACTAATGACTATGGTTTTTTTCTTTCCTAGATGGGGATGCACTTTTTTAAATGTGTGATAACGTTATTATCAAATATTAAAATACTTCATAACACTGTTTTCTAATTAATGGGACTCAAAAAAGTTTAAATAATTTTATTTTCTGTGTATTTTTTTAAAATTTTAAACAGGAGAACCTCAATGATCTCCAGGGTAATGGGTTGTGGTCGTACAGATAAATAAAAAACGTTTTAATCAAAATACTTTTATTTACATTTTTATTTACAATATTTAATTACATACATAAGTAAATAAATATATGAGAGGTTGAACTATAGCTATTTGAATGATGCAACTATAGCTTAATATAATCATGATAAGTAATCAGTCTATTTTTTGCTGTTTATAATAATTTTTCTTACCTTAGTCGGTAAAAAAACGCCAAGTGTGTTCCCGGCCTAAGAAACTTTTATTGTTTTATTTAAAAATATGATTTATATACGAGCCAGGGTTTTATTAAAATCGTCGATAATGTGAAATATTAAAGTCTGAAGGATCTCAATGGAGTTGGAATTTATTCCGCTGAAGCATTCGACTTATGAGGCGGGTCTAAAACTTTGCTGAAGTTTATTGAACTTACCTTCGAGGTTTTATTATAGTTATGTTAGCTCATTTTATTGATATGAAATTATTTATCGTTTTTAGATTTTTTATATATATTATGTAATATATTGTAACACTGTTGAGGGTCTAAATATTTTTTATTAAAAGAAAATAATAATTCACGAACGTTGAAACGAACTAACCGTTGGAACAAATTGTAGAAGCACATGTTCGAGTACTATCTACGCTGTCCCAGAATGTTCTAGACTGTTCTTCTTGCGACTACATATAAGGAGCGATGGACTGGAGAGTTAGACTGGTTCTGAAGCTCAAGTCACATAGTTATTTATGTGTTACAAAGCGATAAAATTTTGTAACCTGTATAAATATTTGTGTTTTCATAATTTGTGTGGCATTGAAATTTAACCCACATAAGTGTTACAATAGGGCAATTCCACGTGAAATCAACACAAAAATATATCATTTTGAACCTCACCATTTCAGATTTTCTTGAAATTTGGTATATGTGTACTAGTTGTATCTACTAGGACAATTGTGAAATATTATTGAAATATGTCTACCCGTTTTTGAATTATTGGTCTCTAAAGCCCTCAAAAATAGGTCCAGAATCAGAAAACATCATGATTAAAAATAGCTGTTGATGTATTCCAAATTTGACTAAGACTATGAGATTAGTGTCATTTAACAGCGCATTCCATGCCGTTTCATATGATATACAACAATGTATAGGTTGGTACTAAAGAAATTTTCTTAAAACTAAATGTAAAATTTTAATTTCAATTTTCTCAAAAAGGGCATTTTTTAAAATTTTTATATATTTTTTTAAAATAGGTAGTATCATATCTATTCATACAGCAAAATATGAAAATTTCTTCATTACTAAAAAAATTGGAAACTAGTAGTAACATTTCATAAATCTAGCATTTTATGATTAAAAATAGTTGCAGATGTTTTCCGAATATGACTAGGACTATGAAATTGGTGTCTTTTAACAGCTCATTCCACACCATTTTGTATGATATACAGGAATGTATTTTATATTCTTATATATTAGTTGGTACTAAAGAAATTTTCTTAAATCCAAGCTTAAAATTTTAATTTCAATTATCTCGAAAAGGGCATCTTTTAAAATTTTTATATTTTTCTAAAAAAATTGAAAACTAGTGATAAAATTCAATAAATCTAGCTTTTTATGATTAAAAATCTGGTGCGTGCGCACAACACACAACTTTCACTTACCAACTTACTTAGATAAGAAATTGACGTGTTTTGTTAGATATCATTTCCCAACACATTTTTCTACATTCATATCTTATTTTTATTAATCGTTAAAGCCGTTTTTGAGTAAATAAAAAACCCCGTGAAAATGATACAAAATTTATTAAGTAAAGTCCCCCCTTCGGTTGATCAATTTTGATGAAATGTTGGCTATCACATATTTGGCATATACATACACCAAGTACCCAGTTTGGTCACAATCGTGAAAGCCGTTTTGGAGTAAATAAAAAAAGCACGTAAAAATGATACAAAATTTATTAAGTAAAGTGCCCCCTGCGGTTGATCAATTTTGATGAAATTTTTACAGACATATCTCGGGCATATATTTAGATCAAACACTAAGTTTAATCAAAATCGTTAGAGCCGTTTTTGAGAAAATCAAAAAAACACGTAAAAATGTTACAAAATTTATTAAGTAAAGTCCCCCCTCCGGTTAATCAATTTTGATGAAATTTTTACAGTCATATCTCGGGCATATAAATAGATGAAATACTCAGTTTAATCAAAATCGTTAGAGCCGTTTTTGAGAAAATCGAAAAAAACCTAAAAAGTTATTAAATAAAGTACCCCCTCCCTTTGAGCAATTTTGATGAAATTTTTGCTGTCACATCGCGGGCATATACCTACACTAAATACCCAATTTCAGGTTCGCACGGTTTATAGTTCTTGAGCTAGTCTGTTCACATACACACACACACACACACACAGACACACACACACACAGACCATTTCGCGGGACTTGGTCATTTCGACTCAGGGGACCCCAAAACGTGTATTTCCGTTGAAAACCGGAAGTCGAAATTTTTCACGATCGCAATACTTCCACTTACTATATATTACATATATAGGTAAGTGAAAGTAAAAATAGATGTAGATGTTTTCCAAATTTGACTAGGATTTGTGTTTTCATCATGGAAATTAAACCCACATAGGTGTAACAATATGTTCTTGTTTTTTTTGTTACATGTTACAGTATTATATGTTTTTTATATTTTTATTTTTCTGTGTAACCGCGTCTATAAATTACTCACAAAAAAAAAAAAAAAAAAAAAAAATGAGGAACGAAGAATTTTGTTAATTAAACAGGGCAGGAATCGGATATCTTATTTCGTCAGCAATTAAAATATAATTAAGGGCGCATTATAAAATTAAAAAGATTTCTTTTGTCGAGTAAAATATGAAGGAAAAAAAATCAAGCTCTTTTGTGGATTTTTCAAAGCAGTTACAGCAGCAAATCGAATCTGATCTTTAGCGATCATCTAATATCAAAAAGCTCTATTAGGAGTCGCACTGAGAAATTCAGGGACGAAAATCCTTTGCGCCTCGATTGCATTTAATATAAAATAAAACCTAACAGCAGACAGATATGGAAATGATATTGAACCCTTGACCTAAGATTAGAACCAATATCTCCTTAGGTTACGTAAAAATCAAAACATTGAAGACATCGTGTTTTATTAGGTATTTACATCACGAATGAAAAGGTTGTTTTAAAATGGCATCAATTTCAACTACTCTATCTCTCCTAGAAGAGTTGCAATTTCAATTTCCAGATGATGCGACAGGCCAAAATTGTGCGTTTTTCCATGGGTTTACATGACTATATTTTGAAAACCGGTTGAGATTTGTGCTGAATTTTGATAATTTTCTTAGACTACAGGAAGGTATCCTATGTACCAAATTTCATTAAAATCTGAGATGGTGAGGAATAAAGTGTGTTAATGTGACAAGGAGTGACTATTACATAAATATCAAATACCCACAGTCTACACTCAAAGGATATTCGCGGAACTAGGGTTATTTGGACTCAGAGTGTATTTCCGTTGAAAACCGAAAGTCGAAGTTTTTGTCGATCAAATTACTTTCTCTTACGAGGAATTTGATATTTATGTAAGTAAGAAAAAAAAGTACACCGACAGGATTTCATCTGGGGGAAAAAAGAAATGTGATTGCCTCTTAAATAAATAAGATTTTAACAAAGTCGTTTCAGTCATTGATTTAAAATATATTGCCTTCAAAGTTTTTAGAGTTTTGTATTGATTTAACTTCGAAAATAACAATCCGCACTCCATGAAGACCGAACTTTATAAGGAGTAAACAACCGTATAAATTTTCTCCCTCTTACTGGACGACTAAAAGACGAAGTTCTTTAAGCGGATAAAATTATTTTCGGAACGTATCTTTGTTAAATTTTGCTTTTGTATTAATTTTTAACATAAGTCTAAACTTTATTTAGTATTTATGAGCAATACCTATTGTCGAAGCCTTGCGAAAATGCTAGCACTTTTTAAGAATATAATTATAATTTGACCAACTGACCTGAATAAAATTTATTGAAATTTTTTTTTTCCTTTGCTATTTTTGCAGTGAAGGAATAACTAAAATCCATTATGTGAAAGGATAACTAAAATCCACGGTACTGTCTAAAAACTCTCGTCTTAGAACACTGCCAGCCATTAACGAAAAAATTCGAACTCAAATAGCCAAAATTTCTGTCCAGCTAGTGATGCTTTATGCTTGGCGCAACCACTAAGTAAAGACAAGGCAAAAGGTCATTAGACAAGACACGTTTAGACGACGTTAGTCAACACGGACCAGTTAAGTTCAGAAAAAGGCTTACACAGTGTTTGAATGCGGTTGCCATTTGTGTAACCAAATCCTCTTTAACCTTATTAGTTCCCATGAAAATAAATCAGGATAAAAAAGGTTCATAAAAAAGGTTTTCGGAACTTTATTCCATTTTTAAACACGTACCGCTTAACCCAATTTAATTTTTTTCTTTGCACCCAAAGGTTTGGGAAATTAGGTTGAATACATAAACTTAATTTCTATTTATTTTTTCAAATGTTTAATGTGAAAGTCACACAATGAAGTTGAAAGAAAATGGCCGACAGGAAGATGGCCTGAAATTGTTATAGATCTAGCATACTAATGTTGATTTATGTAGGACAATAATTTCTATCCTCAAACAATATGCTGAAAAATTAATTCCCTTTCGTTTTTACTTCGCTTGAGAAATAAAATACGATGAAATTAGTGTTCAAATTTAAAAAAAAAATGTGCCCCAAAACCTCTTCACTATATTGTTGACTGAACCAATTGATTTTCGAAACAATATTTTTGTTCAGCGGTCGTTTATAAAGCGGATTAAAGACAATAAACCTTTCCCGGTCAAAGCTTCTTATCCTCCCTATTGCTGAAAGGGATTCGTTAAATCTAGATTTACTTTTGCTGAAACAATTTCTCTTTCCAGTCGGCCTTAAAGCAAGCAACGATGAATATTTTCTGTTACTGGTGAAGAAATTAAATGACTTACAGTGTTATTACTTTTAAAATTGAAGGGTGTACACTACATATAGTGCTTACTCAAAAATATTTGAAATTTTCTACAAGTAAATCTTCTTGTGTGGTAAGGCTAACTGACGAATTATTAAAAAAAAAAGGGATAAACACGGTTTTTTAAGATATTTCGTACTTAGGGCGCACAGTACATAGGCTAGCATTATTCTATCTGTATTATTGTACATAAAATTTTTAAATAAAAAAATAATTATCTATACAGTTTATTTTTCATTTCAAATTTTAGATTGATCTGATGCCTTAATCTGATTTCATTAGATCAATACGTTAATATTGATTTCATTAGATTCGGCACCACAAAAAACATATAAGACTAAACCAAACTCGATTTTTTTATATTTTTGACCTCAAATTTGAACATGATCTGGTGGTCCCATTGCACTGATTTCGATTTCATTAGATTTGGCACCTCGAAAAATCAATATATGTGTGGTTCCATGCCGTAAACAGAGAAATTATAATATATATTAGGTTTTTTTCCCATTTTCAGCTTTTTTGGAGCACTGTGAAGCGGGGCGCGAAACCGAATAATTCTTTATTAGAAAAAAAAAAAAAAAAAAAAAAAAAACCCTACCAGAATCATGCTTTATTTCCCCTATAGTATTCTATTTTGATCATATCAAAATGTTGAAGTATTTCACAATTGTAAATGTTTTTTATTAAAACCTGCCAGTCCGAAGACCTTCATTGCGGTGATCGAGTTTGTTATAAGTACTTCAAGTTTCAACGGTTTCCTGTGTCTACCAAATAACGGGTGTCCAAAAAGAGTATTCGGGGTTTGAAAGTTGAATGAAATCTCAAATAAAGAATATCAAGTAGGATGTTTACGTTTTATTTAAACACAATGAACTGGAAATTTATTTAGAAAAAACAATATTGTCCACCATAACGCTGCTGTCACTCCTCGAATCTCAAACGCAGATTTCTAAAAATATAAGATAAGTCTGAAGTATGGCAAGTGGCCCCTTCTTGCTGAAACTAGAGTTATATCCTTTAAACTCTTGAAGTTCTGGGGCCAAAAAACCTCTTATTTCACAGTAACGCTCACTATTTACAATACTTTAGATTCGAGGAGTGCCAGCAGCTTTATGGTGGACACCTAGGTAATATTGTTTTTTCTAAATAAAATTCCAGTTCATTGTGTTTAAATAAAACGTAAACATCCTCCTTGATATTCTATATTTGAGATTTTATTCAACTTTCAAATCCCGAATACTCTTTTTGGACACCCGTATAATGATTTCGTTCAAGAGTTTGTAGTAAATTTCTCATTAACTGATTATTAAGTTTGGTATTATGAGTCACTCTGGGTAAGTAAGAAGTCCTTCTGGATTTTGAATATGTTGATAAATACAAAATATTATTAATTATTGCTATCAGTGAAAAAGCGAAATAAAAACAAGGTAATTTGTTACGTTAAAACATAGATTTTTCTGTTAGTAAGTCGAGCGGTCTGAACTAGAATGACGTATTTATTTTTACCATTAATCTTTGTTAGTTTGCGGCCTGTTTGCGCCGTATACTGTCAGACCAGGGCTTATATATTTCCCGAGATTTAGGGCTTCGTCGCTACGCTTTTACATCTAAAACTTTGCTTATTATTTAATTTTACATAAAAATATTTGTTTATTGTGCTGTACTGATTTATTGGTCATGAAGTCACCAAATCAGAGATGGTGAAGGAAATTAGAGTTACAGCTTTTATTCATAATTACTGACATATTTTTTTTGTTTTTTTATTTTATAAACTATGTAATGCTTGTACAGTCATTCCATAGTACATTACAGTCATTCCATAGTTTATAAAATTACAGTGTAATATACTTCAAGTATATTATACTGATATCGAATTTAACCGCAAAAGTGATGTTAAATCATATAAAGACATATATGCTTATATTTCGAGGTTATTACATATGTTTACATTATACTGCTTATGAAAGTATTTCTATGAAAGAAAACACATATGTTGATAAATAACTCTTAAAAAATATTTGTTACTTATTAAATATCTGAAGCGAGTGATGTGAATATTCCCAAAACTAAAATTGATCAAGCAAATGAGCAGAAGAACTTCTTCCTTCAAAATCACGTATCTGCGTACGAATTTTAATATAATAAACGGTTGATGATCTCTTAAGGGACGATCCATTATACAATACTAGCATTCCCCGTCGCGGCTTCGCCCGCGAGCCTTTAAAATCAATTCTGTGACCATTATCTTGGTATTGATCTAATATAATATGTTAACTGATGTTAAGGAGATTTAGTAGAATTTGAGCTTACGGTAGGTGGAATGTTGGAGGGGGAAGATGCCGGCTCGGTAGAAGAGAGGGAGACGCGCAATGGAGAGAGTTCACTAAAACCGTCGAAACAAAAAATGACTTACTCGTCGTGAACGCTTCATTTTTCGGCTTTAAAACATGGTTTTCGACGCCCAATAGGACCTTTCGAGTTAAACTCGTCGTATCAAATTCTTTAAAATGAGTCCTAATTAGATATATTTTCTCGAAGTTCGAAAATAGATGTCCGTTAGAGTTAAACGACAATTTCGCCATTTACATTTTAGATATTCTTTGGGGTTGCATTTTTTTATATTCCTTTCTTAGTGGTTACCTACATCGCTTTTAAAATCTAAATTCCGAAGTTTCTAATCATAAGTAGCTTTTGCTCTGCGTTGATTCTGTCAGTCAGGACAAAGCCTCTTATACATATGGTGAAGTATATATATATATATATATATGTAGTAGTATATATATATGGAGAAGTATGTATATATGGAGAAATATATGGAGAAGAGATCGAAATAAACACTCACCATCCCCAATCATGGGAATCACAGTGTGCATAATTTGATTACCACTAATATTTAAATAATCAGTAGCCATATTTTATGTGAATGTCTATTTTAATACTATTGTAACATTAAATCGAAATTCAAATAAAAAACATATGGTTTAAATTCTCAACAATTGATTTCCATTAGAGTTAAACGACAATTTCGCCATTTAAGCCCCTTAGGGGTTACATTTTTGAAATTCCTTTCTTAGTGGTTACCTACATCGCTTTTAAAGTCTAAATTCCGAACTTCAAGTTTCTATCATTAGTAGTTTTTGCTCTGCGTTGATTCTGTCAGTCAGGACAAAGCCTCTTATATATATAGAGATGAATAATAAAAAGTATACTAACTCCAAACGTGACATTCAATTACCATTTGAAGGTTCCAATATCAGTAATAATACTAATTGTACATTTAATATAAATATAAATATGTAGTTTTTTTACGATTCATCAGTACCTCCTACCCAGATGATTTTCATTCATTGTTTGTTAAACTTAGACTTCTTATTAAATGTCATTCATAATATATGTATTTCATATATTTTTTTTTATTTTTCAGTTAAATTTAAAATAATTTATATCAGTTGTACAGAAAGTGTCTCTACTGTACTCGGTCTAATTACCAAATCAGCCAAACCAGACCTCGTACTGTGAAATGACGCTTTCTGTACTATTGATGTTAATAACTATTAACTATGTGAAGTTTATTATCAACTATATTTGGCCAAAAAAAAAAAAAAAAAAAATTATAATTCGGATCACTAATGGAGTAGTAGTTGAGACGGAAGTTGGTGTACCACCGGTGGCTCACACTTGACTGCCTCATCGGGAGGCCTGTACCATCGGTGGCTCAAACTAGAATGCCGCCTCTGCTAAATAATCAGATCTTTAACACTTTGACTGCCGAAAGAGAATACCTGAGAAACAAGCTCTCGTTTCGACATAATTTTAATATTTAATTCTCTGACAACAGTTACTCGATTTCAGGTGACAAGGCAGCCAAAGTGTTAAGAAAGTAGGAAGAATTTCTATATAGCTGAAAATTAAATTAATAAAAATTTAACGTAAATTAATTTTTTTTTTTTACATTTATTAGTTTTTATTTATATTTATATTTATAAACGTATAAACATTTATTTTTTAATAATAATTATAATTAATACCATATTACAAACATAACTAGTAGGATAGTATTTTGTATTGTTTATTTTATTATTGTAGGATTGCCAATACTGCATAATGCTCTTTAATAGCTCCCGCCCGATAGAGCGAAGAGCATTATGATGGTGATTCGCTTGAAATGGCTTGGCTTTAATCTTCCTATCTGTTTTCAAACTCGCATTAAAGATGAAAATGTACTTCACATTTTTCAACTTTACAAAAGGATTTTCTACGACTCCTTCTCCCAACTTAGCATTTATATACCTACATTAAACGCTGAAAATATCCTCTTTCCAGATAAAGTCGAATATCGAAATGTTACCAAAAACCATTGAACAGTGTGAAAATGATATTTTTTTTTATTATTGAATTAGGTACTGCACTTCAGTGTTTGCTAGTAAAGTTGCTGAATTAGTCTGTAAGGTTTTTTCATTTTGTTCTACTCATTCGCATATAGGGTAACTTTACCATAAGTTGAAAGTGCTCCAATAGTTGACATTTTGTAAAAAAAAGTGTGAATAATAAGATTCATGGTTGATTATTTTGGTTCAAAATTTGGCGGTAATTTCCCAAGTTATGCTGGTTAGCTGTGCTGCCATCGAAATTAGTTTGAGCTCAAGCTTATTTTTGTGAGGTTATAATGGCGAATTTTCTAGTGGTCTGTAAACTTTGTTTCTGCTACCCTCTTTTATCAAGGTGGAAGTCAAGTTAAATAAGCTTTTTAGTTGGTTTAATTGAGTTCAATTATGTTTCAATTACTTCTATAGTATTCATTAAGTTCACGAGAATCATTTGATATTTTTTAAAATATATTTATACAATGTTTTAAGGCTTGAATGTAGGTGTCAACTATTAGAACAGAAATTAATCCATAATTTCAATAGTTGACATCGATGTCAACTACCGCCAGAACTAGCAAAAAGTGTTCTATTTGAGGGTGGTTTATGGAAATCTGAGTCTGGCTGGATGACAAGTGTCTTATTTTTTGAATTTTTTGCTAATGTGCTCTATCCATGGATCATTGAGAGCAAAATTGCATTGCCAATGATCCTATTCCTGAAGGGAAACGCCTCTCATCTGACTCTCCCCACTTCCTAATTAATGTGGCCATCTTTAATTGTCTGTAAAAGCACTGGAAGAGTGAAGTTCATCATTGGAGAGTCTAAAATTGTGCAAACCCAATATTAAAAAAACGAAACTTTTGGCCATAACTAAAATCTGTTTATCCTACTTGCCTAACTAGATGATCTAATTTTTCGTTTAAATATGTTTACTTGTTTTTTTCTCATATAAGCTTTTAGTGTATAAAATAATTAAATTGTGGACATTTTATTTTGTTTCCATCGTGTCTTTACTAGTTTATAAATAAAAAAAATATTAACTTTTATTGCAGTCCTTATTACCTATTAAAAATCAAAGTGCATGTGCCAACTTTAAAACCATAAATGTGAACTTTCCAAAGCTTTACATTTTGATGTGTCAATTATTGGTTCATTTTAGAAGTTTCTAAGAAATAATTTTTTTACAAAAACCGTAAATGTAGTAGACCATAGGATTCCTTGTATTCCTACTTTTCTAGAGGGATTGGCCTAACTAAATTCATAACAAAGATTATCCTAAGATCAATATATTGGTAAATATTGTCAATAATATAATTATTTTTCTTAAACCGTCAACTATTGGTACAGTTACCCTAAATACATTAAACGCTGAAAATATCCTCTTTCCAGATTAAGTCGAATCTTGAAATGTTGCCAAAAACCATTGAACAGTGTGAAAATAATGATAGTTTTTCTTTTTACTGAATTAGGTACTGCACATCAGTGTTTGCTGGTAAGGCTGCTGAATTACTCTTAAAAATCTATAAGATTTTTTACTTTCGCTTACCTATATATGAAATATGTAGTAAGTGGAAGTATTGCGATCGTGAAAATTTTCGACTTCCGGTTTTCAACGGAAATACACGTTTTGGGGTCCCTTGAGTCAAAATAACCAAGTCCCGCGAAATGGTCTGTGTGTGTGTCTGTGTGTCTGTTTGTCTGTGTGTGTGTGCGTGTGAACAGACTAGCTCAAAAACTATAAACCGTGCGAACCTGAAATTGGGTATTTAGAGTATGTATAAGCCGGCGATGTGACAGCAAAAATTTCATCAAATTTGCTCAAAGGGAGGGGGTACTTTATTTTATAACTTTTGAAGTTTTTTTCGATTTTCTCAAAAACGGCTCTAACGATTTTGATTAAACTGAGTATTTGATCTATTTATATGCCTGAAATATGACTGTAAAAATTTCATCAAAATTGATCAACCAGAGGGGGGACTTTACTTAATAAATTTTGTATCATTTTCACATGTTTTTTTATTTACTCAAAAACGGTTTTAACGATGTTGATCAAACTTGGTATTTGATGTATTTATATGCCCGAGATAGGACTGTAAAAATTTCATCAAAATTTATCAACCGGAGGGGGGACTTTACTTAATAAATTTTGTATCATTTTCACAGTTTTTTTTTTTTATTTACTCAAAATCGGCTTTAACGATTAACAAAAATAAGATATGAATGTAGAAAAATGTGTGACTTTGGGAAATGATATTTAGCAAAACACGTCAATTTCTAATCTAAGTAAGTTGGTAAGTGAAAGTTGTGTGTTGCGCGCACGCACCAGATTTTTTCATTTTTATCTACTCCTTCGCATATATATATATGTGTGTGTGTGTGTGTGTGTATAGATTTACACACAAATAAAATCATTTATTTAGCATTAATCGACGCCAAAGTAGTGAGAATCGAGTAAGGCCCCGCCTGGCAGACGCCAGATAGACATTAGTACCCAACGTTACCCCATCCTCCTATTTAGCAGTGGAGCCACGTCCATCCATGATTCCAGCTGCAGCGAGCGTACCTCATGGGGAACCACTCACTTATTCCTATCCCACCCGAATGGCAGAGGGACATTAAGTTTTCATATTTAATATAGATTTATACTTTATAGTGGGCTTTCGGAATATTATTAGGAAATAACCTGAGCGGTACTAGCAACTCAAGATTTTATTTGATAAAGATCCGAATTTTCTTTTCACTTATTCTCGAAATAAATTTATTTCCCTAAATCACGGTTTTTTTTTCTCTTACCTATAAATGGAATATATAGTAAGGGAAAGTATTGCGATCGTAAAAAATTTCGACTTCCGGTTTTCAAATAACCAAGTTCCGCGAAATGGTCTGTATGTGTGAACAGACTAGCTCAAAAACTATAAACCGTACGAATCTGAAATTGTGTAATTGGTACATGTATATGCCCGTGATGTGACAGCATACATTTCATCATAATTGGTCAACCGGAGGGGGAAATTAATTTCATAACTTTTTTTCCATTTTAACGTTTTTTTTCGATTTTCTCAAAAATACCTTTAACGATTTTGATTAAACTCCTCATTTTCAATAAGAATCAAGTATTCTTTAATATCAGGTAAGCTTATCAATCATTAGAAAAATGTTCTGAGAGGGCTTTTTCCTATTTCCTATAAAGTACATATGTTTTTGTTTATATTAAGAAATTATCTGTCTCTCGTTTCGCCTAAAAACAAGGAATGACTAAATATGAAATATGAATAGTATCAAGTAAACATATAGAGAAGAAAAGAAAATTATTCCGTGAACTCATAAAACACCTTGAGCCCACTCATGCGCAGTACGCCTTTAATGACACGATGGTTATAATTATACATATTTTGTTCATTTAATAGAAATTATTTGTTTCGTGGTATTTATATGAAATTTTCTAAAATTACTTCGAGAATTATAAAATCAAACGACTTGGAGTATTATTCTTGCATTGCCGAATTATCACAATTAAAAACTTGTATTTAATAATAAAAAAAATTAGTGTACTATAGAGAGCAAATAAAAAAAAAAAGAAATGAATGTGGAAGAATGTTTGACTTTGAGAAACGGCAATTAACAAAACACGTCAATTTCTAATCTAAGTAAGTTGGTAAGTGAAAGTTGTGTGTTGCACGCTGAGATTTTTTTCTCACGGGTTTCTCGACCAAACTTCCAAATAGAGCAAAGACAAGCTCTGTGTGATCATTATGACATCACTCAAAAACCTCAAGTTTAGTAAACAAGACCTCTTTTCGAAAAATCGCCGTCACCTGCTCAACGATATTACAAGCAAATGGGCCGCTGTGTAGAGGCATGGCTAGGACCCGACAGAAGGTTGGCACCTATCCCAGGACTCCTACAAACTGTTTATTATTCAAGGCGCGATTTCAGTTGGTGTGAATAGTTCATCAAACAATATTGCTTTCTTAGAAGGTAACATTTATACTGCTTTATTGTGCAATATAGTCATAAATTATTATTGCTTGGTTTAATATTTTCCCTAGAAGGGAGGGCGCCCCTCGTTTCCACACCCCCAGTATTCCGATTTTTATGATAGGTTAAATGATTATCAGGATTACCAGTTAAAACTTTTTTATTTTGGAAAGAAAACGTTTCGATCTATCATATATCATGTCCTACATCAAATACTTAGTTTGATCAAAATCATTGGAGGCGTTTTGGAGAAAATCGAAAATAACGTAAAAATCAAACAAAATTCTTCAAATAATGTACCCTCTCCGTTTGACCAATTTAGATGAAATGTTTACCGTCACATCACGGGCATTTACATACACCAAACACCCAATTTCAGGTTCGTACGGTTTATAGGTTTTGAGCTAGTCTGTTCACACACACACACACACACACACACACACACAGACCATTTCGTGGGAGTTGGTTATTTAGACTCAGTGGTAAGGTGTATTTCCGTTGAAAACCGGAAGTTGAAATTTATCATTAAAAGTTATATTTCATATAAAGGTAAGTGAAAGTAAAAAATCGATATCATATTAAGAATCCCTCATAGTATTGACTTCTAATGTCTGACACTAACACTGACTGTTAGAATCTAATTCTTTCAACGTCAGTCAGTTTATAAAATGGAAAATTCTAGTTTACTTTTGTCCTTGATTGTTTTGACTAGAAAACTATTTAACCCGAAACGTGTACAGAAACCCTAACTATCCCTTTACGGTTTGCGGTTACAGGTCTCGTCTGTTTTTCTCGCCTGTGAATTAGTGTGTGTTGGAACAGCATTACCTAATGTGACCTAAAAAAAAAAAAAAAAAAAAAATCAGCTATCATGCGATAATGCTCAATCCCCAGTGTTCTAGAATATTTTTTTAAAGAGTACTCTCATAACAGAGGCTGGGTGTGACCCGCAGTTGTACAGGAGTTTTTGGACCCCAAGGTGGTCCTTGTTCGCTTATGGAAGTAACCTAGAAGACAGATTCAAACTCGGACCCTAGAACATAGTAATTCAGGGTTTTAGTCACTACCAATTGGGCTATCCTTCTAATAAATTACGAATATGAACATATAGACATATAAATAATTTCATTGGCCAATTTGGAGGTTAGACCGAGAGACCATGTGAAAAATTGACATTTGAAAAAATCCTTTGAATCTGGATAGAAATTTCCCGGCTAATGCTAATATTTCTTCTTCAAGATAGAAATATTTATTAATATGTATAAATACACAAACAGGGCGTCACAGACTCGATAATATCTCTCTACAACTGTTTGAGATAAATTCGCTCAATTTTTTTGGCTGGTGGGGTTTAAAAGATGTTACAACATGATGTATCTCCTGTAATCATTAAAATTATACCTCCTCGAATGCACCAAAAATTGTCTGAGACCATTTATAATTGAGACATCCTGTAAATAACGACGAAATTTCTGTTTATTGCGATCAAAAAATGATGAAGATATGGATATAACATATTGGAGTATTAGGTAAATTAATTTAATAATATTATTTGTATTTTCGTTATTTAATGTTGGTTTTTATAGCACTATTAAAACCAATAGTGATATATTAACAATAAAATTTAAAATAAGGAGTTTTATTGATTTATGGTAAGTCTGCTCTAGAGAAAAATGGTTTTTATATCAAAGTTGCGCATTAGTTTATTTCAAAATTAAAAAGGCATCTGATGAAGATAACTTTCGAACAGTTTCAGCAGAATAATCGCACCAAATTATTTATACATATTAAAGCTCTTCCTGGACACATATATATGTTTCAATAGGGTTCATCAGGTTCAGGCAAAAATTATTTCGGTTTTTATATGCATTTCATACATCTGTATTTACAATTTTATTTTATTCTATTATACATATATTGTTTTTATAACATTGCACGCGAATTTAAGGTTTCGGAAGGAATTTAGAATATGGAATGAAAAAATATTACCTGACCTAGTAGCATCGTAGTAGTTTTTTCACAATTGCTAATTTTCTGCTAGCGTTTTGAAAATGTTTTATCGCTCTAATTGCGTCACGGACATATGGGTGATTCTCATTTAATTTGACCATTTAACTTTTTTAGAAATGGAATTTTGGGTTTAAAAAAATTCAACTTCTGAATAAAATTTGATCTGAATATCATCAATAAGATGTTCAAGGAAACAAAAGTGAACAAAGTTTGTCAGTTCGTTATGTATAAATATTATTTATTATTTTTTCAACTCGAAAATGAGTTTAGTAGGAGCGTTCTGTATTTTTATTTACATATTTTTTGTAATGTTTTTTTTTTTTTTTTTATTCTCGCTCACTCCATATCACGGCGTAAAAACTCATTTGCAAAGGCATCGAATCTTGTTTTCCTTTTGTTATACAATAATTACTAGCCTGGCGTCTATTCCTACTCCTTTACTTGCCAATCTTAGTAGCCTCTACTTTCTCGCTAATTGATCTATGAATAAGTCGTTCTGTCAAGGCTTAGGTTTTTCGTCGGATATTTGCAGCTCATTGATCATCTCGTTGTGAAATATATATGCTGCACAGTTTTTACTCAGTTCAGTGTCAACAATTCACCCATAATTAATTCGTTCACTGCTTTACATGTAGGTCAAATTCAAAGACTGAGAGGTATTTTCACAAGCTGAGTAGACTGAATATTTTTAAAAGCTGCCGATTTGCTAATCTTCTTTCTCTTGGCCAACATCTATTTTTTATTAAGAATATATTTTACATTATGTCCCAAGTCTATTTTTTCTTTTCTCTATTGCTCCTTTCTACAGCTTGTTAAAATGGCTACTCAAAAGAAATGAATCATGTAGGCATTTAAACATAACAATAGAGGTCACCTGTGGTGTTGTGGTTAGCATGGCAACCTACAATACTAAAGATCGCGGGTTCAATTCCAGCGGTGGCCCTAGGATTTTTTAATGGGAGTAAAAAATCCTTAGCTATGCCGTCCCTCGGATAGGACGTAAAATGGAGGTCCCGAGCCTGTACGATGTCAGGTACTCGTTAAAAATCCCTATCCTAATTATACCTGGATAGGCAAAATTTAGGACTCCCACTGTAGCATCGTCCGATTAGCCTTAGTAGCATAAAAATGGACGTTAAACAAACAAACAAACAAACATAACAATAACGACACTTCCCCAGAATTTTTTTTTCCGTTAACACTCGTGACATTTTCACAAAAAATCTCTATCCTTAGCTAAACCAAGTGTCGGGCATATATGAGAGGATGAACTCGAATAAATGTCCCTAACCAACATCTTTTGCCGGTATCATTCGGATTTTTCAATGAAGGCTGATACATACGATTAACGTAACACTCGTGACAACTAATTTTTGTGATATACATTATTTTGCATTGGATATCAAATAACCGCCTATTAGATACTTTCTTCACGAAGTTTGCACGTCGACTGATAGCCGGTATCATCAACAAAGGTTATCATGGCCATTCCTAACATTTTCAAAGAACAGTGTTGCCCAGAACAGCCATCAAAACTCGCCTTGAATTTTTCTACTAACCTTGGGGACAGATACATTTTCCTGATTTACATTCGAAGAATTACAGATAACTAAACATATCACTCACACCTTGAAACACCACCGTATTACAATGAAATACCTCATTGTTCAAATTTAATCAATTATCAGGGGTTCATTTCTGGATGTGATGAACTAAGCATAACCAGCTTGGGGACTGTAACACTCGTGACATTTTCAAACTTCACATTGAGATATTTTGTTTTTTATGAGGCCTGGATTCATTTAAATGTTACCATCGTATTGCTATAACAGCAAGCTATAAAATAAATATCCAACAATATTTTTTGGATATGAAAAAATATCTCAAAAAAGAATGTTAAGACCGGGGACACTAAATGGTCAATTAATTTGAGAATCACCCATATACTGATCTGATTTCAACATACAATTCGATTTTAAACTGTAGATATTATCAGTATAGACTCAATAATGTAATATCGGATTTATCTATGGGTTTTTTTATTTTTGGTTATTTTATAATACATCCAAAACTATATATTCATTTTTACTTTTTATTTTTCATTTGTACTACGTTCCAGACTTTTTTGTCCATTTTTCAAGTACTTCTAGTTTTTTATTTGACATTTTTAAAAATTTATATATATATATATATATATATATATAAGAAGAGAAGCAGCCCACAAAATGGGAAGCAAAACTTTCTTCCCATCTAAAAGTCCAACTGCGAGCTGAATATCAAGATTGCTTGGCTTCCTGCCACTGCATCTTCTATTCCAGTCTCCTTGGGTTGTAGAGGGTACGCTGTCTTTCTTTTACGGCTTTTGTTTTTTTTTTTCTTCAAAATAAAAAATATTTTATTCTCCTATTGACCTAGCGAAAGGGTTCGATTCTATCCTTTGCGGGCTGACATTTATTCCGTGGCAGATATATCTAAGTCCGGGAGCTAAGGGCCAAAAAGGTGCCTGATTTGAAGAAAATTTTTGATCATACAGGCTGAAACTACTCATTTCATAGACAAAAAATGTGAACGTCTGCCACCTCTGATCGGAAGTCATAAAATTTTATAGGCCAACAGAGTCCACATTTTCGAACTTTTTTTGAAGAAGAAATTGTGTTCTTTCTAAAATAAAAGGGGCTCACAGTTAAAATCGGGTAAGTCTTTTCGCCAAAACCGATTGTTAATTTAGCCACTTTAGCGGAAAAATGAATTAGCTCATGTTCCAAAGCCTGCATTTTAAAGAGGGTTACTCCAAATAAAAAATGTTACCTATAATAGTTGTTGAATATCAAATTCTGTGTAAAACGGTCTCATTAATTTTAAAATTAGCCCACTCCTGTAGAGACAAATTAATTAAAACGTGAACGTATTTAGCGCCTTGTGGTCTAAAATCCGTGAAATTTGTTGGGATTTTTTTTCAGTTTTTCCCACATAATTCGGCAAATACAGATCACAAAGTATTGCTTTCTTCTTACCATAAGAGGCTAAACTATTGCAAATAGAATGATATATTAGAAGTTTAAATCAGTTTAGTGATTTAGCCGGGTTCGGTACATCACAAATCTGTAATTTTTACTATTTTGGTGGAAACCGTGTTCCAACGCCCCTAACTTAAAAACATCTAGTTTAAATGAAAAACGTTTTCGATAAAAGTTGCAGAGCATCAAACATAGCTTGAAACAAGCTCCTTATACACAACATTAGCTAAGCCCTTCGTGAAAATACAAATGAAAACGTGAAAGAATTCGGAGTGGTTACTTCCTGCTATGACTTCGGTTTTTGAAGAATCAGGGGATTTGATGAAATATTCATAAAAATAACTACTTAGACAGGTTGGTACTTAGCAAAATTTATCTTTTATTTTAACAAATGGAAGATGGTTGTTTAATTAGTTCAAAATGGTTAATATTTAAAAAAAAAAATTCGTCTGTGAAATGGGTACTATCAGCCTATATGATCAAAAACTTTCTTCAAATCAGGCACATTTTTGGCCCTCAGCTCCCGAACTATCTGGGCCTACCCAACTAGTTATGAAGAAGTTGGGTTATGAGAATGATTTGTTTATCGAAATCGAATAAATACACCTATTACCTTTATCGTAACATGATTTAGAGTTATAGAATTTTGGCTATTGAATTCGTATATTATTCCCTAGTGGTCCACCTATGGTTCTGATAATGCTAGCGTTATCAATTTGTATTTTATTTTTAGATGAGAATTTAGAAGAGTTTGTATAATAAAGTTTGTTAATGTCGGATTGGAAATGTAGTTCCTTGTTTGAATTTCGTAGAGAACTAAGGATAGACTTTTGTCCATATGTAGTCCAAGTCAAGTGTCTCAAAGTTTCCTCATAAACGCCGAAAAATGATTGTATATTTTTTAATTTTTTTCCTCTCATCTTCATTCCCTTCGGATAAGTTTTATTAATTATTCCAGCGAACTCAGTTGTTCAAACTCCCTCAGCATTTTTTTTTTTTTTTTTTTTTTTTTATGATATTAGATTGCATCTTAGATTTCCTTAGTTTATTAAGATCTTTTACATAATTAATTTACCTTAATGAAACTGTAAAATGGTGTACACGTGACTTCATACTTAATTCAGCAGGGATACGTTTAAAAGAAAATTTATTTAATAATTAAAAATACATTTTTACAAGTTTCAAGAAAACGTAATTTAGGGAAAAGATTAATTTTAAAGCGTGGAGTTGAACCCTTGAAGAAAAGATTAAAAAACAAAACAAAAAATAAAACATGGTCTAGTTGACTTAGCTTTAAAATGTCACCAACGACCTATAAAAGCTTTGACGTAAAGGGAAAATAGTTTTCTTTGTTTATATACAGTTTTTTTTTTTTAAATTTGTTTCCTTTTTAAGAGAGATATTTTCTTTTCCACAGGCATTGCATAAAATATACCTCATGCGATTTAGAGGGGCAGAACCATTTTTTTATTAATTAGTCATTTAACTAGTATCAGTATTTTTAAATTTTTAAAATATTTTTAAAGCTAAGTGTTATGGGTTTGAAACAGGACCACAACAAGTTTTGATAACCATTCGCTTCAACTTCTCTAATAATCTACTACATGTCTAGTGTTTTTTGTACCTTGGAGTATTTTGCGAAAAAATAATAAAAAACATCATTAACACGTTCACACCGGGGCTGTAATTCCTGCTCCTCGCCCATTGGCGGCTTACCTTAATGATTTTCGCTCTATCTGACAGGAGTTATTCAAAAGAATTATAGAGTATTGACATACAACTATAATAAAATAAACTATACAATGTTACCTCGTTAGTGGAGTCGTGGAAAGTTTAGTGATTGAAGTGTCCGATGCGGTAGTCTAGTATGAGCCACCGGTGGTACACGCCGGCGTGAACGTGTTAAGGACGTAGGCGAGGACTGCAGGACATTTTGTTCTCGACTCCCTGGGAATCATTCACCACCAAATCCATTCATTGCATATAAATTACTAATCGTTAGAGGGCCATGTATGTGTTTGTATTACTTGTTATTATTTTAATTACTATACTCCTTTTAGTTATCTATGTATTTATTTATTTATTTTTATGCAATTTATATGTATTTTTTTATCATAACTCTTTAGTTTACTGTCCCGGGAATTTTAGTGACTGAAAATTTTAAATAAACTGGTCTGGAATTTTTTATTTTTTTTTTTTTTTTGGTACCACTGGGTAACCTGGTAAAACAAAAAAAAATATTGCAGACCCGTTTATTTGAAATTTCCAGTCAATAAATCCACTTTACTCACCAAAAGAGTGCCATTTTACTTCGAAGAGATTTGTTTTACTGGAGTTCGGTAAAAAAATAAAAATAACAAAAGACTTCTTGCATACATTTTAATTTATTTAAAATCTATCGTACCTCAACACAATACAAATTTCAACAAAGTTTTTTACGTGACCACGTGCGACGGAGGGGCCTAACCCAGGCGTTATCTCAAAAATGGTAAGTTCTAGGGCTTTAAAACACAAACTCCAGTTAAAACAGGTCTTAATGCTCGTATCGCAATTTTTAAAAGCCAATTTGATTCATTTCGATCCGTTGAATCAGTACGTTTTGGTCGATATTTTATTTTGGAAAAAAAAAGGAACACTGAGAATGCGATATGCAAAAGCTCCGTGAAATTCTTATAATTCATGAAAAACCGATTTTTAGGCTTTGTGAAATAATATATGTGATATGGGGTTGGGATTAGAAATATAAGAAAAATACATCGATTGTATTACCACAAACTTTGATGTTTTGCATCTGTCGAGCTTCCAGTGAAAGCCGATTAACATTTCTTTTTTTGCTTTTTTTGTTTAATTTTTCTAAAATTAGGAAAAGTTTTTTTTTTTTTTTTTTTTTTTTTTTTTAGGAATTACCTTAAATTAGTTTTAAGTTAAGAGGAAAGGTTACCTCCTAATTTAGTACCAGCACTACTAATTCATGTGTAGACTCTATCTACGTTTAGCTTTCTGGTATTATTTTTTATATTTGTCCCTCTATCAATTGTTTAACTATTAACCAAAACATTCCGGGAGGATCCCGTTATTAGCCTTCCCTAAAATATAATTACTAATAAGTTTGCCGTAATTATTAATTATAAAGGCTAAGGGATATTGTTGGGAACCTTCTTGAAATCAAAGCTCTTCAGTAATTAAACATTCCTCACATGATATATCGTTAGTCCCCAACTTGCTGAGGAAGTATCGTAAAACAATTTCTTCCAGAGGTTCAATAGACTATCTCTACAATGTATAGGTTGGTAGTAAAGAATTTTCTTAAAACCATATTTATAGGTGATTCTATTTGTTTCTTAGATGTTAAGGGGCGAAAACCAGCTTCAGTCATCACCTCAAATTTGTTGGATAATTCTCATTCAACCAACTTAATTATGTTCGTGTCGCATGCTATGTAACAGATGTCACATTGTACATGTGCAGCAGAAGTTCTGTTATAAGGGATGTGGTTTCCTCGTACTCGTCAGTTAGAAATTACCTAAAGCTATTAAGGTATAGCGTCGATAGAACTCATTTTGAGTGAATGTTGTTAGCCACGCCAAGTATGCACAATATTCATTCCAGAGTACGCAATAAAATTATTCTACGTTATTTATATAAATAAAGATGAAATTCTTTTTTTTTTTTTTGTTCTTTAAAGAAATATATACCTTTTGTACTAAATTCTCCAAATTTCGCTCAGCGGTTCTTTCATACCAGGTGCGAACACCTGTCTGTATTAAAATTGCATAACTTCAGCCAATCCTGGGTATATTCTTTATTGTTATAAAAATCGTAATGATCTCGCATTACAATGGTTTTTTTTTACAAAATCGACACTTTCATTAGAAAAATGAATTTCCCCGGGCGAAACCGGGATATACAGCTTTAATCTATGTAAATAAAGATGAAATTCTGTTTGATCATTATAGAAATCCACACCGTTTGTCCTGAATACTCCGATTTCGCTCAGTGGTTCTTTCATTCCAGGTGTGAACACCTGTCTATATTAAAATTGCATAACTACAGCCAATCTCTGGGATATATTCTTTATTCTTAAAAATATTATTGATCTCGCTTACAATGGTTTTTTTTCGAAATCAACCGCTTCTTAGAAAAATGAAATTCCCAGGAATATACTGCTGTAATCTATGTAAATTAAGATGAAATTATGTTTCTTCTTTATAGGAATCTATACCGTTTGTCCTAATATCTCCAAATTTCGCTCAGTGGTTCTATCATACCAGGTGCGAACATCTGTCCATATTAAAATTGCATAACTTCAGCCAATCTCTGGGTATATTTTTTATTGTTATAAAAATCGTAAAGCCAGATTTACATTGGTTTTTACGAAAACGACCGTTTGAGTCGATAAGTCTTACTTTATAGATTTTATAGATTTAAAAAATGAAATTCTCCAGGTGAAACCGGTATATACAGCTAGTGTTAAATAAATATTACTGGTTTGGAATTCGTGAGAAATTGATTTACTGAATTTATATAGTTTACGTTGCTCATCAACTACAGAGTCTTATTTTGTTTTCACTATTGCGCATGCTCTATGTTATAACTTAGTTTTATGGATGCACAGCTGATGTTATGTTCTCCTGCAACTGATCCACAAAATAAAAATCATGACAAAAAGTTTAAATATTTATTAGGTACTACTTTCGGAAGACCATTAAAAATTTAGCAATCAATTATGTATTAACTATTTACAAATTTTATTTATTTTATTTTATTATAGTTTGGATTTAGGGAAGAACTCCATACAAATAGATAATATCTGTACATAATAAACATTTCTTTTAGAATAAAATCTGGTGCTTGCGCGCAACACACAACTTTCACTTACCAACTTACTAATATTACAACATATAGTAATATTCTTTATTGTTATAATACTTTTTCATAACTTGATCAATTATGACTATGAGTGAATTTTGATTAGACTATATTAAAAATAATAGGATATAATTAATTCAGCGCATAGTAGCTACTGAGCCACAACAAGGCGTGGCCGGGTCTGCTCGTTGTTTTATAAATAATATTCTATTTTTAAATAATATATATATAATCTAAACCTCAAAGAAGGAATCGATAATAAAATCTACATTCCATCCCCCTATCGTAAACACAGACGGTCTGATGCAAAGAGATCCTGCAGTCCAACCAGGTGCCCGTGTGTATAAATATCACTTCTCTTCTTTTTGGTTTTGCCTGTACTTTGAAAAATGTTCGTGATTCACCGCTTCAGATCAAAGCTAGACCCCTACTCTTTAGTGTCTTGCCAACTCTGGATGGTCCGACGTGAACTAAAATCTCTTAGATGATGCGTCGGATAGTATTTGAGGTCTTAAAATGGATAATACCGTTTGATTTTTTTCATAAATAGATATATGCATACACATAGTGAGTAATAGTGTGAGTTAGTGGAAGATACATTCCTCTGTAGGGAAAAGAATAGATAGTTCTTAAAAACCGTTCCTATATATCTTCCGATTTCATTATTAACCCATTTTTTCCTAAGAGATTTGTTTTCCTATCAATATTATTAAAATCTGGTGCGATGCGCGAAACACACAACTTTCACTTACCTACTTACTTAGATTTGAAATTGACGTGTTTTATTAAATACAATTCCTCAAATAAACACATTTTTTAATATTCATTTAAGTACTTATTTATGTTTCTAATTGCTTCCTAAAGTACAATATTTTTTTTTTATTATTAGATAAAAGTTTTACCTGTGATAATTTGGCAATGCAAGCATAATACTCCAAGTCGTCTGATTTTATAAATCCTTATGTATTCGTTACAAACTCAAAATAGTTACAATGAAACAAATAATTTCCATTAGATTAACAGAACATATTTATTAATTATAAATTATCGTCTGTCATTAAAGGCGTACTGAGCATGCGTCGGCTCTGTTTTATGAGTTGACGGAATATATTTCTTTTTTCTCCTGCATATCTTCATATTTCATCTTTAGCCATTTCTTATTTTTAGGCGTTACGAGAGACAGCTCCATTTCTCCATACAAACAAAAACGAACATACTTTATAGGAAAACAAAAAAGGCCCCTTCCACATTTAAGCCCCCTCACAACATTTCAATAATGGTAAAGATTACCTTATATTAAAGAATACTTGATTCTGATTAAATATGACGAGTTTAATCAAAATCGTTAAAGCCATTTTTGAGAAAATCGAAAAAAAAAAACGTAAAAATAGGAAAAGCAGTTATGAAATAAAGTGCCCCCTCCATTTGATCAATTTTGATGAAATTTTTGCAGTCACATAGCGAGCATGTAGCTAGACCAAATACACAGTTTTATTAAAACTGTTAGAGCCGTTTTTGAGAAAATTTAAAAAAAAAAAAAAAAAAACGTAAAAATGGGCAAAAAGTTATGAAATAAAATTACCCCCTCCGTTTGACCAATTTTCATAAAAAATTTCCTGTCACATCACGATCATATACAAATACCAAATACCCGATTTTAGGTTCGTACGCTTTATAGTTTTTGAGCTAGCCTGTTCACACACCATTTCGCGGGACTTGGTTATTTGGACTCAGGGAACCCCAAAACGTGTATTTCCGTTGAAAACCGGAAGTCGAAATTTTTCACGATCGTAACACTTTCCCTTACTATGTATTTCATTTATGGGTCAGTAAAAGTAAAAAATTAAAATTTTTTTTGTTGTTAACCATTCATAGATGAAATTTGATGCAATATCTTTAGCTGTTACAAAAACTGTTGGAATGTTTAAGTCCGTAAGTATAATTTCGTTACTGACATAATATGCCGCGTCTACTATTTTTCTTAACAGTTTCTGCTGAAAGGACTGATTTTTTTAAATGGATACTTTAGCAGAACCCCACAGTTCTTTCCGGTAAGTCCATGTCCGTTTTAATAGAACTTTATACAAAGTTAGTTTTTTGAGTATAATTTTGTTCATCTGTTATGTGTAAGTATCCTAGATAAAAATCTATACTGTATATTATATTTAATTATTTTAGTTTTAGGCCTAATGTGAGTTCGCCGAGTAAGTCGTCCCTACTTTGCCCCTATTACTTGTTGTGGAGATGATTGAATGAATCGGAATTTTGTTAATTTTATATTAATTAAAACTGTTTTTAGAAAAATCGTGGGTTAGTATATAGTTTTGAAAGAAACTAGACCCCATTTTTTAAAATTCCTACGAGATTTACTTTTTTTTTTATTTCTTCTTCCTATAAGTCTAGGTGTATGGAAGTCATTAAACTAAAGAGATGCGCTCTTCAGAAAATTCCTGGATCTGCCATTTGTTTCTAAAATTTCCCACTTTTCCAGGTGGTGCCATAAGTAGAACTGAGGAATATAGATTTTCTGGTTTCGTAAACGATTTTATGAAAATGATAGTACAATGCTTCCCGTCCGCTCGGAATAATTCGGGTTTTCAGTGAACACAGCGACGGAGAGGGTGTCAACAGTGTAGTTACGCATCAGTGACTTCATGCGGGCTCTCTTGTCTTCTGTTTTACTGCGGGGCTTTCCAGTTCTTTGTTTGGATATTCAGCATTTCTATACAAATAAATACAATATAAAATAAAAAAGTTTTTTAAATTTACAAAATACAAAAGAAGCATGCTTCAGAAAACAGAGTTTCCAAGCATTCAATGTTAAAGTAATACACACACTCAAGTTGCTCATGGAATTTTTTTAAAATTATTTATTTATTTAATTACACTTTTGATGCCGTGTACAAAAACAAGGGCTAAAGGCACCAAATTCTATTTAGGTTACATACAATGGATCAGATACATCAATTACATACAGTGCCGGACAAAAGTTAAGCAACTATATTTATTTTAAGACTCCACTTTTGACCTCCAAACATCGAAAAATGCTACTAAATTTTGCCCGTAAGTATCAAAATTGGACACTAGATAGATGGAAAAGAGTGCTATTTAGCAATGAAAGCAAATTTAATTTAATAGAACCAGACGAAAATAAAAAAGTATGACGTCCAAAACTTCAGAGTTTGGACCCACGATACTGCCGGCAGACTGTGAAACATGGAGAAGGCAACGTAATGGTTTGGGGATGCTTTTCGGCGTATGGAATGGGTCCATTTCATCGTAACCAAGGCATCATGGATAAAACCGGATATAAAGAAATCTTAGAAAAAATTATGTTGCCAGAAGCCAAGAAAATGATGCCTCCATAAGGATTTTCCAGCATGACAATGTCCCCAAACACACTGCGAAAATTGTAAAAAAGTGGTTATTAGACAACAATATTGAAGTGCTGCATTGGCCATCACAATCACCGGATCTTAACCCAATTGAAAATTTGTGGGATATTGTAAACCGTAATGTTCGAAAACAAACATTTTTGAACATTAACTTGTTGTTTAATACCATTCAAGAGGCGCGGAAATATGTCCCCGAAACTGTAATTAATAATTCAATTGAATCCATGCCACGCAGTTGTGCTGATTAAAAATAAGGGTTTTGCAACAAAATATTAAAGTTGCTTAACTTTTGTCGCCAACTATTTATTTTCAAAAATATCTACACTGTTTGTCTTTTTTTTTTGTTTCAAATTATTTTTATTTCTTGTATTTTCTTCAATCAACATATGTTAGTAATAGCAATTTTTAATCAGTAGGAGTCTTCAATTTTCATGGCCTTTAAAATAATTTATGCAACATTTGCTTAACTTTTGTCCGCCACTGTACATAGATCAAATACATGGAAACTACATTAAATACCGACAACCTTATACATATTTGTAAATATTGGTGTCTTTAAGAAATTTAAATAAGTTTTTTAAGTTTCTGATATTAGGACTTCAGCATACCCCTCGAGGTGTTGTGTATCCCTCGCTGCTTCCAGGGGGATAATAATTTTCCAAAATATGTTCGAATGTTAAATTTGTATTACATGTTCGGCACATTGGAGGAGGTTTGTCTTCTAAGAGGTGCCCGTGAATTAGAAACCCCCCGGAGAAACCCGGAGAGACCGAGGTTTAAAAAATTAGATAGCTATAGTTTTATTATAAAATGATGGTGTATATTGCAATTATTATCGATATTCGACTCATTGAATCGTATTTTGTCTATACTCCTCCAGGTTTGTCATTCAACTTATATACATATAAATGGGAAAAAGGAACTCAATATTGGAAATAAAATCATTTACGAGTATTTTACACGAATAGATGACAATTGTACATAAATAAAAGGTCATTTGACCTGAGCTTAAATATTATATAATAATAATAATAATAATAATAAATAATAATAATTTCTTTATTTTTTTTGGGGGTATTCCCCGTACAAATAGAGTTAGCCATACAACACATATATAACAAAATAATACTTAAATTCTAATCTAATAACAAATTGAAGTTTACTTTATTTATTCAAAATAATTAAAGTTTCCTTGTTTATATTAACAATGTAAATTATATGTCACCTTAAGCTAAATAGTGAAAAGAAAAAATAATAATAATAATATAAAAAATTAAACACTAGTCTGAAATAATAAATGATCTTATTTTAAAAGCTGCCTGCATATAATAGTAGAAAGACTTTAATTGAGCCAAAGAGGGAGAACTTAAGGTCTTGTAGAATGATACAATATCCATGCCAATTAGTGTTGATAGGAAGTGTGTTCTGACAGGTAAATACATTGGGCATATCACAACAATGTGATAAAGATCTTCCAACATTTTCAGGCTGCAAACAGGACAGATTTCCTCAGGGTTTAATTTAATAATACCTATTGTAATTCATATTGTATATTTGTTATTATTCAACCTCAATTGAGCCATGTTCCTGATAAAAGCTATGGTGGTATTAAGAGTAAAATAATTTTGAGGGTGTTTTGATTAATTGAACAATTGTTTGTAAAATATATTATATCTTGATGAATTCAGTAATAATAAGTCGTTATTTCGGATAAAAGATTTATAATTTTCTATTATTTCATTGAATTTACGTTCAATAAAAACCGTATCACTAAATAAAAGTGGATCAAACTGGCCAAAGTTTTCGAAAAAATTCCTAATTTGTGTCACCCAGTTATATTTTATTGATAATTTGTTATTAGTATCCATATTTAATAATTTTAAAAACATTCTTTGGGGTATCTTGTATATTCCATATTCATAAGTTTTATTAGCCTACTAAGTAACTGTTTTATAACGAAATAGCCTATCGGGGTAGATGCGACTTCCAGCCTTACCATGAAATTCGGGACTGTTTTTTGGATTTGGAGCAGCAATTTTTAAAAACTCACTTGTACGGTTTCTAGTTCGTCAATATGCCTTATTGACCATACTGGGACAGCGTACAGTAAGCAACTCAAAACGATTGCTTCATTAAGTTTCCGTCTTGAATCCCAGGAGGTCATTTTTGCTTTAGAGCAAGTGTTTAGAACTGAACCTATGCAAGAATAACTTTTAGATTTTTTTTTTTTTTTTTCTGCTTTAGTAGAAAGTCCTGATGAATTAAAAATAATTCCGAGATAATTATACTCAGAAAATTCTTGTATTATTTCATTGCCGAAGTATAAAAGTTTGGACTTTTTCGGTCTACCCTTAAATTTTTTTAATAATTTGGTTTTTGCTATATTAACAGATAGCTAATTTATCCGACAATATTTTTGCAGTATATTTATTTTAGATTGAACATCAGTTATTGAGTCACCAATCAAAATCAAATCATCAGCATATAAAAGGCACATAAGTTCAGTATTTGAACTGATTTTTATACCGTGGGCTCCGTTTTATTTCAAGAAAGATTCCAGATCCCCAATAAACATAGAGAATAATAGGGGGCTAAGGACTTCGCCCTGTAATACTCCTTCTGTAATATCAATTATGTTACTTAAAGACCTCTCGGTATTGATTCGCATATTGGAATTATCATAGAGGTACTTTAAAATCATAAAAAAATTACCACTAATTCCTAGTTTAAATAATTTATACCACAGTTTACAGTGCGAAACAGAATCAAACGCTCTTCGAAAGTCGAAAAACACACAATACATAGTTTTTTTATTTTTCATTAAATTGAAACGAGACAGAGCATTCAAAACAAAAATATTATCCAAACATCCACGCTGGTACCGAAATCCAGCTTGTGACTCCGGCAAACTATAATTATCATTGCACCAGATCACTAATCTTTTGTTAATATATTTGTAAAGATTTTAAGAAGGCAATTAGTTCAAGCAATGCATCTATAATTAGATAGGCCATTTAAACTACCTTTTTTGTAAATCATAACGCCCACAATATCAGTCCATGCCTTAACAGTCTGCCTCTAGAATTTTGTTTAACAAAGTCTCTAAATTTATTAGCCAAATTAGCCAAAAGTTACTAGGCAAATTTTTAACAAATTCATTACAAATTTTATCAGAGCCGGGATACTTACCAGATTTACATTTTTTTAATGATAGTTGTATTTCTTCAGTTGAAATATTTGCGTCTAATAAGGGATGACGAAAATCAATAAAAACCATTTCACTATTTACTCATGATCATACCAAGGTTTTTTATAAATTTTTGGTGTAAAGTTTCTGCACTGATATTTTATTAAACCTAATGATTTTGCTGCACTTAATATGTTTTTAATAATGACCTCATACAGTTCATTAATATTCAAACCATAAGAAGAAGATGGAATGAGGGACATAAAACGGTAATAGTCATCGGTTTTGTTTTTATCCCATTTGAGACTGAAATTATTACCTGTGTGCGTGTGTTTCATCAGTTTTTTGTTTCTGAATGACATTATATTAAGTAATACTTGAATTGGGAAATGATCTGAACCTGTTGAAATATTATATCCGAAATCAATTTACTGCGCATTTTTCTGAGGATAGCTAATAATTAGTTTTTTACGGACTTAAAGATCTTTTATTTGTCCTTTAATATGGTTGAAAGTGTGTCGCGCGGAATTCCTAAGTCACTAGCAATGACGTCCAACCTTCGTTCTATTATCTCATCCCCGCGAATCAGTTTTAGCTTATTTTTAAAATTTGATAGAATTAACAACTTTCAGGGAGCCATCGTTAACAACCGATAGACTGAATAACCAACAAGTGACTGGTTACTGGTTTATGCAAAGGAAAAAGATAAACATCGACAGGAAACAGGAAATCAAATAGATAATGAAATTCTCTGAAGTTAGAAATTCGAGGTCGAGGTATTGTGGTGCCGCCTTTCTGATGTTCGAGTATTTTCAATTGGTCCCGAAATTGATTTATTGAGCTGCAATTTATTTGTAATGACTGGGGACTTAAGTTCGTTTATTTTAATCGTTTGAAAGCAGTTTTTTTCTTTCACTTACCTACATATGGAATATATAGTGAGGGAAATTATTGCGATTGTTAAAGATTTTGAATTCCGGTTTTCAACGGAAATACACATTTTGGGGTCCCCTTAGTCCAAGTAACTAATTCCCGCTAAATGGTTTGTGTGTGTGTGAACAGATTAGCTCAAAAACTGTAAACCGTACAAACCTAAATTAAGGAATTTGTTATACTATATTCCCGTGGTGTGACAATTCTCAAAAACAGTTCAACGATTTTGATAAAACTGGGTATTTGACGTATTTTAATGCCCAAGATATACTTTTTTCCCATTTTTACTTCTTTTTCGATTTTCTCAAAAATACCTTGAACGATTTTGATCAAACTCGTCATGTTTAATGAGAATCAAGTATTCGTTAATATCAGGTAAGCTTTATCATTATTAAAATGTACCGAGGGGCCTTAAATGGGAAAGGGCCCTTTTTTGTTTTCCTATAAAGTACCTTTGTTTTTGTTTGTATGGGGAATTATCCGGCCCTCGTTTCGCCTAGAAATTAGAAATGGCTAAATATGAAATATGAAAAAAATCAAGGAAACATTTAGGGGACAAAAAAAAGAAGAAATATTCCGTCAACTCGTATAACACGTAGAGCACGCGTGCGCATGCGCTGTACTCCCTTAATGCCCGACCCTTGTTTATAATAAAAGATGTTCTCTTCATTTAATGGAAAATATTTGTTTCATGGTAACTATATACAGTTTTCAACTACATAGAGAGTTATAAAATCAGACGACTTGCAGTATAGCCGAATTATCTCAAGAAAAAACTTTTATAACAAACAAAATTAGTTCACTTTAAAAAGCAAATACAAACAAAAAGTGGTAAATGAATGTGGAAAAAAAGTGAGACTTTGAGAAATGGCATTCAACAAAACAGGTCAATTCCTAATCAAAGTATGTTGGTACGTGAAAGTTGTGTGTTGCACACACCGCACCTAAGAGTTTCTGACCACTCTACGAATATCGAAATCACTCAGTGTTTGAGGTTTTCTGCGTTCTTTAAAAAGTATAACTAGTTCACAAAAGATTGAGTAGTATTCATCGATCAATTTATCAAATCAATTGAATCATCACTTAATCTAATCAATATTAGCAGAACTGTATACAAAAAAAAAAAAAAAAAAATCTGGTTCGTGCGCACAACACACAATGTAAAGTGCGCACTTTATTTTTATCATATCTCATATTTAGCCATTTCTTATTTTTAGGCGAAACGAGAGACAGATAATTTCTCCATATAAACAAATACAAAGGTACTTTATAGGAAAACAAAAAAGACCACTTCCTCATTTAAGCTCCCTCAAAATATTTTAATAATAATAAAGCTTACCTGATATTAAAGAACACCTAATTGTCATTAAACACGACGACTTTGATGAAAATCGTTAAAACCGTTTTTGAGATAACCCAAAAAAAGGTAAAAAGTTGTAAAAGAGTTATGAAATAAAGTGCCCCCTTCGTTTGACCAAGTTTGATGAAATGTTGGGTATCACATCTTTGGCATATACATACATCAAATACCCAGTTTGATCAAAATCTTTAATGCCGTTTTTGAGTAAATAAAAAAAACACGTGAAAATTATATAAAATTTATTAAGTAAAGTCCCCCCTCCGGTGGATCAATTTTGATGAAACTTTTACACTCATATCCCGGGCATATTAGTACATCAAATACTCAGTTTAATCAAAATCGTTTTTGAGAAAATCGAAAAAAACATAAAAAGTTATTAAATAAAGTACCCCCTCCCTTTGAGCAAATTTGATGAAATTTTTGCTGTCACATCGTGGACATATACATACACTAAATACCCAATTTCAGATTTACACGTTTTATAGTTTTTGAGCTAGTCTGTTCACACACACACACCTAGAGAGAGCCGCAGAAGGCTTCTTGCTGCGGTTGTTACGTCGATTATGCTTTATGCAGCTCCAATCTGGAAAGAGGCCATGGTCATCAAGTCATACAGGAGACAGATGGTTTCCGTTTATCGTCGAGTGGCACTGAGGACAGCAAGTGCTTTCAGAACTGTTTCCTATGAAGCGGTATGTGTGATAGCCAGAATGCCGCTAGTTGAACTTCTTGTAGAAGAAAGAAGTAGGCATTATGGACGACGCTCTCACGTTTCCAGAGAAGAAGAACGAAAAATAACTATCGATCTGTGGCAGCAGCGATGGCAGGCAGCTGATTCTGGGAGTTGGACTAGAAGATTAATACCCGATGTTGGCTTGTGGTATGGTCGCCGTCATGGGGAAGTAGACTTTTACATAACCCAATTGTTGACTGCTCATGGATGCTTTAGGGCCTACCAGAACCGATTTAAACTGGATAATACAGCAGAATGC
The DNA here is from genome assembly GCA_911387785.2 of Aelia acuminata. Classification (NCBI taxonomy): domain Eukaryota; kingdom Metazoa; phylum Arthropoda; class Insecta; order Hemiptera; family Pentatomidae; genus Aelia; species Aelia acuminata. Next base: position 74,345,784 of record OU426984.1, on the reverse strand, counting down.
CCAGCATGTCAGTCTATCGAGGAAACAGCGGAGCACTTGTTTTTCGATTGCACTCGCTTTGCTGGAGAAAGAAGCGAAATGGAGAAATTGTTTGGAGAGAGAATCACTCCAGAAAACATAGTGAGCCAAATGCTGCGCTCGGACCTACATTGGGATGCAGCGAAAAAATTCGCTACAGTGGTCCTTAAGAAGTTGAGAGCAGAAGAGAGAGCTAGGAGAAGTAATTAGCGTGGAAACATAACAATCACGCGACGAGGACTATGAGGCGGCACAAAGCCAGTCCCCCTCCATGAAGTAATGCCCAACGGTAGTCCCGTGGAGGGTGGGAAACAGGTGTAAGGAGGTGGTTTTAGTGGGTAAAAATCCCACACACGGATAGGTACGGGCCTATCCGCATCTTTTGAAGATTATTACACACACACACACACACACACACACACACAGACCATTTCGCGGGACTTGGTTATTTCGATTCAGGGGACCACAAAACGTGTATTTCCGTTGAAAACCGGAAGTCGAAATTTTTCACAATCGCAATACTTCCACTTACTATATATTTCATATATAGGTAAGTGAAAGTAAAAACTATGGAACGAAATGCAATATAATGTAAATAAGACTAAATACTCTACGTAAATAAGTAACCATTGCACATTGTATATTGAAATTGTAAATAAGTAATCATCAACGAATTTTGTCTTTGACTTTTCTGGAACAATTTTTTTTTTTTTTTTTTTTTTTTTTTTTTTTTTTTTTTTTTTTTTTTTTTTACTATCCGTTTTAAAGGACTTCGCAGTAGCTGGTGCATTTTTCCTTGTGATTTAACCGCTACGTAGTACGATAACAGAACTGACAACAGATATAATATGATAAAAATGTTTTGAAATATAGATGCTCCGGAATATCAATGACGCATCTGCGAAAGATTAAACTATCCCCTTGATAATTATGCGTTTTTTATGTTGTTTATTTCATTTATCAATGAAATTTATTTTTAAAGAAGAATATGGTACTTTACGCTGAATGAACCGAAAGCTACTAACTGTTTAATAAAGTTAAATATTTTGATAATTGGGCTGTTTTTAAGTAAGACATTGATTTAAAAATTAAATTTTTACTGTAGGATTTTAGAAAATTAATTTTAATATGGGTATTGGAACAAAAATTAATTTACTTGAATGTATGAATTATGTTGAATGAACAGGTTTGTAAATCGGCCAAAGTGTACTTGTAAATACATAGGATTACTTTTGAGTAAAATTGTACCAGGAATATTTTTATATAAAATTTGTTTTTAAAATATACACATCTTTGTCTAACAAGTAAAAGAAGATAAAAAAAGATTGGAACAAGGTCGTGGAAGCGGGGAAAGATTTACCATAGGGGTGGGAACTTTTCTGTTTCTTGTTACCCCTTATAAATTATTTCCCCCATTAGTTGTTTTTTTTTCACTAAGATGCCTGGACTATTTGGTCTCCGGTAAAGTGGCCATTTAAACTTTGTGGCGAAAACATAGTATTCGTCCGCATCACTTATCAATGATATCCACAACATGATATTGCGATCACGAACAGACTTGGAATGAAAGAGAGCGATTCGTGAACTAGAATTGTAACGAAGCAAATCAGCATAGCGGAGCAGTAAACTGGAACCAGTCCGGAATAAAATTATCATGAATCTTCATAATGGAATGAATGGATGTGTAGTAAATTCATTTCGTTATGGGATCATTTACAGTCGGGAGGATGACACCCAATAGTGGCAAATAAAAACTAGGCCTTATCTTAAACGATGGCCGATTGAGTAAGCCATTGTACTATGTATGGTGCTAATACAGATCTTTTGTTAGTATTGAAGGAGGGGGATGTTTTAGTATTGCGTTTCCAAGGGTTAGTAATATTATTTAACCTAATAATTAAAATATGAATTAATTAAACAATTGAAAAAGGGGGAAAATCAGGCGTTTGACCATATCTGGGTCATAATAATAACAAATTATTTATTTATTTGTTCTGGGACGTGTCCCTTAAGAACAAAATAAAATAAAATAAAGAGAGGGCTTTAGATCCTTGAAATTTAAATAAACAAATTGAATTGATACAAAAAAAAAAAAACTTTTTAAAAAACAATTAAACCGACTTCGGAAACTAGGAACCATTAAAAATAATTGCACTAAAAAGTATGAAATAATTCAGGGGTCGAATTTTTTTTCTTTCCCTACTTGAAGTTTTTTTTGAACATTAACTTATTCATTAGGAAAACTTTTTGAATAAGTTATCTTAAAACTTTTATCCAAATAACTTTTTCCGTAAAAGTTCATTTCAAAAAGTTATTCTGAAACTTATTCATGAAAAGATTTTAGTCAAAGAAAATAATTTATTTATAACCAAGTCCCTCGAAAAGGTCTGTGTGTGTGTGTTAACAGACTAGCTCAAAAACTATAAACCATATGAACCTGAAATTGGGTACTTGGTATATGTGTATGCCCGTGCTGTGTCAGCAAAAATTTAGTCAAATTTAGACAATTTAGACAAAGGGGGTACTTTATTTAATAACTTTTAGATTTTTTTTCGATTTTCTCAAAAACGGCTCTAACGATTTCGATCAAATTTCGTCATGTTTAATGAGTATTAGTAAACAAACTCTTTTTCTATGATAAAAACTTTTATGAAAAAAACCCAGAGCGAAAAAGTTATTGTTTAACTCATACTTAAATTTTAATTGCTCCATATGTTTAGGTGAACCTTGAACTTTTTGAAGGAAGATTCCTTTTTGAAGGAAAACCTTTTATCAAAAGTTATTAGAAAACTTTTATTGATAAAACTTCTTAGTAATAAGTATTTCAAATACTTTTAAAATGAAACTTATTTAAAAAAGTTATGACTCTTTCGACCCCTGAAATAATTGCCTTCTGTTTTTTATGAATACACAGCAAAATTTAAAATGGTATAAATGCAATAAAACAAATTGTATTATTTTGATTTGTACGAATATGCACTAACGTTTTTTTTAATTTTTTTAATTTTTTTTAAATTTCCAAATTGACATGTTACTGATAACGATTTTATTAGAGAACGATAGTAATTGAAATCGATAGATGGGAAGAGGAGATCCATTTAGTAGATTTAGATTTTCATAATTTCCAGTGTTAAAAAATTTGCGCCGCCTCCAAAAAAGATTCTATTGTATTGAACATGGTATTTAATATTTTAATTTAATAATTTTTATTAATAGTAAGTGTGTATCTTTTAAATATCTTTTATGTCAAATTGTTGTAGGGGAAAAAATAGGATATGCATTAGATCTCAAAATCAGTCGTAGAAAAATATGGAACTTTCTCCTTTTTACTTTCACTTACCTATATATGAAGTAGGTATATTATAAGGAGAAGTATTGCGATCGTGAAAAATTTTGACTTCCGGTTTTCAACGGAAATACACGTTTTGGGGTCCCCTGAGTCGAAATAAACAAGTCATGCGAAATGGTCTGCGTGTGTCTGTATTTGAACAGACTAGCTCAAAAACTGTAAGCCATACAAAACTGAAATTGGGTATTTTGTGTATGTATATGCCCGCGATGTCACAGCAAAAGTTTCATAAAAATTGGTCAAACGGAGGGGGTACTATATTTAAAGAATTTTCTCTAATTTACGTTTTTCTCAAAAATTGCTCTAACCATATTGATTATACTCGGTATTGGGTGTATGTATACGCCCGCGATGTGACAGTCGATATTTCATCAAAATTGATCAATTGGTGGGGGCACTTTACTTAATAAATGTTTTCTCATTCTTACGTGTTTTTTTTATTTACTCAACAAGGGCTTTAACGATTTTGATCATACATGGTATTTGATGTATGTATATGCCTGCGATGTGACAGCGGAAATTTCATCAAAATTAATCAAAGTAAGTTGGTAAGTGAAAGTTGTGTTGTGCGCATCGCATTTTTTTTAATTTGCTGTTGCTAAAGTAAAATTTATTTATCCTACTTTTTAGAACATTCAGATTCACTAAGCCTTGTAGTTTTAAATATTCGTAACAGTTATCATAATTTGATACAGTTATTAATGGAAATGTTACTCTTGTAAATGGTTATCTTTACAGAAATCTGCCGAGGAAGTTGGAAGGACAGGAGGTATAATTAGTTGGGTTTATCGGTTTAGACTTAGCTCGGCCCAACAAAGGAAGGGATTGGTTAGCGGCTATCTCAGCCTCAACCAATTTACTAACAACATTCTAAATTGCGTTCTTGTTTCGGCACATAACAACTCTATTTATTATTTATTATTATTATATTGTTCTTTACGATAGGTCAAGTGTTTATCAGGATTTTCAGTTTTTACTTTTTATTTTGGAAAGCCGTTTTGGAAACGTTTCGATCCAACTTGTGGATCTTCATCAGGGCTAAAAGGAAACTAATATATGAGTATCTATACTAGAGAGTGACAATAAATGATTACTTTACAAAACTGATAATAATATAAAAGATGGTAAGCATTATACATGAATATTTAAATAAGTGGCTGGTTAGCAAGATAAAATAGAATCTGATATTTACCTTCTGAGTCCAGAGTGATACAAAGACTGAAGGTGAAATAAGAAGAGAGGTAGTGGTAAGGGGTTAGTTTGCCGACTTCAAAGATTTATTACGAACCCAATCAAAGAAACCCAACGCGTTTGCAGTGAAGGGCTACACTGAAGTGAAAATAAAATATTAAAAACTAACAAAATAGATGGTACTGTATACAAATTGTTATGTCTGGACTCATATAATAACACAAAATTGGGATAATACATAAGGTAACAATGCAAAAAAAAATTGAAAAATATACAGAAGGAAGTTACGCAATACTAAAGATAATAATAATACAGAGGTCCATCGATAATTGCGGGTACTTATGAAATCAAAACTAGGATTTGAGGATGCGAAACATGTTAGAGTAAGTGGTTGAAATTATCTCTGTATCTATATTATGATTTACAGGGCTATTTTTTTTCAAAATGGATGGATATGGATTCTGAGAGAAGTTCATCATGGTTTGGCACGGTAGCTTATATGGAGGGGTTCTCAAAGCCAAAGGAATGGTTGTGGGCAATGGCATGTTCTGCTAATTTAGATGTAGACGAATTACGCGTGGAAATATTGTATTTATGTTGGTAAATCCTTTCCTAAAAATAATTTTTGGTTTCACCTATATAGCAACTGTTGCAATTAAGCGTGGAGCACTGGGTACGATAAACTACATTACACTTGTCTAGGAGTGGTACTGGGTCTTTTAGTTTGTTATAGGTTTTTTAATTTGCGATAGGTTAAATGATGGTCAGGATTTTCAGTTTACAATGATTTTATTATGGTAAGCCAACGTTTCGATCCAACTTGTGGATCTTCATCAGAGCTAAAAGATAACAAATATATGAGTATCTATGCTAGAGGGTGACAATAAATGGATACATTACAGAACTGATAATAATATAAAAGATGGTGTATACATGAATATTAAAATAAGAGGCTGGTTAACAAGATAAAATAGAATCTGATATTTACCTACTGATACTAAGACTAAAGGTAAAAATAAGGCGAGAGGTAGTGGTAGGGGGTTAGTTTGCCGACTTCAAAGGTTTATGACGGGGAAATCCAACGCTTTTGAAGTGAAGGCACATGACAACTGAGTGAACAAAAATATTTAAAAACTAACAAAGTAGATGGTATTGTATACAAACAGTTGTTTCTGGACTCAATATTAACATAAAAATGAGATAATACATAATGTAACAATGCATAAAAATTTGGAAAATATACAGAAAGAAGCATACAATACAGAAAAAAAATAATAGTACAAGAGGTACAGAGATAATTGCAGGTACCTATGAAATCAAAACTAGGATTTGAGGATGCGGAAGATGTTAGAATAAGTGGATGAAATTATCTCTTTATCTGTTTTGTGATTTACCGGGTTAGTTGTTTCTAGATGGATGAAAATGGATTCTGAGAGGAGATGTTTACCGTGGTTCGATACAGTAGCTAATATGGAAGGGTTCTCAAAGTCAAAGGAATGGTTGTGGGCAATGGCATGTTCCGCTAATTTTGACGTTGACGAATTACACGTGGAAATATTGTATTTATGTTGGTAAATCCTTTCCTAAAAATAATTTTTGGTTTCACCTATATAGCAACTGTTGCAATTAAGCGTGGAGCACTGGGTACGATAAACTACATTACACTTGTCTAGGAGTGGTACTGGGTCTTTTAGTTTGGTGTAGGTTTTTTAATTTGCGATAGGTTAAATGATGGTCAGGATTTTCAGTTTACAATGATTTTATTATGATAAGCCAACGTTTCGATCCAACTTGTGGATCTTCATCAGGGCTAAAAGAAAACAAATATATGAGTATCTATGCTAGAGGGTGACAATAAATGGATACATTACAGAACTGATAATAATATAAAAGATGGTGTATACATGAATATTAAAATAAGAGGCTGGTTAACAAGATAAAATAGAATCTGATATTTACCTACTGATACTAAGACTAAAGGTAAAAATAAGGTGAGAGGTAGTGGTAGGGGGTTAGTTTGCCGACTTCAAAGGTTTATGACGGGGAAATCCAACGCTTTTGAAGTGAAGGCACATGACAACTGAGTGAACAAAAATATTTAAAAACTAACAAAGTAGATGGTATTGTATACAAACAGTTGTTTATGGACTCAATATTAACATAAAAATGAGATAATACATAATGTAACAATGCATAAAAATTTAGAAAATATACAGAAAGAAGCATACAATACAGAAAATAATAATAGTACAAGAGGTACAGAGATAATTGCAGGTACCTATGAAATCAAAACTAGGATTTGATCCACCTGGACTCAGTAGGTAAATATCAGATTCTATTTTATTTTGTTAACCTGCCTCTTATTTTAATATTCAGGTATATACCATCTTTTATATTATTATCAGTTCTGTAATGTATCCATATATTGTCACCCTCTAGCATAGATACTCATTTATTTGTTTTCTTTTAGCCCTGATGAAGATCCACAAGTTAGATCGAAACGTTGGCTTACCATAATAAAATCATTGTAAACTGAAAATCCTGACCATCATTTAACCTATCGTAATTGAAGAACAGTTGACCATCTCTCATCTCTACTGTTTTTTAATTTGTTGCTATTTTTTGATATAAGGCGTATGTGTGGGAAACTGGATGAGAGGGATGTTTTAATTTTGTCGGAGGGAATGGGAATATATGGGATAGATCTGTATTGGAAAGTAGAGATCAGAGGGTGTGATGAGGTGTTAGAAAAATTGTGTTTTAGCATTGTTATTGATCAGTGCTCGGGAAAATCATTAGATTTTTATTTTATTTTTTAAATTATAAGGAGAGAAAACATTTTCCTTGGCGGGTATTTGAACCACGATTTCATTGTCGCTAAGGCGCACTTTACACATGGACCACCAAGCACCGGTTTTTAGGAAATCTAACCTTGAAAATGGCTTGAATGCTGAAACGTCGGACATAAATAAAATAAGTGAATTTATAATCAAGTATCGATTTTTAAATATTTAAATACATTTAATCAAATCAAAGAAAAATTATCCATTTCGATCGAAACTACTGATTAAACTTTTGTTAACTCGATATTTTCAGTAAATTATCGTTTGATGTTAACATATCTATATGTGTGTTCATAAACGCTTTAATTTGATTTATTAGTTTGATAAGTAATTTATTATATATTGCATTTATTTAATATAGCGGTTATTACACGCCTACATAATAAACTACATAATAAACTAATTCTATGTGATGAATAGACTTCCATTGTTATATTATCCATTTGTTATATATCCAAATTGGGGGGGGGGGGGGGCGAGGCAAGTCGAAAATACAATAATAAAATAATAGTAGTACAAATTTATAAAAAAATTAAATCATGCTCTAGATTATTTTAAACCTGCATGTCCCGGTTTCACCCGGGGAATCTCATTTTTCTAATAAACGTGAACAATTCTATAAAAACAAAGGAGGCGATAGGTTTCAATTAACCGTATAAACAGTCCGGGTAGTTTCCATAAATCAATCGGGTACCCAAGAACAAAGAAGAAATCCAGTCGCAAAAAACAATGGCAAAAGCGTGGGTCAAGAAAAGTTCGTTAGGACAGAAGAGAGAGCCAGGAGCGAGAAGCGAGTAGTGGGGAGACGCGCACTCTTCGGCCAATAACTCGAAAAGGACTCGTTCAGCCTTAAAACGTGGACCCCGGTACGTTCCGTGGGATCGCCCTTACCGGGCCTTTTTGGCCTCTTCCAAATCTATAAAATGACTCTTTTTTTGACTCAAAAGGTCAATTTCGTAAAAACCTAATGTAAAGCGAGATCATAACGATTTTTATAAAAATAAAGAATATAATCACAGATTGGCTGAAGTTATGCAATTTTAATTTGGAGAGGTGTTCGCACCTGTTATGAAAGAACCATTGAGCGAAATTTGGAGAATTTAGGACAACCGTTATGGATTTCTCTAAAGAACAAACAAACAAATAAACAATCAGAATTTCATCTTTTTTTATACAGTGGGTCAAAAAAGTATTGGCACACTCAAATTTTTGTTGGTTTCATTGTGAAAAACTCAAAAAATTATTTTTTAAACATTTTTATTTAATAAACAATTGAGAAAAATACATAATTGGAAAGGAAATATTGAAAAATTACATAACATAACAATCAATTAAAAAAAAAGTTCACTTTTAGACACTCAAAAAAGTATTGGCACACTATGAATTAAACAATTGTGTGATGTTTTTAAATTAATGTTTTTTAAAAACTAATATTTTATCATCATTCCGTCGGCATCTATAATAGCTTGAAGTCTTCTCGGCATTGATGCAACAAGATTTTGGGTTACTTCTTGACCGATTTTACGCCATTCTTCACCCAAAGTTTCTTTTAACATATTATTTGAAGAAATTTTATTTTTCTTAACTTTCTGGTCCAATAGAGACCATAGGTGTTCTATGGGATTTATGTCCGGAGATTGTGGTGGTGTTTTTAATTGCCTGGGAACATTGTAGAGCATTCACTCTTTGGTTTTCTTTGCTGTGTGTTTGGGGTCGTTGTCATACTGAAATATATATGTCTCCTCGATCCCCAATTTTTCAGCACTGGTTTTCAAGTTATGGCGCAAAATGTCGACATATTTTTCGGCATTCATAATATTTTCAATGAAGGTCAAATTACCTGTACGGTTCCATGATATGCATCCCCAAACTAGAACACCTCCACCCCCATGTTTCACATGTCGAGCTTGGAATTCGGTATTGGGTTTTCGCCAAACATACTTGCGGTCATCAGAACCGAAAATATTAAATTTGCTCTCATCTGAAAAAATTACATTTTTTCAGAACTCTAGGTCGTTGTTAATGTAATTTTTAGCAAACACAAGCCTTTTTTTGCGGTTGACCACCGAAATATACGGTTTTCTTCGTTGGACCCTGCCATAATAATTAAATTTATGAATGACATTCCTTACTGTCTGTAAGCAGAAGGTGCTGTTAGAAGTTTTAGCGACCTCTTGTGATATCATGGCTGCTGATGAAGTTGGATCTCGCTCAACAATCCGGCGTATGCTCCTTGGTTCCCTTTCATTGAATTTCGTTAGTCGCCCCGAACGAGGTTTGTTTAAAACCGAACCCGTCTTAATATACTTCTTCACGATATTTCTAACTGAACTAAAACTAATTTCTAACCTGTTCGCTATTTGTCGGTAGCTAAGTCCTTTTAAATATAATTTAATTATCCTATTTTTGAAAATAACACAATACTCTCCGGTTTTGGCCATGTTGCTAGGGTAAAGATAGAACAAAGACTGCATCTTAATGTTGATAAAGAAGTAGTGTCAATCTTCATTAATAATCTATTGAAAGAAAAGGGATTTATTTGTTTTGACTGGAGCTAATAGTAAACATTTAAAACTGTGCCAATACTTTTTTGACCATCAAAATTTAATGTTTTATGTTTACTTTAAATTCATTATTTGAATTCCAAACATTCATCATTTCTAAAATCTAATTTTAAAGAGCCTCTTTTAAATTAAATGTTATTTCTGGAAAATGTCATAATCCTATTGAGATCTCTGCAAAAAGTGGGGTGTGCCAATACTTTTTTGACCCACTGTATATAGATATCCATATTGTTTACTAAATTTTAACAATGTTTTCTGCATGATACTCGTTTATTATTATATTTCTATACAATTAATTTGTAAAAGGGGAAAGGCCTTCATTTCAACAGGAGGGTATAGTAAGTTTTCATTTCCAAAGGAGGGCATGGGGTTGCTGTTTAAGTTCATTGCGGAACTCAGGGACGCTGGTCATGCGGTATGGTATACCCAACACGCCTGCTTTTTTTCCTTTTCTCTCTTAACATTATGTATTGATATTATTTATAATAATTTGATTAATTATTATTCACTATCTCGTCAATCTACATCATACTAAAAAGGAAACCCGTATAAATAATTTCAGTAGTACCCCTTTATCCGGGCATTTATTAACCGGGGTTCCGAGGAGCCTATTTATATAATAAACTATTTTCAATTTTTATGGCGTTTATTTTGTATGTATAATATTTATTTAAATAAAATGAATTTTATATAAAACGTTAAAACGTAAATGTTTTAACGATTACACAATGGTTAATTATCCATTGTCCTTAGAAATTATGAAATAAAATAATAAATGGAAAAACACGGCAAGCTGGTATCGTATGATGAGATGTTTCCGGTAACTAGTACTCCAATTCATATTCTAAGAACGATATTGTTTTCAAGCCTTTCTTGAACTACAAAACAAAAGTTCTAAGTTGTGATTTAGTCTCCATTTAAATACGAACTAATAAAATGTCGCAAAAAAACAACCTGTTTTTTTAACGCTTCAACAGAAATCTACCATTACGAACCGAGTAGAAAAAGGTGAAAGTGTTAAAACGTTGTCCGCTGAATTAGGAATCGGCTAGCAAACTGTTCGTGACATGAAGAAGAAAAACACATTTCCGAATTCGTATCGTCGTCGGACCAAACATAGTGTCCTCGGAAAACAATGAAGTATTCTACACAAAGACGTAGATTAAGCTGTCTGTCAGTGGTTCATGCAAAAACGCGCTGAAGGAGTTCATTTGTTATTTTTGTTCGTTTGTTGATAAAAGTGATTTTCTGCATTTTTTTTTTGTTTAATTAATCTTGTTTTATATCTTAGTTTTCTATTATCCTTAGACCCCCCTACCCATCATTACACCGGATAAAGGGGGTTCTACTGCATAATATTTTACTTTCATGCTATTTTTTCTTCCGTATTGGTATAGTTTTTTAAAATTGAATTCAGTCTTATGGTACAAATTATTAGTAACATTAACCTTATTTTTTATAATTATTTCATTCATTATTATTCATTATCTCATCAAGTCACATCAGACCAGAAAGGAAACCTGTATAAATAATTATAATATTTAACTTTTATTATATTTTTGTCTTCCATATATAGTTTTACTAGCATTCCCCGTCGCGGCTTCGCCCGCGAGCCTTTAAAATCAATTCTGTGACCACATCATTCTGTAACATTATCTAGGTATTGATCTAATATAATTTGCTAACTGATGTTAAGGAGATTTAGTAGAATTTGAGCTTCCGGTAGGTGGAATGTTGGAGGGGGAAGCTGCCGGCTTGGTAGAAGAGACGGAGACGCACAATGGAGAGAGTTCACTAAAACCGCCGAAACAAAAAATGACTTACTCGTCGTGAACGCTTCATTTTTCGGCTGTAAAACATGGTTTTCGACGCCCAATAGGGTCTTTCGAGTTAAACTCGTCGTATCAAAGTTCGAAAATAGATGTCCGTTAGAGTTAAACGACAATTTCGCCATTTACATTTTAGATATTCTTAGGGGTTACATTCCTTTCTTAGTGGTTACCTACATCGCTTTTAAAATCTAAATTCCGAAGTTTCTAATCATCAGTAGTTTTTGCTTTGCGTTGATTTTGTCAGTCAGGACAAAGCCTCTTATACGTATGGAGAAGTATATATATATATGGAGTAGTATATATATGGAGAAGTATATATATATGGAGAAGAGATCGAAATAAACAAGCACCATCCCCAATCATGGGAATCACAGTGTGCATAATTTGATTACCACTAATATTTAAATAATCAGTAGCCATATTTTATGTGAATATCTATTTTACCTACATCTCGTTTAAAGTCTAAATTCCGAATTTCAAGTTTCTATCATTAGTAGTTTTAGCTCTGCGTTGATTCTCTCAATCAGGACAAAGCCTCTTATATATAGAGAGATAAGCGTGTGTTGTGTTGTGGTATACTATCTAGACTATTTTTTGTCAGTTTACAATCTTTATCGATACAGGTCTATTTAATAAAAATTTGTTTACTTTTTATTTTATTATTTTTTGGGTGGAAAAAATCCACAAAAGAAAAACAAGACAACTATAGAATCAAAATAAGCAGGAAATATAAAGTTTCTGTTCAAGTCAAATATAATAATATGTTGTAAGTAGTACTTATTAATATAACTTTCGCAGATATGAAAGAGGCCTAGCTTTATTTGAATGTTTGCCAAAATCTCCATTAAGGGTTGAAATAATATATTATAATAAAAATAATAACTTACTTAATTATATTAATTCAAGTTATATATATCAAACTGGACTTTTCCCGAACAGGCGAAAATTCAGAAAGTATATATGTATTTTTCTTTTTTATCTCTTATGTATATGTATATGTTTTATCTCTTATGAACATCAATCTAATACAATTCTCACTAAACATCAAGATCCTATACATGCCTCACTAACTTTACAACAACATCTGCATAAAGTAAACGAATGGAGTAAATTATGGAAAATCCCATAACGTTCACTCTTCGAAAAAATATCTGCCCTCCAATTTATATATACAAAGTCCAAATTTCTGAAACTGACACTGTACTTTAGGTTGGTCTTACTCTTGACAGAAGGATGGGTGCCATCCTTCCCCATGCCGATATTTATTGACAGGCGCAAATTAAAATTATGAAGCCAAAAAAAAAAAAAAAAAAAAAAAAAAAAAATATGCGATAATTATTGTTATTTAAAGAATGTTTTATATGCGTATGTGTGCGTTTGGACATGTTTGCGCGAATATACATTTAAAAATAAAAATTTGCACTATATATTTTAGCAACATAAACGCCATTAATATGTTCAAATTACTGACACAATATTTCTTAAATGAGTTTTGACCTGATAAAAACTCATTCACTCCCTTATTCACACGAGATCGAAATTTAGTTAGCAATGGTTTCTTATTGTATTTTTGCGCTCTTTCAGATTATTATAATATACTTTCAAATCAAAAATCGTTGCAAAGTAATTAGAAATGCACTCAAAATGTTGAAAAATCAGAATTGGCTAGATTTTCAGTTTTTTCTGTTTCAACACTCAACATCCTGGGGCTACACTTTTATTTTTGATCATCTCTTATTTTTTATAAGTTCATTTTTTTTTTTATCATTTAAGACTGAATCAATACACTGGGCATCGTCCATAAAACAATATATTAATAAAATATATTATTTTTTTAAAGAAAAAAAAAGCATGGAAATTTACATAACAGTTTTTAGGCTATACTTACAATGAATTAACTCGTTCACGCCGGCGTGTACCACCGGTGGCTCACACTTGACTCCCTTATCGGGCGGCGTGTACCACCGGTGGCTCACAGTAGAATGCAGCCTCTGCCAAATAATTAGATATTTAACACTTTGACTGCCGAAAGAGAATACCTGAGAATTACGCTCTCGGTTCGACACAATTTTAATATTTAATTCTCTGACTAGAGAACACTCGATTTGAGGTGACATGGCAGCCAAAGAGTTAAGAAAGTCGAAATAATTTGTATATAGCTGAAAATTAAAATAATAAAATTTAACGTAAATTTATTTATTTTTATATTTATATACTTATAAACGTATAAATATTTAATTTTTAATAAAAATTATAATTAATACCGTATTATAAACATAACTGGTAGGATAGTATTTTTTATTGTTCACTTTATTATTGTTGGATTGTCAATACTGCATAATGCCCTGGAATAGCTCCCGCACGGTAGAGTGAAAAGCATTAAACAGTCTCGGCGTGAACGTGTTAATGAATAAAGCTGCAGGATACCCTTATATTGGTATTCATGAAATAGCTTTTGTTTTGTTGAATTCTAATTTTTGCTACAATGTCAGTAGAAGTTTCACTTTATCAATTTCTTAAATCTACATGCACTCACTTTTTCTTCATAAATAATTCTGTGTATTTGTTAAATTACGTATACCTTAATCAAAAAATAATTAAATTCCTTTCAAGCCTGATATTAACAAGGCGACTCTTGTCATACACAGTACACAGAATCCAATGAGAGACCAGATTGAATTGCAGATCGTAGCTGAGCCAGAAGGCACAAGTGGCTGTAAAAGCCCTGAGCGGATTCCTGAGGACATTGCTAAGATTCCGAAGAAGTGGCCGAGATTTCCAGCCCGGAGGACCAAGAAGAGATCGATCCAGAGCTCTCTGGAGCCGTCCTGTCTCGGCGCCTCCCATTGGCCACAACAACACCGTTCCCACCATTAGTATATTTCCCTCTCCCCTCTCCATCCATCCCGCGTTCGGTATAATTGCTATCGCTCAATGTCTTCAGCGCTGGAAGGGTAAAATGGTCGTCTTCAGTTCGCTCTAGCCAAACGGTTTAGCAACTATTCTTAACTTCTAAAATCTTGATTATTACCGCTTACTAAAAACATTTGTTGTGTTGGCCGATCTGCCTCACGCGTGGCCACTGACAACCCAAAGTTAGTAAGTTCGAATCCTGACCGCCGGTTTTTTTTTTTTTTTTTTTTTTTCGTTTTTTCCCTTAATCTCGTCATTAATTGCCTTCATCTCTAGACCTAGAAAACCCGCTTAGGATTATCGGTTAGGTAATAAATATAAGCATTTTAATTTTAATTTTTGACTTTTTAATTTAAAAGTAATAATATTCATAATTTAACATAAGACATTAAGGAACTAAAGTCTAGAAACTATCTTCTTATTTAAGATCATTTCCATAATGAGAATGAAATTTTCAAGTTGTAAATTAAGTAAAAAGATTTGATTTTGGGAAGATCTCAATGTAAAAATGAACTTTTAAGTATTTTAATTTCCAGTCCATATTTTAATTTCCTTTTTTTTTTGTACATATTTTCATATCATTATTACATATATTTACAATATACGTCCATATTTGCAAATATATGTAATATTAAAATGAAAATATGGACAAAAAAAAGAAATTAAAATAGGGACTGGAAATTAAAATACTTAAAAAGTCCATTATTCAGATAAAATACTTATAAAAAATATAATACTTATAATAATAATAATAATAAAAATAATAATAATAATAATAAAAACTTAAAATACTTATAAAATATCAAATGTAGTTAAACATTTTTTTGGAAATGTAAGAACACATATTAAACGTCCTCACCTTCGCCATCAAAAACGTCGCAAATAAGATGCCTTCTAAGATTATCTTTGGAAAATTGATGATTCGGTGGAAGTAAAGCTTTTTATTTGCTGAAAGATCTTTCCACGTCGACTGGCCCGTCAGTAGATTTATTTTCAACGTTTTTCGTCGTTTTAAACACTGTAAAACCAAAAATCGTTTATCCATTGAAATTCTGGCACCACTAACGGTAGAGGACACTTTCGACACTCGAAATTTATGTAAACATATTTAAAAAAACACAATAAAAATGGTTTATATCATGGTTAAAACCATTTAGAACGCATGTAAGTGCATTTTTAAGCCTCAGAAAAAATATGTAAATGCATGAAAATCCCATTCCTACCCATAGGGCAAATGTACCTAACTGTTAGTAGTATAAAGTTATTTATTCAGTTTGTTTAACCCCAATTTATGCCACTAAGGCTAATCGGACGATGGTACAGTGGGAGTCCTAAATTTTGCCTACCCAGGATTAATTAGGATAGGGATCTTTAACGAGTACCTGACCTCGTAAAGCCTCCGGACCTCCATTTTACGTCCTATCCGAGGTACGCCATAGCCAACTCTTTAAAACCTCTTACTCCCATTAAAAAATCCTAGGGACACCGCGGGACGCGAACCCCTGACCTTTAGAATTGTAGGTTGCCACTCTAAACACTACACTACAAGTGACCCCTTATTTATTCAGTACATTTTAGATTTAATGTATATTACTTTCACTTACCTATACATGAAATATATAGTAAAGGAAAGTATTGCGATCGTGAAAAAATTCGACTTCCGGTTTTCAACGGAAATACACGTTATGGGGTCCCCTGAGTTCAATTAACCAAGTCCCGCGAAAAGGTCTGTGTGTGTGTGAACAGACTAGCTCAAAAACTATAAACCGTGCGAACCTGAAATTAGGTATTTGGAGTACGTATATGCCTGCGATGTGACAGCAAAATTTCATAAATATTGATCAAACGGAGGGGGTACTTTATTTTAAGAATTTTGTCTATTTTTAACGTAATTTTCGATTTTCTCAAAAACGGATCTAACGATTTTGATCAAACTTGGTATTTGACGTATGTAAATGACCGCAATGAGACAGTTAAAATTTCATCAAAAATGATCAATCGGAGGGGGCACTTTACTTAGTAAATTTTGTCTCCTTTTCACGTGTTTTTTTTTTTTATTTACTCAAAAACGGTTTAAACGATTTTGATCAAACTTGGTATTTGATGTTCGTATATGCCAATGAGGTGACAGGCGAAATTTCATCAAAGTTGATCATATGGAGGGAGCACTTTATTTCATAACTTTTTCCAATTTTTATCTTTTTTCGATTATCTCATAAACGGCTTTAATGATTTTGATCAAATTTGTTATGTATAATGAAAATTAGGCGTTTTTTAATATCAGGTAAGCTTTATCATTATTGAAATGTTCTGAGGGGGTTAAATGGGGAAGGGGCCATTTTAGTTTTCCTGTAAGGTACCTTTGTTTTTGTTTCTATGGAAAAATTATCTGTCTTTCGTTTCGCCTAAAAATGAGAAATGGTTAAATATGAAAAAAAATCAAGAGAAAATATTAAGGAGAAAAAAAGATAAATATTCCGTCAACTCATAAAACACGTTGATCCAACCCATGCGGAGTACGCCTTTAATGACAGACCATTGTTTATAATTAAAGCCGTTATGTTCATTTAATGGAAATTGTTTGTTTCATGGTAACCAAATGAAATTTTTAACATCTACATAGAGAATTAAAAAATCACCCGACTTGGAGTATTATTCTTTCATTGCCGAATTATCACAAGTAAAAACGTTTACTCAATAATAAAAAAAAATTAGTATTTTTTATAGAGCAAATACAAACAAAAATAAGAAATGAATATGGAAAATGTGTGACTTTGAGAAGTGGCAATTAACAAAACACATCAATTTCTAATCTAAATAAGTTGGTAAGTGAAAGTTGTGTGTTCCGCGCACGCACCAGATTTTTTTCTTTTTAATTTGCAGATATTAATTTGTTTGTTACATTCTCCTTGTGAAATTTTACAAGAATTCACTTTATTTTAATTTGTATTAATCATCTGAGTTTTAAATTATTTTCTTTAGGAGATTGATTTTAATTTTATTTTGTAAATATTTTTCTAGATTTTATTTTTGTAGGTATATATAAAATATTTGTATTATTTCACTAAAGTTATTTCAGAAGATAGTAACTATCTTTTTTTTTATTATGTTACTTCATTTTATCAATTACGATTAGCTGCAATCAGAATTTTTTTTTTTATTTAGTTACATGCCCCACGGAATTTTAACAGAAAACTGAATTCACTGGCGCTGCGTTCAGGTATGGTCGATTTTTGAAAACCTACAAAAGGTGTTCGGCTCAGTAAATAAAATGTAGTAAATTAAATAAAAATTATTTAGGCTCATAGATTTTTAACACTGTTCTATTTAAAAATCGAAAGATACGATGTTGTTAATATTTATATTTTAATTTTTGAATAAATATTTATAATTTTATTATTTATTTTTTTCAAGGTGAATAAGCAGGTTAGTGTAGAATAGACAACTGATTGGATTGGAGTTGAGTTAGTATGTCGGGGCCAAACTGTCTTCAACTATTGCCACGCTCTACCCAACAGTTGCCACCTAAATTCTCAACCGTCTTAATAATGTTGGGCTTTAGAATTGATTTAGAAACAATCTCAAGTATATTAGTTATTCTCTCCAGCATTAATTTTTAATAGGAATTATTATATGTGAACCTTATAAGTGAAAGTTTTGAAAAATCGAGTTGCATGGTAATGTATTAAATGCCACTCTTTTGAGGCCATGAGTTCGAAGTTATAATTAAATGTGTTATAAACAATTATTTTAAAAAACCGTTGAAATTGGATATAACGATTATATGTAATAAATAATTAATTCTTATTCAAAAAGAATGTCTGAAAGAATCTGAAGTATACTAGTTATTCTCTCCAGCATTAATTTTAAATAGAAGTTATTATCTGTGAACCTTACAGGTGAAATTTTTGAAAAGTCGAGTTGCATGGTAATGTATAGAAATGCCTCTTTGTTGAGGTCACGAGATCGACAGTTATAATTAACCCTTTGCACTCGGCACAATTTCGGACGTTACCTACCGGCAACTCGAGGCAACTTATTCGCGAAAATGTACACCCTGAAAACGTAATATTTATTATACAGTAAAATTTTAGAACCAAATAAGGAATTGTAATGAAATTTAGGTTATATGTGTATTTGTGAAGCTTCAAGAACACATGGTTACAATTAATTTTTTTAAATTTTATATATTTTTTATAATTTTATAAAAATACCGAAAGTAGACCTAACAAAAAATTTGGATAATTTAGAGAACAGGAGCGGATAACGATAGAAATCCCTTAGATTTCACAAAGGTTTCGCCGTTCCTTGTTTTATAAAAGCAAAAAAAAAATCTAATTGGAAAAGTAAAAACAGTAGAAAAATTACGAGATGGGACCCTTTTAGTTGAAGTTTTCTGAGATATCCAATGTCCCAGTTGCGGGGTCCCAGAAACCGCTGAGCACATCGTTATTGCCTGCACTGCCTATGAGCCACTAAGGGCCAAGCTGCTGAGGGAAACTGGGCTCTACACACTGTCGGAGAGCGACCTTCCTCAGCTGGTGTCTAAAGACAACTACCAGCACTTAATAAATTTCGTGTCCGGTTGGAAGGAAGTTGTGGGCTCAACCTAATTCACCTTGGGTAGAAGACAGGCATCTCCAGTGAGGCCGCAGAACAGAGCAGGCGAAGAAGAGGGCAGTGGCTGATCTGCAAAATCTGCTGTTAGACACTGAGCACCGACTGTAAAGTAATGTGATCTACTTGCAGCAGTGGTATGTTATGCAGTCATGCTTATCATACCACTGTTGCTAACACTCGTATTGGGTACGGTAGAGTGAGAAATAAAAATAAAAATAAAAGTAAAAACAGTAGTAAAATTACAAGATGGGACCCTTTTAGTTGAAGTTTTCTGAGATATCCAATTAGAAAAGCTCCTAAAATGTGAAAATCTACTTAATAACTTTCTTGTGCTTCTACTTAACTACTTTCCAGTTAAAGTAGAAGCACATGGGAAACTAAATCAAAGTAAAGGGATTATTTGGTGCCCCGAACTAAATTTCATTGTACAATTGAGGAAATAAAAGATGAATTAAAACCACATAATACAGCCGATGTTAAAAGATTAACGTACTATAAAAATAATGAAAAACACCACGAGCCGCGACTGTCATTTATCACAAAAAGCGAAATATCCTATAAACAGTTTTTTCGATTTGTTTATGACCTTATATGTTAAAAACTGAAAATTATTTGCATTGTTTCCTTAGCGGAGCCTTCGAGTTTGAAGAAAAATTTTAAATGGCTCCGCTCCGGAGACCTCGAGTGCAAAGCGTTAAATGTGTTATAAACAATTGTGTAAAAATCCGTTGAAATCGGAGATAACGATTAAGTGTAACAAATAACTGATTCTTATTCAAAAAGAATGTTTTATTCAGTTGTGATAAATTAGCTCACGTTTCATCAAATACATTTTATAAAAATTTAATTGAACCAACATTAACGTTTTGTTTTGTGTGCTCCTGCGAAATTTCATAAAATAATAACGATAGTTACACACACAGATAACGGCTGCCTTTTTGTTTGTGTCAAAAAACCTTATATTAATACCTTTAGATAACTTAAAGAAGAAGAATTGGAATAATAACAAAACACTTCATTTCTATTAATAATATTTCTTTTTTTTTCAAATAAGTACCAATTTTGTAAATGTAATATGTGATTTTGCCTATTTAGTGATGCCATTCTTGGTTTACTGTAGTATATTGTTAAAATTGCTGTGTCATCTGCGTACTGTGAAAATAGAGTCTTTGGAAAATGACGTTAGACTTTGCTGTTAAACTTTATGAAATTAAATTAAACCACAATATAACATTCACACTTGGTCGCGAAAAGTCGTCATTCGTTTTCTTTATTAGGATATTTTAAATTATTAAAAATCTTTAGCAGCCTCTTCTTTTGAATATGGTAATTCAAAATTGTTATTAAGGCTATGGTATATTTGTTGAATAATTCCAAATTCAACCACACTAGAGACAAAAACAACTTGAAAGTGGGGTCACCTGTGGTGTTGTGGTTAGCATGACAACCTACAATACTAAATGTCGCAGGTTCGCGCCCAGCGGTGGCCCTAGGATTTTTTAATGGTAGTAAAAAATCCTTAGCCATGCCGTCCCTCAGATGGGACGTAAAATGGAGGTCCCGAGCCTGTAAGTTGTCAGGTACTCGTTAAAGATCCCTATCCTAATTATACCTGGATTGGCAAAATTTAGGACTCCCACTATAGCATCGTCCGATTAGTCCTAGCTGCATAAAGTGACGTTAAACAAACAACTTCAAAGTTTAAAATAAGTAAGAAAAACACGAGCGATGATACAGCAATATTCTTGGGTAACAAGATGTAATATGAACAGAAGATGCAATCTGTCCATATAAAACATAAGAACCAGAAGAATAGAAAGAAGATTGATTTGCCTCGTGTAAGTGTACATCATATATGCTTGCTTGGTACATTAGATCTTCCCTCAATATTCCAGATTTGATTACTTCCTTTTCACATAAGCGAATATGAATCCTTGATATTACTTCTCTCTTCTGAGTATTTTAATTTAAAATACTATGTGACACGTGTGTTTCGTTTTATAGATTTCGGAAATGATTTACAGTTGGAATAGGGTTCATTTGCAGTCACCGTGCATTGAAAATCGGTTTGTTCAGTCTTATCACGTTGCACGAAGATTGTAAAATTGAAATAACACCTAAAAATATTAATTTTCTTGCTTTATTTTTATTTATTTTTTATTATATTTATTTATAATATTATATTTCGAAAATATACATATATTAATATTGATTTTTGATGTCTAAATGTTGCATATCAGATTGGAATTTTCAACCTCCTCAAAATAAATTCAGTAAAGCAAAAAAAGCTGAAAATTCATTGTTTTAACAGTGATGTTGACTCTTACCTACATCTTTATTTATGAAGAACATTGTCTCTGCACACACATTTGCTGATTGAGGAGTGCAAATAAAAAGATGAAGCAAAAAAACAAAAGAATAAGGGTAAAAAATAAACCGTGTTAATCGATATAACCAGACAATATATTGTTTTAAAGCTCTATTCGAAATCGTTAAATTTTTCCCATTTCGATCCGTTTATTGACTAAATACTATCCCAGTTTTAAATATATTTTATTCTTTTTTTTTTTATTTATACAAAAATATCAATAGAGTGTTATTTGCTAATACCCCGTGAAATTATGAATCCAATGAGTATTGTCATTTAAATAGCTTTTGAGCATCCGCACAGGATCTAATATTTTTTAGGGAAACCGATTTTGATATTTTGTGAAATAGGTAATATATGTGGCATAGGGGTAATGATTTGGCTTTAATATCGATTGATATAGGTACAATATGAGGCGTTTGGTTTCGAAACCGGTTACATCCATTTTTTCCAAACAATTTTTTTTGTCTATAGCCTTCGAACATCAATTCTAAAAGATTCGATTTCCTATCAAAAGCGGTTCCGATTGATCCTTTATTGATCAGTCCCGAATAATTGTGGAAAATGGATGTAGCCGGTTTTGAAACCTAACGCCTCATATTTATGCTCATCTCAGGAGTACGATATTTGGGACTTTGGCAAAACTTATTATTTCTTATGGAATTTTGCTAAACGAAATAGCGGTTTGTTGCAGAACTGATTCGTTCCATAGCCCATTTTGTTTCAAAACTGGTTCTTTACTCGTTTTGATGCAAAACTCTTTGGTTCCAATAATCACTTCTCACTTTGCGCCAATCCCATTCGTTCACTTCAGCAGTTTCTTTTACTCTTTCTGAACAAAATATCGAAAGCTCCTTAAACTCGCGTGTTTTATTTCAGTTTATATTCGATTCTTCTTACCTAGCTATATTAATAATTGATTTTTCAATGGCTCCAACAAGCTGAAAGGCGTTGATAATATGCTGAAAAAGCATTTTGGTAACGAGTGGAAGGCCAATGATTCATTGAAGTATTACACACGAGTTCTCAATATATCTGCCACAGACGAGGGAAACAACGAACAACAGGATGGTGAGGTCGCTATTGTTGAAGAAGACGATAGCCTTAGGATCTAGTCTTTCTGAAGTCAGATGTTTAATAGCAGTACGCTTGTATTTTTGAAAAATTCGTCTAAAAAAAAAGTTTAGTAAATGTTTTGTCAGTGGGTGATATTATTTTGTAAAATGGTACCGAATTCATTTATAAAATTATTGAGAAACTTAATAAATATTACTTATTAAGAAGATCAACTTACGCTGTGTGAATTAAAACTCGTTCGTACCAATGTGGTGTGCAGCAAAAGTCTTTCCTTTAAACATTTTGTTGCAAAACTTTCTCATTTCATATTTTGTTACTTTTGTTTTTTGTTACCTCTAAATCAGTATTTTTTTTTTATTCCAAGTTCACTTACTACTTAGCTACCCTGTGCTGCACCTTTCGAAGGCAAAAGAAATCATCTTTATCTGGCCACTCTACAAGACGTGGTAAGTTTTTTGAGTTTCCTGAAAAACGTGTTCATGTGAAACGAACGAATTTTGCATCTCGCCTCTTCATTTATTAAATTGATTAAAAAAAAAAGGCTTATATAGTATTG
Source organism: Aelia acuminata (assembly GCA_911387785.2). Lineage (NCBI taxonomy): Eukaryota > Metazoa > Arthropoda > Insecta > Hemiptera > Pentatomidae > Aelia > Aelia acuminata. Next base: position 74,322,453 of record OU426984.1, on the reverse strand, counting down.
TCAACTCTATTATATGTGAATAAAAATATTTTCGACTTTATGGTATATCACCAACTCCCGAAAAGGGCTACAGCTCGCGGGATGTAAATTGAGCCCGACTCTGAGCGGTTGAGCTATTTACATAAAGAATAGGATCTCGTTCCCGAGTTACCTTCCCCCCCCCCCCCCCTCCAACAAGTTTCCTTACAGCCATCACCTACCACTCACCTCTCTCTGGCTCGTACCCTAGCAATCATCCTCTAGCACTTCTACACAATAGTACATTACTCTACTCAACCTTTCTGTGTTTCAATAGCTGTAGAAGTGGTAATGTCTTGAATCCTTGGCTTCGTTTGGAACTATTGTCTCCTCTTAAGTCTAATTGGCCCAATGGCTTCTTGCTAGAAGTATGTAGCCAAAGGCCTTGTTAAACGGTAAGTTTTTAGAACGAAGCCAGGAATTAATACAATACACTAAATATACTTAAATATAAATTAAGTTTTTACTGTGATAAAAATTTTATTGAATTTTGCTTCTGGAACGTTAATGGCTTTTCGACTTTATTGAATTTATCTAGCGATGAAATAAATCGATTAATTTATTTTGGTATAATCAGTATATATGAAACCTGGCATACAGTGGAGAATATTTGTTTGCCTACTTTTTTGAAACATTATAATTATTTCTGTGGCTATGTTTTTCCTACGAAGAAGGAAAAACATAGAGGTCGAGCAAGTTTTATTACTTATCAGGAAAAGTTTGAAGTATTAATGAGATTAGAATCTTATTTCAAATCAGACTAGCCTCTGAACATTATTTCAGAATAATTTCTAAGAAAGAGTGTTGTTTAGTAGTGTGTCATGTTGTGAATGTGATTTAGGCGTAACAAATGATGTTTCTTATTTTCTATTGAAATGTACACTCTATTCCAAATTGAGAATTAAATATTTGAACAGTTATATATTACACAGAATGCAGATGGCAGAACTAATTTTATTAACATACTTGATATCAGCAATGTAGAAAACTTAATAATGTCTATTCTTAAATTGTTAATAGTCTAAATTTGAAAAAAATAAGCATTGAAAATTCTTAATTTCCTTTTCTTTTGGTATAATTAAAATTCCAAGTAATGCTTTCTTTTTCTTAAATTTTTGTTTATTTTTTTTTCTGTAACTCTCATTTTCTTAATATCATTTATTTCCCTTCATTGTACTGTTAATGCCTGACTCCCTACAATAAGCTTTTAGCTTAAGTGTATGTAAAAAAATTAAGTTTTTATCGTTAGATTGGTCATAACCGTTTAACCTTGTGTGATAGAGACCAAATATAAAGAAAAGAAATTAGTGTAATGAAAACTAGCATTATAGCTCATACCTTTCAAAACAAAAAAATTTACTACTCTACCCCCCCCCCCCCCCCGGTCATAACCTCATACTATCAATAGTTTTATACCCGATATTACCGAAACTATCGATAGCGGCGACTATTGATAGTTTTACATCAACACCGAACCCTGTATTATTGTATTGAGAATTATTTTGGAGTGAAAAATTGATTTTTCGCATGTACACCATAGAAATTTTGTTTTTCAATTTCTCAAGTCCTTTTAACTCTATTTTCTGCTTCTGATTCCCCTTCACATATGAAGTCTTTGTGATTCTGAATTCCGTTTTCATCAGTGTGTCCACGGACGATGTATAACGAGGTAGGATTGTATAGTTTATTTTGTTAATGTTGGAGTGTCAATACTGCATAATGCCCTTGAATACTGCCCATCCGATAGAGCGAAAATTATAAGGTAAGCCGCCAATGGGCGAAGAGCATGAATTACAGTCCAGGCATGACCGTTTCAACTGAAAGGACGCGATGAAAGCCCCCTTAAATCGATCTAACATAACTTCCAGATACAGGCCACGCCAAGAAGTAACATAGGGAATCCAATTTCGATTCCGAAAGTAAACAATACAAATTATTTCTTTATAGAACTTATTTAAGGAATTTAATCCAAGTTTTTAGTTGTTTTTGAACGAAGACAGTAAAAATCTGGTGCTATGCGCGCAACTCACAACTTTCACTTACGAACAATGTAGATTAAAAATCGACGTGTTTCGATAGTATGTAAACACCATTCCTCAACTTCAAACATCATTCCACATTTAAGTGCTTATAAATATTTGTATAACTCCTTATTTTACAGAGTATCTGTATAGCAAAACTTGGAAGTTCTCAGTAAGTAATTTTCGATTTATTATAGCTTATTTCTTTTTTTTGAGGGACCTAATTTAGACAAGAGTCGAGTTTTTTTTTTTACTGTTTGTTTGTTTTTCACTGCCAATTGCTTTTTGTAAATATATCCTGAAGGCATTTAAAAATAAGACAAAATTTATTAAATAATGTGCCCCCCACCGTTTGATCAATTTTGATGAAAGTTTGGCTGTCCCATCGCGGGCATATACATACCGATCAACATATACATCAAATACCGAATTTAATTAAAATCGTTAGAGCAGTTTTTGAGAAAATCGAGAATAACATAAAAATTAGGCAAAGACCTTTAGATAAAGTGTTTTTGACCAAACCCCTCCGTTTGACCAATTTTGATGAAATATTTGCTTTCGCATCGTGGGCAAATACATACACCAAATACCCGATTTCTGGTTCGTACGGTTTATAGTTTTTGAGCTAGTCTGTTCACACACAGACCATTTTGCGAGACTTGGTTATTTGGACACGTTAGGGGTCCCCAAAACGTGTATATCCGATGAAAACCGGAAGTCGAAATTTTTCACGATCGCAATACTTTCCCTTACTATATATTTCATATATAGGTAAGTGAAAGTAAAAAAAATGTATATGACCGGAAATGTTCTCCTTGAAAACCTGAAAAGATTGACAATATTTAGAAATCTATACGACCATTTTTTTTCGCAATAACCGCAGTTTTGCGCTTATAACACGCAATCGAAGGCACTCATTTCGCCTTGTAAATTTTTCCAGTATAGCGGTTAAGGAAAGCTTTAAAATGATGCCTCATTCATGAAATTTGATTATTATTATATTTAAGTATTAAGGAAATTATGACGTACCGACAAAAGAAAAAAGGCCTTCAGAAATAATATATATTATCGTGACGTAAAACCAAAACATTTGTCTATTTCTGTTCCCTTATACAAAGTTCTGGAATCACCCAGAACGGTTACAGTGATATATTAGTGCGTGATGACATGTTTTAGGCGTTTCTGGGTTGTTCCACAGCAGACCACATAAGATGCGATTGACTAATAGATTATTCTAACCTTACCCCTGCATTAGTAAAGCGAAAGATACGGTTACTTTTAAGTCACTGTTTTGTCGCTGCTAGTTTCTATACAGGATTGGCAATTACATGATTAGATTTAAATGGCAAAACTTAGACTAGCAACTAAGACAAAAAGTCCTTTATAGATTTGCTCGTTTTTGCTTAGTTTTGGAGAAAATCGCAAAAAAAAAAACAAAACAAAAATGTTATAGGTAGCGATTATCTGTCACCTTTCAAAGTTCGTCAGGCTAGGCAGTGAGATATGTAAACACTTAATGTTATCCTTTACATTCTTTTATTTGTTTACATTTTGGTTTCCTTCTAGGAGTAATTGTTAATCAAAGAAATTATCATGTATGGGCTTTTCTTGAAAATCCCAAAGCTATTAGAGATAATAGGTTTCAGCATGAATTTGCTGAAACCTATTCAAAAGTTAGAATTTGGAACGGATTACTGGTGGGACCATATTTTTTACCTGAAAGATTGAATGGAATCACATTTAAGCATATTTTGGAGAACGACTTTTCTAATTATTTAGATGACAATCCCTTACAACAGCGGATTGAAATGTGGTTCCAACTCGATGGATGTCCAGCTCATTATAGCAGAGCTGCTCGAGCTCGGCTGGATATAAATTTCCACAACTTATATCTAACTAATCAATCTAGAGTAGTAAACTTTTTTTTAGAAGTTACATAATTGTTTTAGTAAATATTCTGGATCTTATGGGAATCTTCTACGTCCTTCTAGAATGTTCGATTTCGGACGAAATATAAGAAGCAACGGACTAGGGGCTTAATGAGGCTCGGTACATCGATCCTTATGATTACTTTTGTGTCACAAACTAATGTTTATAACCTTTCAGTAATTCGAGCTTTTATTTTTTGTTCAGCGTTGTAAATTATAGTTTTCTTCTCATAAGAATTATTTAAAACCATATTTGTGTTGTAATATCCTATGTTCCTTTTTTTTTTTTTTTTTTTCGTTTTCTTATTCCGGTATTACCCCCTCCAGATAAGAGAGGGGCCGCAAGAAGAATATATTGCCGAGCCTAAGCGTCCAGCTGTCTCCTTCCTATTTCACGCTATCGACCACCGGGGGAAGAATTATGGCCACATATCCCACCCCGGGGTGTCGGGATGACACACTGCTTCATGTAATTGCCATTCTGCCGAATCCGATAATTTGTAAGAAATCCGATGGGACAATTCGTAAGGTTAAAGGAACGTTATAAAGTTTCATGATGATATAATCATTACCCATCTTCTAGAATTACATTGAGCTATACAATATCTTTAAGATGGTAAAGGGTGAATAGGATTAGAAAAGTATCCGGGTGGAGTATACTTGAAACGAAAACAATAATACTTAATCTGAAGAATGGACGAGTTCCATGTATAATGAAATGTAGCCAACTAATTTACAGTTCGTCACTAATTAATTACTTTTTAGGGTCTTTTTCATTTTAGGCAACCTGTTACTAAATTATGATAACGGTTATTTAAATACAATAGGGTTCCGATTAACCGAGGTCCGGTCAACCAAGGTTCCGATTAACCGAGGTATCAAGTCTGAAACAAACTACAAATAGTTTCATAATATCTGTTATTATTATTGTTATAATGCATTGTTATTATTAAATATTTATTAGGTTTTTAAGCATATAGGGTAAACCATACAGTTATTGGCACCCCAACTTTAACTTAAAAAAATAGGTAAACAAGTCCTAATTTTATTACAAGACATACATGAGTCTAATGTTTGAAGGTCCTATAAGTCATCTATGAAGTAAGACTTTAACAAACTAACCATAGGGAGCCAATAACTAGATTCGGCACTTTTAACAATAAATATTGTCTTATTGTAAAACTATTGAACTTTTGACCAAAAAAAACCTCTTGAGTCTTTATGAGGATAGATAATGAGAAGCTATAGGAAGTTTCGGTACTTTTCTGTTATAGTCACGCCCAGAGAAAATATTTTTAATTTAGTTAGTACATTGCTTTTAGGAGAAGCAGGGTTATCGCCAGTGTTGCTAGGGAGGTAACTAAGAGTTAATTTCAAAACTGTTCGCTTACTGGCAACACTGTAAGGAGAAAAAGATTCCTTGCTGAATAATAACGTTTCGACTAGATAATTAATCACGTTAAATATGGTTGAGTATCAGTATAATTTAAAAAATATTTTTAGGAATATTTTGGATGAGGAAACAGCGGTCAGATTTTTTTTCAACAGCATAATATTATTCCTGAAATGAGAAAATATAAAAATAACCATGAGATGAAGTTAACATTTAAAGGTAAAATTAAATGGAGGTGTCATATAAAAACGTGCAGACAAGAGATTGATTTTATTCAGAAAACATGTGTTTTATTTATTTAAAGCAATGTACTAAATAAATTAAAAACATTTTCTCTGGGCGTGACTATAACAGAAAAGTACCGAAGTTTCTATTTGATCCCTTCATAAAAAGTATATCTTTTAATTTAACCACAGAAATGTAGTCTTAAAGGTGCCAATAACTGTACGGTTTATCCTATGTAGTTTTTATTTAAAAATAATCTACGTTTTCAGTTGATTAACCGAGGTAACCTTGGTCCCCATCGACTCGGTTAATAGGAACTGTAATAACAAAGGTTACTATCGAAAAACACATGATTTATTTACTCTCTAACTTATTAACAAGAAATATTATTATTTATATATATTTTGACGGTAGTTGCTGCACAGAGTTCCCTCATGTAATTTTTCTAATCTGTGATGGTAGCAGCTGACATACCTCACTCTTTCTTCCAAAACGATGTTGTCGTGTAACCATTAGCCCATGAATATATAAAGATTATGGCTTTATCGGCTAAAACCCTGGAGTTTTCGAACCATGTACCTTATTATACACTTCTGGATTGGTCACATCCCTGTCTTCGGCATCTCCAAAACGGAACGCGTTTCTTACGGTAAATTATTTTCATGTAGTGTCTTTCTCTGCATTTCATTTTATCATGTAGAACACCGATTCTTTGTAAAAATTTTATAGCTGTTTTGTTTGACTTCAAAACTGAATATAATTCTAACAGGTTCATTTTTAAAATACAGAACACAGATTAACTTTATACACCAATTCAGACTGCGATAATAACCTTTAGAGAATTTCAAATATGAAATCATATTATTTTATCTGATACAGATAAATCACTGTTTAAATTCATAAAATAACCGTTATCATAACTTAGTAAGAGGTTGCCTAAAATGAAAAAGACCCACTTTTTATTTCAGATTTGTTTGATTTTAGTGCATTCTTATATCGGATGGTACTTTGAGTTGGTTCAATATACTTTCGTATTAATGAAATTCTTTAAAGATATGTCTAATGCTAAAAATATTGTTACATTTAGAGCATATCGGAGGAGCACCCCGTTGGAATGAAGTTTAAATGCATCAAAGTCTGGTCACAAATAACCTCACGGCTGCACGGGCGTGTATCGGATCTAATTCAAATACGAAAGATAGATAGTAACCGGTCGATTGACCCGGTGTCGAACATGTGTGACCGGTTCTATCCTTCGTAAATGAATCAGATCCGATACACGCTCGTTTTTGGGTGAGGTGATGTGTGACCAGACCTTCAGTGGAGTAAGTTCTATCATAAGCGAGCAATAGCCACCTCAAAACGGCTCTCACTGAGTTTAAAGCGGCCACTAAACGAGCAATATATACGTCAATATATTGCACAATAACTGGCATTGTACAATAATATTGAGCGTCTGTAGATCACACTGGAAGATTGTGCTTTTATATTGGGTCAATCCAGTAGCGGATCCAGAAATTTTCCGAGGGGTGGCGCACTTTTTATTTTTTTTAATTTGTAGGTGTCATGAAAGATCTAATTAAATATATTAATTAATTAATTAACTTATATATTCACTAGCATTCCCCGTCGCGGCTTTGCCCGCAAGCCTTTAAAATCAATTCTGTGATCATTATCTTGGTATTGATTTAATATAATCTGTTAACTGATGTTAAGGACATTTAGTAGAATCGGAGCTTCCGGTAGGTAGAAGGTTGGAGGGGGAAGCTGCCGGCTCGAAAGAAGAGAGGATGGCGCGCAATGGAGAGAATTCACTAAAACCGACGAAACAACTTACTCGTCATGAACGCTCCAATTTTCGGCTTTATAACATCGTTTTCGTAGCCTTATCTTTAAAAGAAGATCTTTAAAATAATTCCAAATTAGATATTTTTTCTCGAAGTGCAAAAATAGGTGTCCGTTAGAGTTAAACGACAATATCGCCGTTTAAATCGCCATTTTACATTTTTGAAATTCCTTTCTTGGTGGTTACCTACATCGCGTTTAAAATCTAAATTCCGAACTTCAAGTTTCTATCATTAGTAGTTTTTGCTCTACATTGATTCTATCAGTCAGGACAAAGCCTCTTATATATATGGAGAAGATATCAAAATAAACACGCACCATCTCCAATCATGGGAATCACAGTGGGCATTATTTGATTACCACTAATATTTAAATAATCAGTAGCTATATTTCATGTGAATGTCTATTTTAATAATATGGTAACGTTAAATCGATATTCAAATAAAAAACATATGGTTTAAAATCTCAACAATAGATTTCCGTTAGAGTTAAACGACAATTTCGCCATTTAAGCCCCTTAGGGGTTACATTTTTTAAATTCCTTTCTTAGTGGTTACCTACATTGCGTTTAAAATCTAAATTCCGAACTTCAAGTTTATATCATTAGTAGTTTTTGCTCTGCGTTGATTCTGTCAGTCAGGACAAAGCCTCTTATATATATAGAGATGAGTGCATATTTACGTTATGAATTTTTCTAGAATACAACCTATTTTTCATTTAATGAGTTAAAAAAATCACTAAGGATACTCCTTTTAATTCAGAAATAGTTGCAGTAGTGGTGTCCTCATCTGTCAGGGGGGGGGGCTCGGGGGGCAACCGCCACTGGGTCAATCAAAAACAGTTTGATTTTTATTGTGCAATCTATTAAATATTGCGTCGTCTGTTGGCAATATTGCACAATATTACTGAAATACGTGTAATCTTTACAGCGCAAGAATGGTCCTCCAAAAAAGATACAGCACTTGAGAATTTCAAATGTTCAAAACTATTTCTAGTAGCTAGATAACGTAGTGTTATTGATAAACGCTGACTTGGAGGAATTGCATACCGCACTGTAGTATCCTTCTTTTGAATTTCAGGTGTAACCAGTCTCAGTAGTCCATCAAATAATGTACTATCTAGTCGCAAAAAAATTTGAAAGTCACTAGGTTCACAGATTCTTAGTAAACTTAACAGATTTTCAGGAGTGTCCCTTTTATTTTTTTAAACCATTCCTTTAGGGCCGCGGCGTGGCCGAGGGGATATCATAGGACTCCAACTCCCACGCCGGCGGTGCGGGTTCGAATCCCGCCCAAGCCAACTCGATTCTGTTTGGTGACGTCCCCTCTGAACAGACTCAGCAGCTTGCCATGGATTAGAAGAGGTTGGTTACCCGTAGATAACCCGTCCCGATTAGCCCTCGTGGCATAAAGCGGACGTTAAAAAAAATAAAAAATAAAAAAAAAATATTCCTTCATCCACCTTGGTTTCATTTTTTCCATCTTTTTCGAAGCTACAACTAAGGTTGTTTTTTTTTTTTTTTTTTTTTTTTTTTTTTTTTTTTTTTTTTTTTTTTTGGGGGACTTTAAGGCTTCTTCTGAAGCCCTATACTGCCCATACCAACACCTATGGCACTGGGTGATACTTCTCCTACGAAAGAAAAGTACCACCCAGGGCGGGACTCGAACCCGCAGCTCCGGCATGGGAGTACGGCGCTTTACCGCACAGCCACACCGGGCCCCAACACAACTAATGCTATAGCCACAGAACTAGGTGTCTTCTTATTCCACATTTTCACTACACAATAATATTGCACCGTGTAGGTTGGCCAAAAATAATATTGCACTAAGTATTGTTCAATATATTTATGTAAATATTGATCGTCTAGGTGCCACTTTAAGATAGCCCATGATTCCACGTCTTATTTTATATATTTACGTCCAAAGGTAAAATGTTAAATACAACTACAAAAAAAAAAAAAATAATAAATAAATAAAAGATATTTTGATTTTCCCCCCTCAGATGAAAGCATTTGATGCTTCCTCATAAAATTCTATCCTTTGATAACTCATGAGTTGGAAAGTTGGAGTCCTTTAACCACCCGATTATGCATTGCGTTACGATAGGTAAATGAGTGATTTAAGAAATTATATAGATATAAATAATTAATGCATTAATACAGGATAGGTATTGGAATTATCAATGTTTGAATTCGAAAGAAACCGGGATGAAACTCTTTTCATTTGAGTAACATAAAAGTGAATAAAAAGGGAGTAAATACTGGGAGAGTTATTGGAGCTGCAAACTGAATAACACTCCTTTATACTTTGCAGTTACCAGGAGAGGTTTGAAAGGGCGGATTGGAGGGTGGGGCAAGTTGGCTTTCCTCTAGTCGTCAGGGGGGAAAACGTCTTTCAATTTCGGCAACTAACTGGGAAGAGTTTTCCTTAAAAGCTTTGCCGTTTCGTCTCTACCACCATGTATAAAACTGACGAGGAAAATATAATATGGATAATTCCAGTTGGCTTCATCTTTTTTAGATGATGATTTATTTTATCTCGAAAATACTACTAAGACATGGAAGTTAGCTACTGTTCTGAAATTTGAATGAAGTTAAGGAAGAATAGTTTACCCTTGAAAGAACTTTTTCTTCTTAATGCTTCTTTTTTTTATATAATCGAAGAATTTCAAATTAGCGCCATGTAAAGATACGAGAAAAGAAGTGTTAATTTTATTTCTGTAGATAAGGTTAGTGAAGTTAAAAAAAAAAAAAAAAAAAAAAAAAAACTTCGTATTTAAGCGACTGTTATATAAAATTAGGCGTCTCCTTCGTTAAATTTGATTTTTTTCTATTTATTTTTTTTTTTGTTTTTCTATGCTGTGAATTACAGGAACATGTACGAGGAGAAGAAAATTCTCCGAATACACATTGTGTGGAAGTGAAGAGAAATTTCATTTTGGAGATGAGACATGTTGGGTGTACTTTGCCGAACTCAGTTACTTCTGTGTGCACAATACGTTCCCCGATATTGATCCTAAAAAACAAAATCCTCATTCCCTCAACTCCAGAACTAAAAGGATTCGCTCTAAAGCTGTATTTTGATAGAAATGAGTTGATGTATGTTAACTATTTTTATTCCTTTAAAATGTAAAAATCTGTTGGAATCCGCGTAACACACAACTTTCACTTACGAACTTACTTAGATTAGAAATTGACGTGTTTCTATAATATGTAAACGCCATTCCTCAACTTCATGCATTTTTCCACATTTACATCGTTATATTTGTATATCTCCGTAAGTTATAGAGCATTTGTATTGCAACTTGAAAATTCCCAGTACCTTCGATGCATTATTGCTTATTTCTTTTTTTTCTTTTTTGTTGTTGAGGGAAATCTAAAATCACTTCATTCAATCAGAAATCTATTTTGAAACTAAAACATATTAAACATTATATTACACCATATTTTTTACACTCCTTTAATGCTTTATATAATTTGAGCATCACGTATTTACTCTCAAAAGTAAAATAATTTTTTTTTTTTTTATTGTTATATAAATGTTTTCATTAGTGATAATAAGGGATATGAAATTTCGGCTGTCACATCGCGGGCATATACACACATCAAATACCCAATTTTATCAAAATAGTTACAGCCGTTTTAGAGTAAAAAAAAAACACCTAAAAATGAGACAAAATTTAGTAAATGAAGTGACCCCTCTAATTGATCGATTTTGATGAAAATTTGATTGTCATACCGCGGGCATATACATACATCAAATACCGAGTTTAATCAATCAAAAAATAAGAACTCTACGATTTATAGGAATTCTGTATTTATTTTCATTTTAATATGAAGGAATACGTGGATATTAAATAAAACGTAATAATTTCTCTTCTTTATATTAAAAAAATATTCCTTCCTTTCCTTCAATGTGAGTTTTTATAGTTTATTATTCTCCCCGAATGTTTAATGTAATAAAATTTAAATTATGAATACCTTCTTGGTATTAAAATTTGTTCTAATCAATGACTTTAATTGTAATTATAAATTAAGTAAACGAAAAAATAAAAATAATTCAAATAAGAATGAGGTTTTCACTTTTATATTATAGTTTGGTCATATAACATAAGCATTTTGACTATATGTAATTTGTAATCTATACGGTATGCAAAAAAAAAGATAAAAGAAATTAAGTATCATTCGAGTAAATTAACCTTAAACGTGTAGCGATATTAAACCAGTTTATAACTTATAATGATCATAATTATTTATTCAACCATAAATAAATTGAGCAGCTGTTTGCAGGTATGAAACATTAAAAATATTATTACTACCACATGTATGGCTATATTAACACACATATGACTAACTGGTATTAGGGATTGTCTCGCTAATATGCCAAATGTTTCACGTTCCTGAAAAACAACATTACATAATTATTTTTATTTTTTATTATTATTATTATTTCAAAAGTACTAATTCCATCAATAATCAAGATTTTTTTTACCCCTTTTTGTAAATTCGTGGGAATGGGGATCGATAGTAAAGGTATTCAGGCCTCGAAGTAAATTGTAAATTGAAATTTAATTTTCAAATGTTTTTGTCTCTTATGCATTTCCAGAAACCGACAACGATTACTCTTCCTCTAAAACAGTCTTTGGGCCTTTTCTAGAATACGGTCGCCAGTTCCTTTCACAAACCTAATGTAATCGCTATTATTTGAAAATACCACCACGCGTTGCTGTTACTCAGTAGCTATAATGCGTTGAATTAATTATATCCTATTATTTTTAATACAGTCAAATAAAAGTTAGAAACGGGTAAAGAGTTCCAAAAGGAGGCACCACGGACGATAAATTATTTTGTAAAGGAGGCAGTTCGGTAGGAAGGGATGTATAGATTTAAGGTTTGAGATCTGGTATTTAGGGAGTGAATGGAGGAACAAGGTGTAAATAAATTTAGGATATACGGAGGCTTTTTAATTCTGAACGTTCGGAAAAGATATACACCAAGGAAATATTGCCGCCGAAAAACTGGGTAGAGCCATTTTAATTCAGCATAGTAACTTGAGACGTGGGAGCGCCTGGGGACACCAAAGATAAATCTAATGACTGAATCTAATGAATTAATAGTAAGTATTAATGATCCATTCATTTAGCACTTACTGGTTTATTTTAACAGCAACGAGATTAAATATAAATAACACACATGTAAAAGGAACTAACAAAGAATATAATTGGAATAGGGTTTAGTACAATCAGAATAGACAGTTAGCAAAAATGTATCAAATTAATCTTTTGCCATAATAAATATTAATTAAATTCAGAATATAACACATGATGATTGAGATTTTGTAGGTTCTACCTGAAACAGGTTATGATAGTATAATAAGCAATTAATTTGCAATAAAGGAAATATTGAGTATCCTATCTCTTAAGTTGGACAAAACTACACACACTTAGCTAATTTTTTTAAAAATCGGTGAGGTAGTTTCTGATTTTACCCCCGACAAAGATCGGGACAGGATATATATATATATATATATATATATATATATATATATATATATATTAAGATAAACACATGATACAAACAAGTTACATATTTTATTAAACCAAACAAAAAAAGTAAATAATTACAAAGTATTACCGATTTATTTTAATCCTTTTGAAGCCAATATTCCAAAATATCAATGAAAATTCTTTCAAAAAGTTCAGCTTCAGTCTTTTGCGTCATTTTTTCCCCAGATGAACTCAAATAAGAGTCTAACATTTCTCTGTGAGTTACAAACATTATATTATTACTCGGTTTATGCAGTGACCCTTTTTTGGCGAGAAAAATAAGTGCACTTTTTGTATTTTTAAAATTGTTCCAAACGTCCAACAAATCCATTTTTATAACTGAAAGCTACATTAATTACAAAACATAGTATGGGAGAATTACTTAGCAACAGTTACTATTGAATATTTTAATAGTTACTGGCAACCGTGTTCTAGAAAAGAGTCTTTCATTTTAATCAGAAATATGTTATGAAACTAAAATATAATTACAGTCGATTCCGTTTTATTGGCACATAAAGGACAAATTTGTTTTGTCCTAATTAAGGTCTGGCCACACATGTCCGCACCGGATCCGCACCGTAGCAATAATATAGGTTATGTTCAGAATATTTTTAATTTAACTTACATATTACCTTTAGTTATGCCTAAAGTGGCCTGTGTCTGACATGTGTGGCCTGAACTTTAGGCATAACTAAAGGTAATATGTAAGTTAAATTGTATATATTCTGAACATAACCTATATAACTGCTACGGTGCGGATCCGGTGCGGACATGTGTGGCCAGACCCTTAGGCGGAGGACCCAATAAAGCGTAGACTATGAATTCACGTTTAAATGCAAATAAAAAATGCCTAAATACGCCTAATCACTGGGCCACCGTACATGTATGGTAATTAATCTCATACATTAGACATATTTGGGGGAAAACCCAATTAATAGGTACATTTAGGTGTACCTATTCTCGTCGATGACTGTTTTAGTGATGGGGTCAAAATAATACGATTAATGTAACCCTTAACATGTATTTTTATTATATAGGTATTTTAATATAATAAACTAGCTGTATATACCGGTTTCACCCGGAGAATTTTTTTTTTTAAATCTATAAACTGAGACTTTTATCGACTCAAACAGTCGATTTTGTAAAAACCAATGTAAAGCGAGATCAAAACGATTATTATAACAATAAAGAATATACCCAGAGATTGGCTGGAGTAATACAATTTTAATACGGACAGTTGTTCGCACCTGGTCTGAAAGAACCACTGAGCGAAATTCGGAAAATTTAGGACAAACGGTATGGATTTCTATAAAGAACAAATAAACCAACAAAAAACAGAATTTCATCTTTATTTATATAGATGTACAAGACGAAACAAATTAAAATAACTATTTGTGTACAATATAAATTATACTGATAAAGAAGAAATTAGAAATGAATCAGAATATGTTTTTAAATTTAATGTCAATTTTTTTAACAGGTAAGAGTCAAGTGTGCATTGTCACACTCATTGTAAACTACGACCATCATAATTAGCGCACTTCTTTAGGACGCCTAAGGACTTTCTTCATTTCCTTTTTGTTTTTCCTTTTTGAAAAAAAAAAAAAGACTAAACTTTTTGATGCGGTTTCTTGTTTCTGCTTGAGAAAAAGGCGTGATCTCACATACTTAGGTTATTCGAGTGACACCGAGTCTCATAGGTTTTTACATCAAGTTGCGGAAAGTTTTGTCCCAATAAAGCGGTGATATTTTACCTATATTTGATTCCGTATTATTAAAAATGGCTCAATTAAGCGGTGGTCCCAATTATCCGATGACCCAATTAAACGGAGTCGACTGTATTAAAGATTATCTTGTAGCATATGTTTGTCACCCAAAAGAATGCTTTAAAAATTTCAAGCATCACGTATGTTTCAACAAGCTGTTATAACATTTTTACAACTTTCGCATGCTCAGTACGCCTTTGCTTCTTAACAATTTGCTGTTAGGCATACTGCGTTGCAAAAGTTGGGATTGTCGGAACATGATAGAAATGTTGGATTTTTTGTTTGCATATACATTATACGAGTTTATAAAGTAAATGTTATTCTTTATCAAATTCTTTTGTGGGGCTCACCTGTGGAGTTGTGGTTAGCATAGAAACCTACAATACTAAAGGTCGCGAGTTCGCGTCCCGAGATGGATAATGGGAGTAAAAAATCCTTGCCTATGTCGTCCCTCGGATAGGACGTAAAATGGAGGTCCCGAGCCTACACGATATCAGGTACTCGTTAAAGATCCCTACTCTACTTAAACATGGATAGGCAAAATTTAGGACACCCCCATCGTCCGATTAACCTTAGTGGCATAAAGTTACGTTAAAACAAACAATTCTTTATGTGCACAGATTTTTAAAAATTAATTTAGTTTTATACAGCCAATAGAGAAAATACCTCGAAGATCCCCTTTAATTCCCAAGAATAGCTACACGCCCCAGGATCTAACCGAAGAAGAAATTAAAATTCTTCAAGTGGGAAGGCTTTTCAAACACTTAGCTCGGAGGACGGACGGGCTTAGACTTTTAAGTTTTCCTGTCACGTTTTTCAAATGGTTTGAGCCTCAGCTCTGTTTTCCTGCCTCTTACGTGTTTTTTTGTATACCGTGCCTTTCTTTTTTTTTTCTTTTTTCTTAATGGCTATTCGAAAAAAAAAAAGTTTAAAAGGATTCTTTCTTTACTAAAAAAGATATGGTCGTGGGCCCACGGAATAAATTTTGACCTAAACATCCTAATTAATACTGGTTAGGTCATACTTCTTGAATAACTTGCGCTGTACAAAACCAAAACCAAAAAATAATCAGAAAATAAAATTATTGTCCTCGTTATATAATTTTATTTTTATTACACTTGTTTTTTTTTTCCATTTACTCGTATCCAGTCCTGTTACCCAACTCTGTTTCTATAGCAGTAATTGCGAGACGTTATTTCATTACTCAAAGAGTCAATTAGTCAATATTGAACAATCATAGACATGACTCTGATCATTGGTTACTCCAACTTACACTAATCGACGTGAGATACTTCCAAACAATCGATTGTTATTTATTTATAAAGGTAAAGGTAGATACATCCTTGTACTGCTAGAAGCATGTGATTTTCTTGAATCTTATCTTTTTTATCAATTCTAAATATTCATTGAAGGATGCCACAGGTCTTCTGAACCATAGAGTCGAATGCGTTAGTTATTCAAAGCGTTCCTTTTATATCATGAAAATATAAAGAAGCATGATTTAAAAAAAAAATAATAATAGCTAAATTAAAAATAAAAAAATTATTAATTTAGTTTGGCGCTTAGTTAACTATGGTTTTACTTATTACTTACTAGCTTTGGGGCCCGGCTTCGCTCAGGGAATTGTGTAGTAGGTGGAATGAAACAATAACTTTAAAATGTAATAGTACAGAAAAATAGACCAAAATTAAACATTTTTAAAACAAAATTTGTACCATCCTGAAACTTCAGCTTAGTATTAGTGGTAAGTTTCGAAAACTAAGAGTCCGCCCATATATGGTTTGGGTATAGGAGCCCCATTAATGCGGTTCTCTCAATGCGTTTTCTTCCCTTTTCTTGATTAAGAAAAATTATTTTGGCAGCAAATATGTTCTGGTATGTACCATTGTTTATTTATGGTTTCTATGTTCTGATTCCATTGAGACTATTCTCATGACGGTACCGAATCCTTATCAAGTTGAGTAACTTCTCCTTTTTCGAATTCGGTTGAAAATTTACGAACAGAACAGAACTATCAAACAGATATTTCTGTTTAACATGAATATGTATGTATATATGTACACTTTATTTTCGGTATATATTCCATTAGGTTATATCTTTTATTCATATTATCTGTAGGTTATATATTTTATTCAGTGTTAGTTTTTATTCGCTCACTACACTAATAAGCAATTTTTCTTTTGTTGTAAATTTACTCTTATATTGTATATTGATTAAAGGCATTGTTTCGACCAATTCTTTCCTCTTCTGTAAAACTTAATTCGCTTAGGAATCCAGTCGGTTTTGTTTATTTTTAATTTCACTGTATTGCAGAGATAAAATGACCTTACTGAAAAATAAAAAGGAAAAAATAATTATTTATACATAATCTCGTGTTATTTTAAGAAAACAGCTGAAGCTAAAACCATAACAAACCGAACTAATGAACGATAACCTTATGAATTGAGTTTAGCTAGCGCTCCTGGCTTCCAAATGTCGAACTAAATTTTTTCATTCATTAACTCACATGGGCTTATTAGAGGGGCTAATTACATGTAGCGAGAGGCTTAAAATTACAGCCCTTGTCCCTTCAAAATTACACACTTAAAATGAAAACTGAAACCTTCTTCATCCTTAGGGGCAATAGTGCAATATTATAACATAACATTCTTGATAGTACGTGTAGTCGTTTTTGAGCCTTTTCGGCACGCACATTGTACACTTTGCTTTATAATATATATTGATTACCGCCTATTTATGGCTCATGAATGTGTACTGTCGATATTCGAAATTTCTAGATAGGCTTAAAGTCCTGTTTTCTAATTTTGATGTTTGATTGCTGAGCTTCAGGAAGAGTTGGCCTAATCAAGAAGAGAAACAAGATAGACCAACTTGGAAGGAGAGTAATCTACGAAGTGAAAGGAACTTTTTACTCAAGAAGAAAAGCATCGATCAAGTTGAAAAAGGAAAATCTTCTACTGTTAACTACTTAACTACTATCTACGATACTTTTTACAACTATCGATTCTCTAAACATTTCTTATGTCGATTAGATTAAGTTGTAGTTGTTATTTGATTGTTCTATATTATTGCCTCCTTGAGTAATGAAGTAATTTAGCGCGATTATGAGAATTTCAAGGGCCGTTTAACCAAGAGTCCGTAAGAAAAAAATCTGGTGCGTGCGCGCAACACACAACTTTCACTTACCAACTTAGATTAGAAATTGTGTTAATGCCACTTCTCAAAGTTACACATTTTTCCACATTCATTTTTTATTTTTGTTTTCATTTGCTCTATAACAAACACTAATTTCTTTTATTATTAAATAAAAGGTTTTACTTGAAATAATTCGGTAATACTAATACTAATACGGTAATACTAAGATAATTCGGCAATGCAAGAAGCATTATATTCCAAGTCTTCTGATTTTATAATTCTCAATGTACTTGTTGAAAATTTCATTTAGTTACCGTCATGATGAAATTTTTACAGTCATATCTCGGGCATATTAATAGATCAAATACCCAGTTTGATCAAAGTCGTTAAAGCAGTTTTTGAGTGAATAAAAAAAACACGTGAAAACGAGACAAAATTTATTAAGTAAAGTCCCCCCCTCCGGTTGATCAATTTTGATGAAATGTTGGCTATCACATCTTTGGCATATACATACATTAAATACCCAGTTTGATTAAAATCGTGAAAGCCGTTTTTGAGTAAATAAAAAAAACACGTAAAAATGATACAAAATTTATCAAGTAAAGTCCCCCCTCCAGTTAATCAATTCGATGAAATTCTTACAGTCATATCTCGGGCATATTATTACATCAAATACCCAGTTTGATCAAAATCATTGAAGCCGTTTTTGAGAAAATCGAAAAAAATTTAAAAAGTTATTAATTAAAGTACCCCATGCGGTTGATCAATTTTGATGAAATTTTTACAGTCATATCTCGGACATATTAATACATCAAATACTAAGTTTAATCAAAATCGTTAGAGCCGTTTTTGAGAAAGTCGAAAAAAACTTAAAAAGTTATTAAATAAAGTACCCCCTCCCTTTGACCAATTTTGATAAAATTTTTGCTGTCACATCGCGGGCATATACCTACACTAAATACCCAATTCCAGGACTCCACGGTTTATAGGTTTAGAGCTAGTCTGTTCACACAGACAGACACACACACACACACACACACACACACACACACACACACACACACACACACACACACACACACACACACACACACACACACACACACACACACACACACACAGACCATTTCGCGGGACTTGGTTATTTAGACTCAGTGGGCCCCAAAACGTGTATTTCCGTTGAAAACCAGAAGTCGAAATTTTTCACGATCGCAATACTTCCACTTACTATATATTTCATATATAGGTAAGTGAAAGTAAAAATCAGATAAAAAATTCGGGAGCTATTTTTCTAATCCTTTTTGTATTAATATTAAAATAATGTAAGAGTTTCCAGTCAGTTCCACCCTGCTTGTACAAATAAGGGCTCCTTAAAATAGGAAAAATTTTAATTCTTTTTCTTATATGTCGGAAACTATGCAGCATAGAGAAAATCTTATCTAAAAAAATGACATAACATTTCGCATAGTATAACAGTGTCATTAGTCTATATCATATAACATTGTTTTAGAGATAAATGGTTTTTCTGTTCTGCAATCGTGAGAGCTGGTTTTTCATTATTTTCTAAATTAATCCCCCCCCCCATTTCACACCCCACCCAGAAAACCCCGTATTTTATATCCGGTACGGAATCTGAGAAAAAACAAATATAATGTAACACTTATGTGGGTTGAGAAATATTTATTTAACAGAAATGTATAATTATCAATGCCAACCAATTTATAAAACTTAAATACTTTGGCAGGTTACTTAAATGATAACGTTATAACACTCAATCATATGACTTGAGCTACAAAGTCAAGACACACACTTCTCTCAGACTACTCGTTCAGTCACTCGCTCCTTATATATATATATATATATATGTGTGGAATGTTCCAGAACAATGTGGACAGTTGTACGCCTTCGTGGGCTAGTACACGGAAAGATCTAGGCCCAAACAGTTCGTTCCAACCGCTTATTTTGTTCCAACAAACGGTCTGGGAGTTTACACCATATGTTTTCTTTTGTTTGCTTATCGATTTAACGTTAAAATAAAAATTCAATAATGTATTTAACCACGACTTCGAACTCCACACTAAAGCCATGTTTTATATGCTATGTTTTTAAGCAGCACCAATAATTATTTGCGAGGTCCTTTGAAATTTTGGGGATCAGACCAAGACGTGTATGTAATTTACTATTCATTCCTATCAATATCTCCTAAAATTTAAATCTGTAAATTTTAAGAATTTTAAAAACTGCATTTATGGTAACTGTACCGTAAGTTGACAGTGCTCCAATAGTTGACATTTTGTAAAAAAAAAAGTGTGAATAATAAGATTAAGGGTTGATTATTTTGGTCCAAAATTTGGCGGTAATATGCCAAGTTATACTAGTTAGCTGTGCTGCCATCGACATTAGTTTATTTGTTAATCTGTTTCATAAAGGTGGAAGTCAAGTTAAATAAGCTTTTCAGTCGGTTTATTGGAGTTAAATTATATTTTAATTGCTTTTATGCTATTCATTACGTTCAGAAGAATCATTTGATGTCCTTTTTGATATATTTATACAATGCTTTAGGGCTTATATGTAGATGTTAATTATTAGATCAGAAATCAATCCATAATTTCAATAGTTGACATCGATGTCAAATACCGCCAGAATTTGCTAATAGTGGGGACAGAATTCCATCTGGGGACGGTTTATGGAAGTCAGAGTCCGGCTGGATGACAGGTGTCTTATTTGATGAATTTGTAGCTAGTGGGTCTATCCAAGGATCGTCGTGGGCAAAATTGCATTGTGAATATCTTATCTAATTCTCCCCACTTCCTGATTCCGCAAAGAACTTGTGATACTTGCTATCAGTCGCATTCTATTAAAATGCTACACATTTTATCCAACCAATGAATGTGGCCCTCTTTCATTGTCTAAAAGAGCACTGGAAGAGTGACGTTCAACATTGGAGAGTCGAAAATTGTGCAAACCCAACATTAAAAAAACGATACTTCTGGCCATTACTAAAATCTATTTATTATCCTTAACTGGGTGATCTCATTTTTAGTTTAAATATGTTTTTTTAGTATCATTTAAGCTTTTTGTATAGAAAATAATTAAAATTTACTAGTTTATAAATTTATTGCAGTCCTGATTACCTATTAAAAATCATGGGAATTCAAAAGTAATGCATTTGTCAATTTTAAAACCATAAACGTCAACTTTCCAAACCTTTAAATTTTGATGTTTCAACTATTGGTTCATTTTAGAAGTTTCTAAGAAGTCATTTTTTACAAAAACCGTAAATGTAGACCATAGGATATTTGTATTCCTAGTTTTCTAGAGGAATTGGCCTAACTAAATTCATAACAAAAATTATCCGGGGTCACCTGTGGTGTTGTGGTTAGCATGGCAACCTACAATACTAAAGATCGCGGGTTCAATTCCAGCGGTGGCCCTAGGATTTTTTAATGGGAGTAAAAAATCCTTAGCTATGCCGTCCCTCGGATAGGCCGTAAAATGGAGGTCCCGAGCCTGTACGATGTCAGGTACTCGTTAAAGATCCCTATCCTAATTATACCTGGGTAGGCAAAATTTAGGACTCCCACTGTAGCATCGTCCGATTAGCCTTAGTAGCATAAAAATGGACGTTAAACAAACAAACAAAAATTATCCTAACATCAATTTATTGGTAAACAGTGTCAATAACATATTTTTTTTCTTGAACTGTCAACTATTGGTACGGTAACCCTAGCTACTTTAGTTTAATAAGATAGAACTTAAATTATTTTTTTTCTAAGATTCATAAACTTATCAATGTAAGAACAATTGCTGTTTTGTAGTTGTTACAGTTTGTTTAATAATTTTCAGTTTTACTCGCAGTCCCAAGATACTTCGGTCGACTTGGAAACCAAACAGCAGAGGCAGCTCGACTTGAAGAACTTCTGCACGTCTCAAGTGAGTTTATTCATTTTTTTGTTTTCATATCTAAGAATAAATTTTCTAGTTACTAGTTTTATATACATCTATAACTATAAATATATCTATCTTATATACAATTGATCTATTTCAAATACATATCATTGACGCTCAAACTGTAATTAGGAAAATTCAAGCAATATGAAAAAATAAAATTGAAAAAGGATTTGGCAGATTTACAAAACCATAAAAGGAGATAAAACGTATAAAAAAAACTGGTTGTATGAAAAAAAAACAGTTACTTTTTTTTTAAAAGGTTCCAGATTTCAAAAGGCTTTTAATCGAGATATACTCAAAACGTTTGCTATGTGGATTGTTTCTCTTCTGTTAAATGTTTTCTAGATGGCTTTAGCAATACTCTCTATACAGAATTAGTATTGCGTTCTTAATTTTTTTTATTTATCTCTACATAGCTCTTAAATCCCTTACGAAACTTTAATAATTTAAAAATCAATAGAATGAGTAAAAAAGAAAAATAATTAACAGTATATTTCAAAATTTGAAATTTAAAAAAAAAAAATATATAAAACCTTGATTCATATTAAAGAGGAAGTTAGGAGGAAAAATACGGTAGCTTTGTTATTATGGAAGATTAATTCTGAATTATCTTTTCATCCGAGCTGAATGCTCAAGGTTGAAAGAAATTAAAAACCAACTTTTAACTTTTTTTTTTTTCTGAATTTCAATTAGTATTTCAAGAGAAGCGGGTAAGAGGAGATTATAAATAAACATTCAGGGATTGTTTCCCTAAAATGTGGCATGTCAAGTCCTTGCAAAATTTTAAAATTTGATATGAAATATTACTAAAAATGGTATAATTGTAATATTACTACATTACGTATTACCTAAATATGTAAAATAGTAAATATTTCATTGCACATATCCAGGGTGTGGGGGTCCCCTGTTCGCCTTTGGTTCTCCTCCCGCGGTGGCCCTAGGAAATTTTAAAGGGAGTAAAAAATCCTTTGCTATACCGTCCCTCGGATAGGATGGTTAAATGGAGGTCCCGAGCCTGTGCGATGTCAGGTACTCGTTAAAAATTATACCGGGATAGGCAAAATTTAGGACTCCCGCTGTAGCATGGTCCGATTAGCCTTAGTGGCATAAAGTGACGTTAAACAAACAAACATGAGACATCCAGTGGTATCTTTCCTTTTGTATGTCGTTATTTAAACCGAAATATTTTTATGTATTTTCTCACCCCTCTGTCATATCCCAACGCCATTTAATGGTCACAAAAATATATATTAAGTCCACTTCTTGACATAATTGTGATAGACGATATATCAAAGAGATGCAAGGGATGCACTGAGCGCTGACTCACTTGAAAAACTACAGTATAATCTGTTATAGATAAGCGAGAACTAAGATAAAGTGAACTCAATGTGAAACTGAGAAGAACCAAATTCATGCTTAACTCTAGGAAAACAAATGAATGTCAACTCCAAAACTGGCATTAGTGGAAACTTTTAAATACAGCCTTTGCCAAAAGTATTAGGCACCTACATATTTTCTTAAAAAAATGTAAAGATGGAAAAAAGAACATCTACTATCATAACATAATTTATTCAAAGATAAAACAAAGTCAAATTAATATTTGGTCATCAAGCCATAGGCTTT
Organism: Aelia acuminata; assembly: GCA_911387785.2. Classification (NCBI taxonomy): domain Eukaryota; kingdom Metazoa; phylum Arthropoda; class Insecta; order Hemiptera; family Pentatomidae; genus Aelia; species Aelia acuminata. Next base: position 74,299,004 of record OU426984.1, on the reverse strand, counting down.
TATTACCTCATTTTTCCTTTTTTGGCATAGAATTTACAAGTTTTGAACAAACGTCTTCGTCTAATTTTTCCCATTCCTCTTTTAAATACAATAATAAATTGTAGGGTTACGTTTACAACTGCATTTTTAATTATGCATACCAACTATTTTTTTTTTATTTATACCTTATGTGCTCAATGGAATTGAGGTCTGGGGACTGAGGAAGCCAGTCAAGTACCTTATTGTTGTTGTTTTTCGAACCATTCTCTACTTTTGCGTGAAACGTGGCATGGACATTATTCTGTTGAAAAAAAATGTTTTTTCTGTCATCTAGCATAAATATTTTTTCAAACGAAGGCTTAAAAATTTGATTTAACATTTAGGAAATTTAGGCATCGCTATTCCTTCTTCCTTCACATGAAATCATTTCTCCAACACTTGAAGTCCCCCTACAGCCCCAAATCATTATATTTCCTCCACCGTGTTTCAGAGTATGGACATCACAATCTGGATGATAGGCTTCGCCTTCCCTTCTTCGTAAGAAAACAGCACCAGGATTTTTATGAGTTTTTTAAAAATAACGTAATCCTTTTATTCTACATTGATTACAGAAAATTTTGGCAGCTTTTAATGCCAATTTACATAAATATATTTACCGCAAAGTTGCTTTCATTTAGCCAAACCACTTTTGCCCAGTCTTGAGCTTTTGGTTTTTGGTGAAATTTTGCCCAGATTAGCTTCTTGCGATTGGCTTTACTAAGCCAGAGTTTCTTTAGTGTATATAGAATTATTAAATAAAGTGAAATAGACAATTTTTCAAGGTGCCTAATACTTATGGCCAAGGCTGTATCTGGATACTGTCTTTGAATGATGTGGTAAAATTACAAAGGAAATATATGCAAGAACCTTAGCGTTTAACAAATCTCAAACATATATTTCCTATAAAATTATTTGTACGTTACAAAATCCAATAAACAAACCACTACTATTTCCAATGGGTTCCGGGTCATGTGGGCCTATCGGGAAATGAACAGGCAGACAAACCAGCTATTTTATTTTAATGTTAGTAGAAGTTTTATCTTAAAAACCTGCGTAAAACCTACAGGCTCTTTTTTTTTTTTCAATTACTTCTGGAGTGTGATAATAAAATCTTGACCCATTCACCCTGAATGAGGTGAACCCTAAATGAAAATATCAGGTGCAATGTTCACTATGTTTGAGAGATTCAAGGGTTTGTTTTGAGGTCTGTCGGATCGTTAAGGGTTGGCAATGTGACAGCAGGTCCCCGGCCGTACACTGAGCAGTGTCACACGTGACGACGGAAATACACACGACTCATACGTCACCTTCAACAGACACATGCTATCCTCTTAATTCTTTTTTACGCTCTTCTTCCTCTCTTGTTTGTTGTTCTCCTTCCTCTGAATTTTCGTTGTCTTTTCGATGAATGCAATCGTAAAATAGCAGTTACAATATTTATTTAGTTATTTTGGTAGTAAACATACGAGTTAAATAACGAGACTGACGCTGTAAAACATTTCATACAAACGTTATTTCATACATTTTCACTTATTATCACCTTCAATATACACCCCTCCTCTATCCCTACAACGCTCCATGCGAATCTTCCATTGTTCGAAACAGTGCTGGAAGTCTTTTTCTGTCAGCTCCTTCAGGACGCGTGCCGCTTTCTATTTCATAGCTTCAACAGACTCAAATCTTGTTCCTTTTAATCCAGATTTCACCTTAGGAAACAGATAGAAGTCGCACGGCGCAAGATCCGGCGAATAAGGTGGATGGTCTAACACTGGGATGCTGAATTTGGCTAGAAACCTCTTAACAGACAATGCGGAATGAGCCGGCGCATTGTCTTGGTGGAGAACCCATGGCTTGTCCTTCCACAATTCATGTCGTTTTTTTTCCTTATTCTTTCGCGGAGTTCAGCAAGAACGTGAAGGTAGTAATGTTGATAATCGTTTGACCTTCAGGAACCCAGTGAAGGTACACAATCCCATGAATATCGAAAAAAACAATCAACATTTCTTTGAATTTTGATTTGCTCATTCGAGCTTTTTTGGTTCTCGGTGAAGATGGGCTCTTCCAGTGCATGGATGGTGGACTCTTCTTTCAATAAATTATAAGTTTCAGTAGCGGTTTTTCCAAGTTTCACATGAAATTTCACAACAATTCGTTGCTTTACTGTTACACTTAACATTTTTCCGGCGAAACAAAAAAACAACTCTAATGCGAACGAAGGCTACGGCTGTACTGATTTGTTTACAGAAGCGAGAGGCACTACATTCGAAAGAGAAGACTTCACGATAACAGCTGTTGGTTGCTGGCGTTTGGGGCATGCGCACTTCTTCTGTAGCAGCGTCAGTCTCGTTATTTAATAGCCACACTCGTATTATACTATTATAACATACCATGTTGAAACCAATAGGCTTCATTCCTTGGGCCCCTTAATGACAACGGAGAATGCATATTTAGAAGGATTCTTGTCTCAGCCAAAATCTTGGAAAAAGAGAGGACATCTCCTGTCCGACAGACCTGGAAGGATGACATGGCAGATTGATGTAAATGAAGGAATGACGGAGGACTAGGAGATGAAGATTGGTGAGAGAGGAAAAAATGATAATCTAAGAATGAGAATTAAAAAATCCGGTGCGATGCGCGCATCACATAACTTTCACTTACGAACTTACTTAGGTTAGAAATAGACGTGTTTCGATAATATGTAAACGCCATTTCTCAACTTCACACATTTTTCGACATTTAAGTATATACTTATACTTGTATATCTCCACAAGTTATAGAGTATCTGTATAGCAAAATTGGTAGTTCTCAGCACTTATCGATTCATTATAGATAATTTTTTTCAACAGTCGAGTTTTTTTACTGCTTGCTTATTTTTTACTACGAGTTGCTTTTTGCAAATACATCCTGAAGGTGAATCGATAGGTGTAATTTACGTATCTTATGCCTTTCTGGAAATCAAGAACGATTACTGTTCCTCTAAAATCGCTTTATATTATTTTCGAAAATTCATTATGGAACAAGAGCTTCTAGACTAAAATATACCTATATTAATTATAGACTATTATCTTATACCGTATTTTTACACACCTTTTTCAAAAAATTTGTCATCACGTATTTACTTGAATACGTATGAATGAACTCTCTTAAGTAAAATTGAACATATTATTAATAAATAAAAGTTTTTATTTTCATAATACGGTTAATAAAATTTTGGCTGTCACATATACATACATCAAATACCAAGTTTGATGAAAATCGTTAAAACCGTTTTTGATTAAATAATAAAACACGTGATAATGAGACAACATTTATTAAGTAAAGTGCCCCCTCCAATTGATCAATTTTCATGAAATTTTGGCAGTGACCTCGCGGGCATATAAATACATAAAATACCGAGTTTGGCCAAAATCGTTAAAGCCGCTTTTGAGTAAACAAAAATAACACGTGATAATGAGGTAACATTTATTAAGTAAAGTGCTCCCTCCGTCTTACTAATTTTAATCTAATTTCGGCTCTCGGATAGGCTGTCATTGTAGGCGTACTCCGCATGCGTGGGCTCAACGCGTTTTATGAGTAGACGAAATATTTTTCTTTTTTTCTCCTACTTAGTAAAATGTTTACTTGATTTTTGAATTTCATATTTAGCCCATTTTCATTTTTAGGCGAAACGAGAGATAGACAATTTCTCCATGTAAACAAATACAAAGATACATTGTAGGAAAAATAGAAAGGCACCTTCCCCATTAAAACCGTCTTAGAACATTTTAATAGTGATAAAGCTTACCTGATATGAAAGAAGACCTAATTTTCATTAAAGATGCCGAATTTGATCAAAATCATTAAAGCCGTTTTGGGGATAATCGAAAAAAATGTAAACAATGGTACCCCCACCGTTTTACTAATTTTAATCTAATTTCGGCTGTCGCATTGCGGGCACATGCATACATCAAGTACCCAGTTTGATAAAAATCGTTAAAGCCGTTTTAGAGTAAATAAAAAAAAAAACTTGAAAATGGGACAACATTTATTCAGTAAAGTGCCCCCTCCAATTAATCAATTTTGATGTAATTTTGACTGTCGCATCGGGGGCATATACATTCACCAAATAACGAGTTAAATCAAAATCGTTAGAGCTGTTTTTGATAAAATCGAGAAAAACGTAAAAAATAGACAAAATTCTTAAAAAAAAGTACCCCCTCCGTTTGAACAATTTTGATGAAATTTTCGCGGTCACATCGCGGGCACATACATATCCCAAATACCCAATTTCAGATTCGTACGGTTTATAGTTTTTGAGCTAGTCTGTCCCACACTTACATTAATAATAGCATATAATATGTTATTTACTTTTTATATACTAAGTCATAAATGACCTCACTTTGACTTTGTTATTTTTTTTTTCAAGTAAGTATTTGGCATCCTTATATATCTAAATTTATCAGCGAAATTTCTTTTTTTTTATTTTAAAATATTTTAACTATTTTAAAGCTATTTAAAATAGCTAATATATTACAAATTTATCATATATATATTAACTTTTTAAAATAGTTAAGATATTTCCAAAGCTTATGAAGATCTTAAATTAAAGACTCCAATGTCTTAACATTCATTGCCCACCCAAATCCTATTTTAATCCCTATAGTGCCTAATTCTCCTCTCCCTAAATAAACCATAACTACATAATTATTATTTTAATGTTCCTCATCGTCTTCTGCTCATTCTTTTTTTTCTTTTTTTTTTTCATGCCGTTCCCTCTTATTCTTTATTCTTTTATATTAATAACTAACATAAATTTTATAAATTTAATAACTAATAATATCACCTTTTTGTATCATATTTGCTTATTTGTAGATATTTATAGATTTCTTTGGTTAGCTGTAATATGATAAAATGCTTCCGTCATAACTTGACACTTCAGTAGCATTTTTAACTCATATAAGAAATTAAAAGAAAAATAGAAGTAATATAAATATATCAAACGATTGATCAAAGAGGCTATCAAAAATAGAAATTTGACAAAAGAGATAGAAGTGAAGATAAATTTAGAGTTAATCTTCCTAAGCGGGGAAGGCTGCAATCTTGGACCTGGCTCAAAGGCCCATGAGAAGACAAGCATTATTTAAGGGCTATTAAAATATATCCCCGTTTTGAACTCTTAAATGCTTTTCAAGGCCAGGTCTCAAAGCCTGTAGCAAGGTGTAACCCTAGCAATATCAATACATAGCTGCGAAGGAAAAATTATTATATTATAAAATAATAATTTGGTAAATGTTTTATCTAAAAAAACATACCTCGTACTAAAGAATCCTTAATTATGATTAAGCATTTTAATCAAAATCGTGTTAGGGCCATTTTTGAAAATTCCTAAAGAGAAAAAATTACGGTGTCATATTAAATTGATCTTTTTTTTTTTTTTTAATAACTTTATTTATATATCCAAACCTGTAACAAAAAAAACGTAACAATAAGCGGATGTGATCGATATATAGCACACAAAAAACAGGCATGTCAGGCATGAAGGAGTTCAGCACCAATCGGCACCTCCTCCTGACATGAAATTCTATAAGATTTTATACTTGGAGATCTCTTAGCCAGCTCCTTTTTAGCCTTCTTCTGGTGTTCTCGGGCATAACCGATGTTGCTCAATATTCTGTATAAGTTTGTTGCAATGTCCTTAGAGTACGTCGTAAAATCTTTTGTATGATGTATGAATATATTCTTGGACAGTAGGTATTTGTAAGTCTGTGTGAATGGTTTTGTTGATGACGTATCAGGGTAAACGTGTAATTAGTCTTAGTGTTTTTTATTGAAATGTTTTTATTTTCTGTATGTGAGTCTTTTTCGCCGTCCCGAAAATTTGCGATGCGTATGTCCATAAGGGTTTTAAAAGGTATGTATATGTATTCAGTCTTTGACTGGTCTTCATTTTCGATCGCTTGTGAAGAATTGGGTACAGTAATTTTAGTCTTCTGTTTAAGCTCAGGCGTTTCTGTTTTACATGTGGGCCCCATGTCATTCTTTCGTCGAAAGTAAGTCCTAAGTAATGAACAGTATTAGTCTGTTGAATTGGTCACTGTTAATATAAACTGGAGGGCTGGCGTTGTGTCTGAGAGTAAATGTGATGTGCTGAGATTTTTGCTGAGAGATCCATTGTCTATAATATTTCTCTAGCTTTCCTAGGTAATGTTGGAGTGTCTGTGAAGCTCGAGTGATATCATTGTGTCTAGTGAGAAAGGCTGTGTCGTCTGCGTATGTTGCTATTATAGTGTTTGGGCATGTTGGTATATCATGGGTATATATTATGTACAGTAGGGGTGCGAGTATTGACCCTTGTGGCACTCCGGCTTTAATTGGATGGTTCTTTTCTGTCCGACCAGGAACATAGTAGATACCTCTGTTCCTGGTCGGGCAGAAAAGAACCTGTCAGATAGAAAGGAGAGAAGTATGAGATAGTAGGTCGAAGGAAGACAAGATTTAAGTTTAAGTCATTTGTGCCATACTCTATAAAAAGCTTTAAATTGATCTTTAAACACAAAAAAATTGATCTTTGCTGCAAAAACACGGGTTTGCACCACCTACCTCAGGTACCTATGTTTCTTACGACAAATTGTTACTGAGCTGATCTGTTGTAATGTCCACACAAACACCACATTGCGGCAGTTTGTTATTTAAACTCAGGGGATCACCAAACTTGTATTTCTAAACTATTTAATTAGAAGATAAATATTCGGCCACTGCCGGGAATCGAACCCAGGTCCTCTGCATCTACGTTGCAGCGCACTTACCACTGAGCTAACCATGGGGCCGTCCCAACCGTGATCGAATTAATTAATTATTTAACGATCTAACGATAACTAATGACTACATAACAACATTCAATGCATATCTTTGACGTATGTCAACTAGATCCCGTCTGTCTGGACAATTATTCTGTCACACGGTACTTCGCTACAATGTGGAGAGACCTGGTGGCTGGGATCACAGAAGAGATTCGATGACGGTTGGGACGGCCCCAAGGTTAGCTCAGTGGTAAGAGCGCAGCAACGTAGAAGCAGAAGACCTGGGTTCGATTCCCGGACGTGGTCGAATCTTTTATCTTCTAATTAAATAGTTTAAGCATTATAAATTAATTAACTAACGATAACTAATAAATACATAAAAACTTGTATTTCCTATGAAAACCGTAATTCGAAATTGTTCACGATCGCAATTCTTGTATATATTTCATATACAAGTAAGTGAAACTTAAAAAGACAAAATACTTCATATTATAAATAATGAATTTTAAAATAATATGCTTTTTTTCGAGGTATGTGTTATGACACAATCTGCTTATTATCCATTTCGGCATAGATCTACTACAATTGAGAAATAAGGGGCTGGGTCTTTGATAATATTTTTATTTGTAATAATATTGTAAGAAAAAATAAAGAAGACATTTTGTAATTTTGTGTGGCTTCAATGCTACGAATCCAGTGTTTTACTAAATAAATAAAATCCCTCATTACATACAGGAAAATTGTTCATGTAACACTTCCATTTCCAAGTTAATTTCCAACAAAGGTAATACTGAGAAAATTTTTAAATTGATGATGAACCTTTCATGAAATATTTTCTTAATGAACAAAAGTTTAGAAATTACTTCTGAGAAAAAAAATGGAAGGTAAAACACGAAAATTGAGGAAGAATTGTCAAATTTCAAAAGATATTAAAATTTCCGGGAATATTTTTATTTTATCAAAAACAAAAAATAATAATAATTAAATGTCATCAACCGACTGACTTTACTTTTTATTTTGAATTCGTCGAAAATCGGGATACGTAATTATTAATAATTAATTCCTCTACCCTCTTTTATTTTTTATTTTATTTTATAATTTTTATAAATATTTTTCATTCCATAGCGGTCGATACCATTGGGGCATGGAAATGAGTATATCAGTTAGGTAAAGGGAATAAACTATTTATTAGTTGTGCGTTTGTTAACTAAACTTTATCATAAAGCTAATCAGGCAGAATTTTTAAACGATTGTTGTCAAATTATAAATATAAATTAATAAAACGCAATGCTAATTTACAATTAGCTTTGGATTTTATGTTAATATCTGCTTAGGTGAAGTTGGTTAACTGATCATATGAAATGTAAACATCAACTTAACCGTGAAAAAAAAACCAAAAAAAAACCATCAATACTCGGTTAATGTTTTTCAATGCATATTAAATCTTAACCGCAGGATCACCGAGTGAAGCTCCCATTAATATTTACCTGTTTTGCACCTAAATTATTAAATAAAAAATTGGTAGTCAGAAAAACATCGATGTTTTTCGACATCGATGTTTTTTAATATATAAATTCTTAAAACATTAACATAATAACGCCCAAACTTATTTGAATCGATGTTTAAGTGTAAACCATTTTTTTTACCATGAATAATGTATAAAAACATCGATTTGATTTTTTTTTTTTTTGTGAGATCTGTAAATCTGTAAAATAATAATAATATAAAAAATTGTGTCAAGTAAATTAATTGTCTATTAACCTTCGAGATATTATAAATATATTCTGGATTTTAGCTAATCAAGTATCTTAAAGTCTTTTCATGTAGTCTGATTTTAGATTATTAAAGAGGTAAAAAAAAAAAAAAAAAAATAATCCTATAACTCTAAAACAGAGATTAAAGTACAAAGAAAAAAAAAATAAGAAGGGAATATTGACCCCATTAGGTAATAAGGCTTTAGAGTTTTCGTTGCCTTCGATCAATCATCCTAAGACTTCACCATTGAAGCATATAGTAAAAAAGAAGTAGTATATACAGTATATATATACTATAGTAGTATATATAGTAGGTTGGAGAAATTTAGGCAGAGTGTGAGTGAAACTAAAAAATAATAGAGTTAATTATTAAATATTAAGCTGGTATATAAAATTGAGAGTAAATCCATACGGATTACTTTATAGCCCACGTTAGTAAATGTTACTAGAAGAAAAAATGATAATTTTTTTTAAAAGACAAATGATAAATTGTGACGGAAGAAACGAAACGCATGTTGTTTATGTTTTATTTTGATGTTGCGTTGGGTCTTTTTGCGAAGACCACATCCAGTTACTTTCACGACGCGACATCCAGGTACTTTTAACAATCTGTAGTGGTTATAAACAGTGGTAACCATAATTTGTAATTTCACTGATAATAAAAAATCTGGTGCGTGCGCGCAACACACAACTTTCACTTACCAACTTACTTAGATAAGAAATTCACGTGTTTTCTTAAATATAATTTCCCAAAGTCACACATTTTTCTACATCCATATCTTATTTTTGTTAATCGTTAAAGCCGTTTTTGAGTAAATAAAAAAACCCGTAAAAATGATACAAAATTTATTAAGTAAAGTCACCCCTCCGGTTAATCAATTTTAATGAAATTTTAACTGTCACATCTCGGGCATATACATCAAATAACCAGTTTGATCAAAATCGTTAAAGCCGATTTAGAGTAAATAAAAAAAACACGTGAAAATGTTACAAAATTTATTAAGTTAAGTCCCCCCTCCGGTTAATCAATTTTGATGAAATTTTTACAGTCATATCTCAGGCATATAAATAGATGAAATACTCAGTTTAATCAAAATCGTTAGAGCCGTTTTTGAGAAAATCGAAAAAAACCTAAAAAGTTATTAAGTAAAGTACCCCCTCCCTTTAAATAATTTTGATGAAATTTATGCTGTCACATCGCGGGCATATACCTACACTAAATACCCAATTTCAGGATCTCACGGTTTATAGTTTTTGAGCTAGTCTGTTCACACACACACACACAGACACACACACAGACCATTTCGTGGGACTTAGTTATTTGGACTCAGGGGACCCCAAAACGTGTATTTCCGTTGAAAACCGGAAGTCGAATTTTTTCACGATAGCAATACTTCCACTTACTATATATTTCATATATAGGTAAGTGAAAGTAAAAATGGGTCTTTTGTTATAATATTAACCTTTTTAAAAATAAATATTCATTGCTGAAATATATTCTTGTTATTCTCCTTTAGGCCATTATTTGCAAATACAAGTTATTTAAAGGTTATATACAGATGATAAATATTGTTATCAAAATAAGGGTAAAGGTACTGAAGAGCGGCTGATGGGCGTGCCCTGTTTTGAGAGGTTATGTGACCGTGATGTTATCGAACTCCCATCGCCTTTATTTCAGTTAAAAAGTGCCTTGATTGGCTTTAATTGATTCTAGCTTTCGACTCCCGCTCGCTGCGCTCGCTCTTCAGAGATAAATAAACCCCCAGAAGGGTCCTTTTCAATGGAGATCGGGCCTTACTTTAAAAGGCGCCTTAGTGAACGGCTCATAAGCCGCACTTCATTACTAGTGCCAAAATAAGTGTTTTAAAAAAGTAACTATTTACTAAAAGTAACTGGATGTCGCATCGTGAAAGTAACTGGAAGTGGTCTTCGGAAAAGACCCGTTACGTTATGTAAAGATAAGAACGGTCACAGAAATTAGTTACGTGAAGTGTGGATCATTCTAGGCAATTCTAGAACTAAGCGATCGACTTACAGCTCAGTCTAACCTTGAACTGTGAACCATATAGTCACTTCTGTGTTAATGTTCTGTCACTGCTATTTATTGTGTTGTTAACTAATTAGAGTTCCGATTGTTAGTTTGACATTTTATATTGTATTATACGTTAATGAAATTATTTAAACCCTTATCGTTGTTAATATAGTTTTATTCTATAAGACTGAGAACCCTCAAGAAGCATAATTTTTGTTTTTCGTTGATATCCAGGGTTTCCATTCATTTTATACACACTCTAAATACTCCTAATGTAAGCATGTAAAATAACATTCGAAAAATTACCTACGCTAACCGAGTTATCCAAACAGACATGGACATTTCACAGTAATATCAAGTGTAAAATCAGACTTATACATCAAGTTTCACTCTTGAACCAAAAATCACCATTCCTGTTCCCTGTTAGGGTCTGGCCACACATGTCCGCACCGGATCCGCTCCGCAGCACTAATATAGGTTATGTTCAGAATATTTTTAATTTAACTTACATATTACCTTTAGTTATGTCTAAAGGTCAGGCCACACATGTCAGGCACAGGCCACTTTAGGCATAACTATAGGTAATGTATTAGTTAAATTAAAAATATTCTGAACATAATCTATATTAGTGCTGCGGTGCGGACATGTGTGGCCAGACCCTTACCCAGTCTACGCTGGTTGAAAAGAAAGTGACCAAGAGACTTAGAGGTGCTTTTACACTCTACGAACATTACCTTCGAACACCACCCTCGAACAGCCTTCACGTCGACTGTTCGGGTGTTCTAAGTACTTCATCTGTTCGCCTGTGGTCGGGGGTAGCGCTAGTGTGACTTTTGATTTGGGTTTTTCCCAAGTGTTGTTTGTGATATTAGTGCGCCGTTCTAATTTGTCTCCTATTTTTTTTATTTTCAGATAATATAAAATACATTGATAATGGAGATTTTTTCTTCATCATAAGCTAGCGTTGGGTGCGTCAGCCATATTGGTTCGCTTAACGTCACGTTAAGTATAAATGGCTGTTCGTTTAACGCCGGTACGGCAAGCTTCGAGGGTGAGGTTCGAAGAATGTAAAGGCACCTTACTACAGTGACATTGGTGGTATTACTAGTTACTCAATGAAAAAAAGAACCAACTGGTGAAATTCGCCGGATGCATTGTAACGAAGGTGCAAATGCAAAATATATATAAATTAAAAACAATAACGTTTTAATAAATATTTATAAATTAATTAATTCTTTTCTTAAGAAAATAATCATTAAGAGGAAGGTTAAGACAATACTAGCCACAGAGCCATGATGGGTGACAATTAGTAATAGCTATTCATAATATAAATTGAAAATGATTGACCAATCTCCACCCTCTACAAAGTGAATTCACTATTTTTTTTTCTTTTAAATAACGATGTAAAAAATCTAATTCGCCAAAGCAAAGTGAATATTCAGAAAGAGAAAGAGAGATGTTAATGCTGTTTGAAATTATGCTGTCAAAAAAGTTAGCCATCCCTGGAAATCATGGCTCAACTTTTAACTCAGTTTAAAAAAAAAAAAGTTTTCCTGCCGGATATAAGTCCCAGGAAATTATTTCCTCTTACTTACCACAGGCTAAGCCCACCCCCTACAAACTGATCAGAAGAAAAAATATTTTACCTGTAAATTGTAAAAATTCGGGTGCAATCTTTTTATTAGGACTTTTAATAGGTGTGAGGGACTTTGGTTAACAATTGAATGTTTTTTTTTTAGGGTTTGGTTTCATGAGGTATAATTTCCGAATAAGCTTGGCTATTAACCTATGATTTACTAGTAAAAAAATCTGGTGCGTGCGCGCAACACACAACTTTCACTTACCAACTTACTTAGATTAGAAATTGACGTGTTTTGCAAAATATAATTTCCCAAAGTCACACATTTTTCTACATTCATATCTTATTTTTGTTAATCGTTAAAGCCGTTATTGAGTAAATAAAAAAAACACGTGAAAATGATACAAAATTTATTAAGTAAAGTCCCCCCTCCCGTAGATCAATTTTGATGAAATTTTTACAATCATATCTCGGGCATATACATACATCAAATACCCAGTTTGGTCACAATCGAGAAAGCCGTTTTTGAGTAAATAAAAAAAGCACGTGAAAATGTTACAAAATTTATTAAGTAAAGTCCCCCCTTCGGTTAATCAATTTTGATGAATTTTTTACAGTCATATCTTGGGCATATAAATACATCAAATACCCAGTTAGATCAAAATCGTTAAAGCCGATTTAGAGTAAATAAAAAAAACACGTGAAAATGTTACAAAATTTATTAAGTAAAGTCCCCCCTCCGGTTAATCAATTTTGATGAAATTTTTAAAGTCATATCTCGGGCATATAAATAGATAAAATACTAAGTTTAATCAAAATCGTTAGAGCCGTTTTTGAGAAAATCGAAAAAAAACCTAAAAAGATATTAAGTAAAGTACCCCCTCCCTTTAAGTAATTTTGATGAAATTTATGCTGTCACATCGCGGGCATATACCTACACTAAATACCCAATTTCAGGATCGCACGGTTTATAGTTATTGAGCTAGTCTGTTCACATACACACACACACACACAGACCATTTCGCGGGACTTGGTCATTTCGACTCAGGGGACCCCAAAACGTGTATTTCCGTTGAAAACCGGAAGTCGATTTTTTTCACGATCGCAATACTTCCACTTACTATATATTTCATATATAGGTAAGTGAAAGTAAAAATCTCTTCCTAAAGTACATAAAATCTGGTGCGTGCGCGCAACACACAACTTTCACTTACCAACTTACTTAGATTAGAAATTAATGCGTTGTTGTGGTCCCCTTCGTTAGACCAATTTTGATGAAATGTTAGCTATCACATCTTTGGCATATAAATACATCAAATACCCAGTTTGATCAAAATAGTTAAAGCCGTTTTTGAATAAAAAAAATCTGGTGCGTGCGCGCAACACACAACTTTCACTTACCAACTTACTTACATTAGAAATCGGCATGTTTTTTTAATTGCCATTTTTATAAATAACATAAAAAAGATGATTGATTTTGATTAAAAATGATTAATTTAATCAAAATCATTAAAGCCGTTTTTGAGATATTCCAAAAAAATGTGAAAATTGGAAAAAAAAGTTATGAAATAAAGAGCCCCCTGCATTTGACCAATTTTGATGAAATGTTGTCTGTCACATTGTGAGCATATACATACACCAAATATCCAGTCTGATAAAAATCATTACAGCCGCTGTTGAGTAAATAAAAAAACACGTGAACATATGAAAAAGTTTATTAAATGAAGTACCCCCTCCGTTTCACCAATATTGATGAAATTTCGGCTGTCGCATCGCGGGCATATATATACATCAAATTCCCAGTTTCATCAAAATCATCATAGCCGTTTTTGAGAAAATAAAAAAAAACGTAAACATTAGATAAAATTCCTTAAGTAAAGTGCCCCCTCCGGTAGACCAATTTTGATGAATTTTTTACAGTCGTATCTCGGGCATATACATGATCATATACCATACACATATGTACATCATATCATATACCATGTACATATGATATACATACATCATATACCCAGTTTGATCAAAATCGTTAAAGCCGTTTTTGAGTAAATAAAAAAAAAACACGTGAAAATGATACAAAATTTATTAAGTAAAGTCCCCCCTCCGGTTGATCAATTGAGATGAAATTTTTACAGTCATATCTCGGGCATATAAATACATCAAATACCAAGTTTGATCAAAATCGTTAAAACCGTTTTTGAGTAAATAAAAAAAAACACGTGAAAATGATACAAAATTTATTGAGTAAAGTCCCCCCTCCGGTTGATCAATTGAGATGAAATTTTCACAGTCATATCATGGGCATATAAATAGATGAAATACTCAGTTTAATCAAAATCGTTAGAGCCGTTTTTGAGAAAATCGAAAAAAACTTAAAAAGTTATTAAATAAAGTACCCCCTCCCTTTGAGAAATTTTGGTGAAATTTTTGCTGTCACATCGCGGGCATATACATACTCTAAATACCTAATTTCAGGTTCGCACGGTTTATAGTTTTTGAGCTAGTCTGTTCACACACACACACACACACACACACACACACACACACACACACACACACACACACACACACACACACACACACACAGAGACACACACACACACACAGACCATTTCGCGGGACTTGGTTAATTGGACTCAGGGGACCCCAAAACGTGTATTTCCGTTGAAAACCGGAAGTCGAAATTTTTCACGATCGCAATACTTCCACTTACTATATATTTCATATATAGGTAAGTGAAAGTAAAAAATATTAGAAAAAATAATACGGATATAAAACAAAAATGAGAAAAAATGACAAGAGCATTGAATGAAAGATAAATAATCTATATAAATAAAAATGAAATTCTGTTTGTTTGTTTTTTTATGGAAATACATACCGTTTGTCCTAAATTCTCCAAATTTCGCTCAGTGGTTCTTTCATACTAGGTGCGAACACCTGTCCATATTAAAATTGCATTACTTCAGTCAATCTCTGGGATATATTCTTTATAGTTAAAAATATTAATGACCTCGCTTACAATGTTTGTTTTAAGAAATCAACCGCTTCTTAGAAAAATGAAATTTCCAGGAATTTACTGCTATAATCTATGTAAATTAAGATGAAATTATGTTTCTTCTTTATAGAAATCTATACCGTTAGTCCTAATATCTCCCAATTTCGCTCAGTGGTTCTATGATACCAGGTGCGAACATCTGTCCATATTAAAATTGCATAACTTCAGCCAATCTCTGGGTATATTCTTTATGGTTATATAAATCGTAAAGCCAGATTTACATAGGTTTTTACGAAAACGACCGTTTGAGTCGATAAGTCTTACTTTATACATTTTATAGATTTACAAAATGAAATTCTCCATGTGAAACAGGTATATACAGCTAGTGTTAAATAAATATTACTGGTTTGGAATTCGAGAGAAATTGATTTACTGAATTTATATAGTTTACGTTGCTCATCAACTACAGAGTCTTATATTGTTTTCACTATTGCGCATGCTCTATGTTATAACTTAGCTTTATGGATGCACAGCTGATGTTATGTTCTCCTGCAACTAATCCGCAAAATAAAAATCATGACAAAAAGTTTAAATATTTATTAGGTACTACTTTCGGAAGACCATTAAAAATGTAGCAATCAATTTTGTATTACTTATTTACAAATTTTATTTATTTTATTTTATTATAGTTTGATTTTAAGGAAGAACTCCATACAAATAGATAATATCTGTACATAATTAACATTTCTTTTAGAACTAAATCTGGTGCGTGAGCGCAATACACAACTTTCACTTACCAACTTACACTTAACTAATATTAGTATCTGATGTGTTTTGTTAGTTCCCACTTTTTACAGTCACACATTTTTCCTTGTTTTCATTTTCTTTATAAAAACCACATACATTTTTTTTATTTTTTATTAATACATAAAATTTTTTACTTGTGATAATTCGGCAATGCAAGCATAATACTCCAAGTCGTCTAATTATAATTCTCTAAGTAATTGTAGAAAACTTCATAGAGTTACCATTATACAAATAATTTCTATTAAATCAACAGTAACAATAATAATAAATAATTTGATAAACAATCGTGTCATTAAAGGCATACTGCGCATGCATGGGCACAATGTGTTTTATGAATTGACGGAATATTTTCTTTTTTTCTCCTGAATATGTTAACTTGATTTTCTTCATATTTCATATTTAGCCATTTCTTATTTTTAGGCGTAACAAGAGGCAGTTAATTCCTCCATATAAACAAAAACAAAGGTACTTTATAGGAAAACAAAAAAGGCCCCCTCCCTATTTAAGCCCCCTCAGAACATTTTAATAATGATAAAGCTTGCCTGATATTAAAGAACATCTAATTTCCGTTAAACATGACGAATTTTATCAATATTAATAAAGCCGTTTTCGAGATAATCGAAAAAAAGGTAATAATCGGAAAAAATAGGAAATAAAGTGCCCCCTCGGTTTGCCCAATTTTGATGAAATGTTAGCTGTCACATCTTTGGCATATACATACACTAAATACACAATTTCAGGTTCGCACGTTATAGTTTTTGAGCTAGTCTGTCATACGCACAAAGACCATTTCGCGGAACTTCGTTATTTGGACTCACGGTACTTCAAAACGTGTATTTCCGATGAAAACCGGAAGTCGAAATTTTTCACGATCGCAATAATTTCTCTTACTCTATATTTCATAGAGATAATTTATAATTTTAATTAAAATAAAATTTCTAACCTCAGTTGTAAACGAATTCCTGAATATTACTAAGCACGGGGCAGACTGGCAACGTCCGAGGTTTAGGCTGAGATGGAGGTGGGTGGATTCCGTTTAGGTAGATCTGGACAAGTTCGATGGATAGAGTTGTGCAGGGAGACATTTGTGGTGACGGCATCGAACCTTTGGGTTCGTTAAGCCTTCATTATTATTATTATTAATTAAAATATAGAAAAATGCAATTAAAAACAAAAGCTTTATAATTAATTTTTCTGTAGAAGGTCCACACTAAGAAATGGTCCAAACTCTTTAAAAAATTCTTCAAGAATAGGTAGGTACCTTTAATTGCATATTTTCGATTTATAACTTAATAATTTTATTAAATAATAATTTAACTTATAATATTACGCTATTCCTTTTAAAAATACATATACGTAGTTAAAAAAATAATAAATCAGTATTCAATAAAGAGGAATATTCATCTCATTTTTATTAGTTCATTCGATTAAAAGTGGTTATATTCTGATTAATCTAAAAATAAATCTTTCTTTTTTTTTTCAAATAATCCGATCTCATTTATTATTCAATCGGAAGGAAAAGTAAAAGAAATCTCGAATTAATTATGAAGTTAAAAAAGATGGGTTAAAGGATTTGAGAGTTCGACCCCCCCCCCCCTAATCGGCCCAGACCCGTTGGGCAAACACGCCATCAAAGCCCCCTCTCCCCCTTAAATTCACAGCAATCAACTCTTTCGATTTAAAGTCCTTGAGTAATTAATCAGCCTAGGTCATCTTTAGCGATTGGTTAATATTCGCGACAAGGTTCTAAATCTGCTAAGATTTTTTTTTTTTTTTTTTTTGGATTTAGAAAATATATAAATCTGCGCATTTCCATTTCGTACACATTTCACTTCAGTTCAGACTGTTACAATTTAGCAATAGATCGTGAATGATTAACGTGCCAGAAAAATTTTCTTCTGTTCCACCTCCAGCAAGTTTGCATTTGATTCGCGACCATCAAGCTAAAGACATTACGATACCACTTCAGGACCCTTATTTTAATTAATCGTTGGAAAATACGCGTTGCCACAGACAACCGAAGAGACGATTGAGAACCAGAAGATAGGAGGGGAAATTTAATATTACTCAGCGTTAATCCTCACCCTATCCCTAGGCCCAGGAAACCCCGTATATCCTAAACGGCGAGGAAGGTGAGTCAAGCCGTATTTGTAATGAAAAGTATTGCATTAAGTTGCATTGGTGCGGTGAGGTATCATTGTTCGCTCGACTTGTAGAGTTGTTTTATATAGGTTTCATGAAAATAGATAAGGGTGGGTAGGAGGTATGGGCGTCACCAGCACCAAATTATTGGGGGGAACGGCTCAATATTTTCCTAGATAAGGCATGTAGAAATTCGAGGGGCTAAAAGCTAATAACTAAATAATATCCCCTAAAAACAACTGCTGGCACATTTAAATTCATCCTCCAACCCTGTATTTTAAAGGTATTCATAGTCTCTTAAAACTTGTCAATTTATCCCTCAGTTATACATTAAAAAAGGGAATTGTTAAGGCTTAATGTTGAAGGATGTGGGCCAAAATTTCTTGATTGAATTTCATCAAAGTTTTTCTTCTGATTCTGATCCCACTAATTTCATTGCTTTCCAAGAATTCTATAAGCAAATTGATGGAAAGTAGGATCAAGCTGCTTAGTTTAAAAAAGAAATGCAGAGCAATAAATCAAAACAGTCTGAGCTGAAATAAAAAATACATAATTTATCATTATTATTAATTTAGAATAATTTATCAAATATACAAGCCTGACTAGCTTTTAACAATAGAGTGTGCTGAAATAAACTAATATTTTATATTATATTAATATTTATATTAATTAATATTATATTAATATAATATTTATATTATATTATTATTTAAAAATAATATTTTATATTTATATTTTAACTGGGATAAATTCGTAAAATCGCATTTTTATTTAATTTTTTACATTGGGTCTTCCCTTCCAAAATATTGGGGGGGACGCGTCCCCCTGTCCCCCCCGGCGGTGACGCCCGTGGTAAGAGGGATGGGTGGGACAATTTGTGTTTATTAGTAGATTGTACAGCTGTTTTATATAGGTTCACACTTCATTTTTTATTAACTATCGTGTAAAATGTTTAATTTATAACAAAACATTTTATAAAAAAAATTAAACCGACTTCGAAAACTAGGAACCAGTAAAAATAAATGCACTGAAAAGTATGAAATAATTACCTTCTGATTTTTATGAATACCCAGCAAAATTGAACATCGTATTAAAAGCGGAAAAAAACAATAAAACGGATAATTTTATTTTGATTAGTACGAATACATACTAACTGTTAATAAAAATTATTAAATTAAAATATTAAATACCATGTTCAATATTTAACAATCTTTTCGGAGGCGGCGCAAAATTTAAAATTGTTAACACTAAAAATTAGAAAAATCTTAAAATTCTCTACAGATTTTCTATTTTGCGCTGCTATTCTATTTTTTTTTACTGGTTCCTAGTTTTCGAAGTCGGTTTAATTTTTTTTATAAAATGTTTTTTATTTTATACTTTTTAGTGGCGGAAGATAATTTCTAATGTAAGGCGGAAGGAAGCAATTGCCTTGAGTTCTAAAACAAAGTCTGTATGCTTTTTTCACAGATTTTAAGTGCATTTTGAACTGATTTCGGGTCGTGAACGGGTTTTCGAAGTCGTTTTTGTATTTATTTATTTTTTTTACCTCTTTAGATACTACAAGTGAGTTTGGTTCATTAGTTGGTTGTTCTATCCATGGTGGGAAGGACGAGATCTATTCCGTGGGTCCCTCGCGAAATAAAAGTCAGCCCACCCAGGAAACGCTGTACCACGTCCGTCTATCCCGGGTCTTTATATTATAATTATATCAATTTTAATCAACTTTGTATTATAATAGTCACATTATCAATTTTATGAATATGCACAGAAAATTGAAAATCGTTTGCGGTGCGTCAACCCCTGTCTACTTTGATTTTTTGTAAAGACCAATGTTCCATCGGGGAGACACATAAAACTTTTTTTCCACAAAGACAATCTTTTTACTTTGCGGAATATTGTCTTCGGTACTTGTTTATTACATACATACATCTGTGTTCCGAGAGGAGGTGTTCAGTTTTGCTCGGCTGTAACATGAATCCGGCAACTTCAAGATATCGTATGTATAGGAACAGTTGGCATTTTGGCAGTTTTTCGACCAGTTTTATTGTTAAATATAATAAACAACACATAGGTTTGTTATTTCGGTATCTGTGAATATGACTGCCTCGAAATGGAAACAATTCTTGACAAATGACTATCTTTAAGATTTTCGTCTCTAGACTCTCTTATCGAGTGCTACCCTAGGGACGTTATCGTAGCTTAAAGAAAGAAAATTAGACAATTCACCATCATAGATGGAATTGGAGATGGAAGAAAATAATATTAACATTTTTTAGCGGGACGTATTTATTTCTTGACTGGAATAATAATAAGTGCATATTATGGTAATATCCTTAATATTTTTCTTAATTTTCAAACCAAATTTAAGCTTAGTTAATAGTTATTTGTTATCTCAAAATCAATAATTTGGCACGCACAGCAATTTTCATCCAAACACCTCAATAGTTGCAGAAACATAATTAAAAAGCGATAAAAGTAATCAAGATAACATAACAAAAGTGTCACTCCAGAGTGAAGAATCCGCACAAGATTTTATGATTACATTGTATATTAATATCCGACAGAGATCGAGTGTATCCGGAAGCTGACAGAAGTGCCTGAATCTTTGGTTAAGACCTCTAAATCAAATGAAAAAGAGCTTTTCCAGGAAGCATTGAATTTCTTTTTAATGTGCATAACGAGTGGAAGTCGGAAATCAATATCCAATTTAAAACAATAATGGCTACGATTTTACGAATCTCTTTTAAAAAGGGCTATTAATGCTCGGCCTTTCTTTAAATTCTAAGAATTTTGTGGTTTTATGATTATGCTGTCCATCCGTCGTTTAGACATTTATTTAGGATTTTTTACTGTTATAGGTGTTTAATGTGCTTTAATCTTCTTAAATCTATAAAAAAAATCTTTTAAGCAACCCAAAAAAATGTTCTTGAGTTTTATTTCTTGGCAAAATTTTCCAGGAACAGGGTCGAAACAACAATAACTTTGTCGGAACCATAAAGAAGCGTTTTTCAGAAAACGACAGCGATATTCCACTGATATTATATATCTTTATTAAAATCTATTGTTGACAATTTATTTAAGGTTATGTATAAGGTTTGTTCCAACAAGCACATAAACCACGTCAATAACTCACAAACTTAACATGTTCTCCCCCACTCTTTTAATTCTGAATTTGAATGGTTTGTTTTCCCAACCGATTCATCGACCATTAAAACATTATTGAGCATTGCTTGAAATCAACCAAACAAATTTAGAATAAAAAAGCGAAGATAGTACATAATCAGTTTGTTATTTACCAACGTGTTTTAATAGTTTGTTGGAGCATACCTTATCATATATATGCCATATGTTTTCAAATAATAAATATTTTGAGCGATAATTAAATAATTATTTTCATGTTTTTTCCCAATAACTTCTTTAATAAATTAAGAACCCAAAAAAGGTTTCAATGGGACCAACTTGGGAAAATACTCTACAAGATGCAAAAGGTTTCGTTCCAATTGGTCCACCCATCTCGGAGTAACCTCCTCTTTCGAAGTCGGTTAAAAAAGAACTCTTTTAATGCTCTTCAGAATTCAGAAAAAAAAGTTGATTTTTGGGATTTTTTGCACCAATAAATGCGTGAATCGGGACCAGTGTGCGCCGGTAGGGCAAGGTTGGGGGGATTACATTTTCAGGTGCCTTTACTCTCTACGAACTTTACTTTCGAACACCGCCCTCGAACAGCCTTCACGTCGACTCTTCGGGTATTCTAGCCTAGAATACCTAGAATTTCTAGGTAGGTATTCTGTTCGCCTGTGTTTGGGGGTAGCACTAGTGTCACTTCTGATTTGGTTTTTCCCAATTGACAGGAGTTGTTTGTAATACTAGTGCGCCGTTCTAATTCGTTTCCTAGTTTTTATTTTTGAGATAATATAAAATATATTGATAATGTAGATTTTTTGTTCATCATAAGCTGGCGTTGGGTGCGTCAGCCATATTTGTTCGCTTAACGTCACGTTATGTATAAATGGCTGATCGTCGAACGCCGGTACGGCAAGGTTCGGGGGAGAACCTGATCGAAGGTGAAGTTCGTAGAGTGTTAAGGCAACTTTCTATTACGCTCATATTACCCCCCGAAATAAGCTACGCCGATAAGTGGCATAGCGATTGATTGATTTATTATTTTATACTACGGACATATAACCTCTCGAAATGGACAATGCACTGAAATAGTGTAAGGGAAGGCTTTACCGATATTTTCAAACCATTAAATACAGAAGAGGCGTGTTAAGGTGCCTTTACACTCTACGAACTTTACCTTCGAACCATGCCGTACCGGCGTTAAACGAACAGCCATCTATACTTATCGCGACGTTAAGCGAACCAATATGGCTGAAGCACCCAACGCTAGCTTCAGATGAACAAAAAGTCTCCATTATCAATATATTTTATAATATCTGAAAAATAAAAAAATCTGGTGCGATTTTTCGAGCAACACACAACTTTCACTTACGAACTTACTTAGATTAGAAATCGACGTTTTTCGATAATATGTAAACGCCATTTTTCCACATTTAAGTATATACTTATATTTGTATATCTCCATAAGTTATAGAGTATCTGTATAGCAAAATTTGGTAGTTCTCAGCACTTTTCGATTCATTATTCCTAATTTATTTATGAAGGGTTTAATTTCATCAACAGTCGAGTTTTTTTTTACTGCTTGCTTGTTTTTTACTACGAGTTGCTTTTTGCAAATACATCGTGAAGGTGAATCGATAAATGTATTTACGTCTCTTATGCCTTCTGGAAATCAAGAACGATTACTGTTCCTCTAAAATCGCTTTATATTGTTTTCAAAAATTTATTATGGAACTAAAGTTTCTAAACTAAAATATATTAATTAAACAAGATCGTTACACCCGTTTTTGAGTAAATAAAAAAAATCTGGTGCGTGCGCGCAACACACAACTTTCACTTACCAACTTACTTAGATTAGAAATTGACGTGTTTTGCTAAATATCATTTCCCAAAGTCACACATTTTTCTACATTCATATCTTATTTTTGTTAATCGTTAAAGCCGTTTTTGAGTAAATAAAGAAACCCCGTGAAAATGATACAAAATTTATTAAGTAAAGTCCCCCCTCCCGTAGATCAATTTTGATGAAATTTTTACAGTCGTATCTCAGGCATATAAATACATTAAATACCAAGTTTGATCAAAATCGTTAAAACCGTTTTTGAGTAAATAAAAAAAAAACACGTGAAAATGATACAAAATTTATTAAGTAAAGTCCCCCCTCCGGTTGATCAATTGTGATGAAATGTTGGTTATCACATCTTTGGCATATAAATACATCAAATACCAAGTTTGATCAAAATCGTTAAAACCGTTTTTGAGTAAATAAAAAAAACATGTGAAAATGATACAAAATTTATTAAGTAAAGTCCCCCCTCCGGTTGATCAATTTTGATGAAATTTTTACAGTCATATTTCAGGCATATAAATTGATCAAATACTCAGTTTAATCAAAATCGTTAGAGCCGTATTTGAGAAAATCGAAAAAAACTTAAAAAGTTATTAAATAAAGTACCCCCTCCCTTTGAGCAAATTTGATGAAATTTTAGCTGTCACACCGCGGACATATACAAACACTAAATACCCAATTTCAGGATCGCACGGTTTATAGTTTTTGAGGTAGTCTGTTCACATACAAACACACACACAGACCATTTCGCGGGACTTGGTTATTTTGACTCAGGGGACCCCAAAACGTGTATTTCCGTTGAAAACCGGAAGTCGAGAATTTTGCACGATCGCATTAGTTCCACTTACTATATATTTCATATATAGGTAAGTGAAAGTAAAAAACCCGTGAAAATTATACAAAATTTATTGAGTAAAGTCCCCCCTCCCGTAGATCAATTTTGATGAAATTTTTACAGTCATATCTCGGGCATATAAATACATCAAATACCAAGTTTGATCAAAATCGTTAAAACCGTTTTTGAGTAAATAAAAAAAAACACGTGAAAATGATACAAAATTTATTAAGTAAAGTCCCCCCTCCGGTTGATCAATTGTGATGAAATGTTGGTTATTACATCTTTGGCTTATAGGAGGGCGCAATCGAATATAGGGTGCGCTAGTAGTTTTGCAAAATGTCGGAAAGAACGGTGTTAGACCTAGTTGATGTGATAGAGATAATTGGTAATTTTAAAAGACCATTAATTGATGGGCAGGCTATTCTTGATGCAAACCACATATTTACATGTGGAATAATATCTAAAAATAAAAAAACAGTTATTTTACAAGCCTCGTGCTTTTAAACTAGCAATCTTAAAGGACTGCCCCATCAAATAAAAGTGTAAATCAAATTTATTAATAATAATAAGCAATTTTCTTGTCATTGTACATGTAAAGCTGGTAGTTCTGGTAAATGCAAACACATCATTATAACTTTACTCGACGTTTTTCGGTTAGTAATAACATTAATTACCTATTCACACAATCATTGTTATGACAGCTTAGATTCTTTGTCATATTATTTATTTATTTCTCAAAACTTTCAGGCTTCGCATTGAAAACATGGAACAATTAAGCACAACGGATGTAATAGAAATATGGGGAAAATTAAAAAAGAAAAACAAATCTATGACACTATGGTCTCAATGTTATTTGCATAAAACTAGCATTTTGGAATAATAAAATGTCAAATACTAATATTTACCTGGATAAATATAGTCTCTTTCTTTAAAATAAAGACTACATATCGTCATATGTTTCGAAACAGGCTTATCTATTCTTAATTTTACAATCCACTCTTTAAGAAGCTTTTTATTTTTTGGAAATGAAAGGGAATGACACGTCTTTTGATTTTCTAATTGAACACTGAGGGACCGAGCAATACCTATTAGATATTTTTCAAATGGTTGGACTTGGTTATTTTGACTCAGGGGACCCCAAAACGTGTATTTCCGTTGAAAACCGGAAGTCGAAAATTTTCGCGATCGCAATACTTCCACTTACTATATATTTCATATATAGGTAAATGAAAGTAAAAAATCTGGTGCGTGCTCGCAACACACAACTTTCACTTACCGACTTACTTAGATTAGAAATTAATGCGTTTTGTTAATTGCCACTTCTCAAATGAACAGAACTGCTTTAATTATGAACAATGGTCTGTCATTAAAGGCGTACTCCGCATGCGTGGGCTCAACGAGTTTTATGAGTTGACCGAATATTTTTCTTTTTTCTCCTCTATATGTTTTATTTATTTTTATCATATCTCATATTTAGCCAATTTTTATTTTTAGGCGTAATCTGAGACACTTATTTTCTCCATATAAACAAAAACAAAGGTACTTTATATGAAACAAACAAACAAAAAAGGCCCCAACCCCCCCCCCAAAAAAAAGCTCCCTCAGAACATTTTAATAATGATAAAGCTTACGTGATATTAAAGAACACCTAATTTTCATTAGACATAACGAATTTGATAAAAATCGTTAAAGCCTTTTTTGACGTGAAAATGATACAAAATTTATTAAGTAAAGTCCCCCCTCCGGTGGATCAATTTTGATATAATGTTGGCTATCGCATCATTGGCATATACATACATCAAATACCCAGTTTGATCAAAATCGTTAAAACCGTTTTTGAGTAAATAAATAAAACACGTGAAAATGATACAAAATTTATTAAGTAAAGTCCCCCCTCCGGTTAATCAATTTTGTTGAAATTTTTACAGTCATATCTCGGGCATATAAATATATTAAATACTCAGTTTAATCAAAATCGTTAGAGCCGTTTTTGAGAAAATCGAAAAAAACTTAAAAAGTTATTAAATAAAGTACCCCCTCCCTTTGAGCAATTTTGATGAAATTTTGCTGTCACATCGCGGGCGTATACATACACTAAATACCCAATTTCAGGTTCGCACGGTTTATAGTTTTTGAGCTAGTCTGTTTACACACACACACACACACACAGACACACACACACACACACACACACACACACACACACACACACACACACACACACACACACACACACACACACACAGACCATTTCGCGGGACTTGGTTAATTTGACTCAGGGGACCCCAAAACGTGTATTTCCGTTGAAAACCGTAAGTCGAAATTTTTCACGATCGCAATACTTCCACTTACTATATATTTCATATATAGGTAAGTGAAAGTATAAAACTCATGAAAATAGGACAAAATTTATTAAGTAAAGTGCCCCCTCCAATTGATCAATTTTGATGAAAGTTTGACTGCCACATCGTGGGCATATACATACACTAAATACCGAGTTTGGTCAAAATCATTAAAGCCGTTTTTGAGTAAACAAAAAAAAAAAAAAAAAAAAAACACATGATAATGAGACAACTTTAATTAAGTAAAGTGCCCCCTCCGTTTAACCAATTTTGATACAATTTCGGCTGACGCATCACGGTGATATACATACATCAAATACCAAGTTTGATCAAAATCGTTAAAGCCGTTTTTGAGTAAATAAAAAAAAAAACACGTTAAAATGGGACAACATTTATTAAGTAAAGTGCCCCCTCCAATTAATCAATTTTTATAAAAATTTTACTGTTGCATCGCGGACATATAAATACACCAAATACCGAGTTTAATCAAAATCGTTTGAGCCGTGTTTGAGAAAATCGAAAAAAACCTAAAAATTAGAAAAAATTCTTTTTATAAAGTACCCCCTCCGTTTGACCAATTTTGATGAAATTTTCGCTGTCACATCGCGGGCATATGCATACATCAAATACCCAATTTCAGATCTGTGCGGCTTATAGTTTTTGAGCTAGTCTGTTCACACACACACAGACACACAGACCATTTCGCGGGACTTGGTTAATTGGACTTGGGGACCCCAAAACGTGTATTTCCGTTGAAAACCGGAAGTCGAAATTTTTCACGATCGCAATACATTCCTTACTATATATTTCATATATAGGTAAGTGAAAGTAAAAATAGGAGACGAATTAGAACGGCGCACTAATATCACAAACAACTCCTTTCACTTGTGAGAACCCAAATCAAAAGTGACACTAGCGCTACCCCCGAACACAGGCGAACAGATGAAGTAACAAGAACACCCGAACAGTCGACGTGAAGGTTGTTCGAGGGTGGTGTTCGAAGGTAAAGTTCGTAGAGGCACCTTTATCGTGACCGACGTTATCGACAAGCTGACCGGCACCTCCCACCTGTTGGCAAGGCAGCCCCTTCCCCTCACCTGTCATGGCGCTCGTCACAGCTGCTCTCCCCCACCACCACTCCTCAGCTTCACCTGTCCGGGCTAAGAATAAAATGGCCGTCAGGTGGTTTCGTGGTCTAGACCACCAGAACCTGTTCATTTATTACTCTACAGTTTATCAGGACCCCCATTATCTCTATTAATCGGAGTTCCAAGGAGCCAATTTTTTTTATTTTTTTTTTTTATAAGGAGTCCATTGCTTTTCATATGTAGTCTTAAATGGAACATTCTCGAAGGGCGTAGAGTATTCATGAAACATCTATAACAGTTGTTTAACTGATCCAAAAAAAAAAGTCTAGAACTCTTTTCAATGTGACGGACAAAATCATATGATCTTTGTTTCGCATGACAGTATACACATGTTTAAATATAGATGAATGTACTTCTGTATGTCCATTATGCATAACCATATCTATATAAATAAAGTTGAAATTCTGTTTGTTTGTTTGTTTATTTGTTCTTTATAGAAATCCTTACCGTTTGTCCTAAATTCTCCAACTTTCGCTCAGTGGTCCTTTGATACCAGTTGCGAACACCTGTCCATATTAAAATTGCATAACTTTAGCCAATCTCTGGGTATATTCATTATTGTCGTAAAATTCTTCACGATCTCGCTTTACAATGGTTTTTTTTTACGAAATCGACCGTTTGAGTCGAAAAAACGGCCTAAAAAATCATTTTATAGATTTTGAAGAGGCCAACAAGGCCCGGTAAGACCGTCCTTTGGCAGGCGTCGAGTTCTAGGATTTTTAAACCATATGTTGTTTTTTTTTAAACATTATAATACGTTTATTTACATGTATGGTGAATTTATTTTTTAAAAATGCCTCCTAAGATGCGATCTTCAATAGGAGTAGTGAGCTCAAAAGCTAAAAAACAACGTCAAATACGAGCAGATGAAACTCTCGACGAACATTAAAATAAGATTGAACAACAGAGGCTTAGAGAGGCAGAATCGCGGGAAACTGAGTCTGCCCAGGAATACGAGGCTCGCCTTGCGCCACAGAGGCTTAGGCAAGCCGATTTGCTAGAAGCTGAAACTGCAGGGCAATATTTCTGCTTGTTTGTTTGTTATTTATAGAATTCCATACCGTTTATCCTAAATTCTCCAAACTGGAGAAACTCAGTAGTTCTTTCATACCAGGTGCGTTAACGCCTGTCCACATTAAAATTACATAACTTCAGCCGATCTTCAGCTGATATCCTTTATCATAATAAAAATCTTAATGATCTCGCTTTACAATGGTTTTTTTTACGAAATCGATCGTTTCATTAGAAAAATGAAATTCCCCAAGTGAAACCGGGACATACAGCTAGTTTTCTATAAAAAAATCTTGTCTTAACTCCTGCTTCTCTTAAAATATCTCGAAGATTTGGATATTTTTTGTAGTGGTTCTGGTTTTGCAGTTTTCTTATTTAATTTATTCGTCATTATAGAGTTCCAAACGAAAGTTTTTAGATTTCATTTTGTACGTTTGTGGCCATGTTATTTAACATATATGAATGAATCTCTGCTTGTTCAAGCGTGCCATAAAAATATCTCTATGGCCATATTATGGTTCCTCGTTATACTGATTAATTATGGACAACTTGATCAAAAGTATCTACCGCTCTCTTTGTGGAATTATAACTGGCTAAAAATTTTGAATGGTATTTTAAAAGTCAGTATAAGCTGTCAAAAATATAATATACTATACGGTAGGACCTCCATTATCCTTGGCTCTATTAACTGAGGTACCTAGGAACCAATTTTTTTTTTAATTTTTAATTTTTTTAATTTAATTTTTAATTTTTAGGCCACTTATTTTGTACGTATATTTATTTTAAAAAAATTGAGTACATAAATATTTTAACGATTTCACAATGGTCAATTATCTATTGTTCTTAGAAATTATTAAATAAAATAATAAATGGAAAAATACGCAAGCTGGTATCGTATAATGAGATGGTAACTGTTACTCCAATTCATATTATAGGAACGATATTGTTTTCAAGTCTTTCTGGGAAACTCCTACTCTGGACTGTTCATTACAAAAAAAAAAAAAAAAAAATAATCTCAATTGTGATTTACTCTCAATTTAAATACGAACTTACAAAATGTCGCAAAACAGAAAACCTGACGTTTTAACGCTTAACCGAGTATAAAAAGTTGAAAATGTTAAAGCATTTTTACTGATTTTTGAAGAAGAAAAAAGACATTTCCGACTTCGTATCTTCGTCCGCCCAAACATCGTGTCCTCCGAAAACAATGAAGAACTCTAAAACGTTCGTTTTTTAATAAAAGTGATTTTCTGCACAGTTTTTTTTTTTTTAATTGACGTTCTTTTCTATCACATTAGGTCAATAAAATGTTGTAATTCGATTATCCGGGGTTTTCGATTACCCATGGACCCCCATAACCATCATTACCCGGTATAAAGTAATAAAAAAATTCTGCTGTACACCCATACCTTTAGATAATGACTAAAGTTAATATATACATTAAAGAATAAATATATATAATATATAACAAAAAAAAGTAAATAAATAAATTATTTATTTAATTAATTTTTTTACTGTACGGAACAAATAAATAAATAAATTATTTATTTATTTGTTCCGTGACAAATCCCTCAAGAAAAAAATTAACTAATACGCATAAGGGTCTGGCCACACATGTCCGCACCGGATCCGCACCGTAGCAATAATACAGGTTATGTTCAGAATATTTTTAATTTAACTTACATATTACCTTTAGTTATGCCTAAAGTGGCCTGTGTCTGACATGTGTGGCTTGAACTTTAGGCATAAGTAAAGGTAATATGTAAGTTAAATTAAAAATATTCTGAACATAACCTGTATTATTGCTACGGTGCGGATCCGGTGCGGACATGTGTGACCAGACCTTAATAGGCTCTACAACCTTAGATCAATACTATAATAAACAAATTAAAATTGAACAAATAAAGATGATTTATCTTTATTGGTTTAATTTTAATTATCTGTAAACAGGCCCATGAGCAACTCTTCAGAAGCTGTAACGATAAATTATGAGAGAACATCTAGAGTAAAAAAAAAAAAATAGAAATTATATATTCCAATTAACAAGTTGGGTGCGGCATTGGTCCCCGGGGTCCGATGTATTACAATCCCTTCTTGACAGCCTATTTTCACATGAAAATGTCCGAAAGTCCGAACACTTCTAATACTCAATTTAGTCTATTTTTAATGAGATTATTGCATTTTAGTACAGAAAATGTTGTCAACAGCTGAAATTCTGTTGTTGTTTTTTTCAGAATCGGACTCCAAGGTCTGATTTTCAATAAAGAATGGCGTAAATCCTGTATCGGCCTGTCATGCGCCTGCTATGCCTAGTTCCAATCCTTACCAAGAGATAATGCCCTTGAGACGCTCCTTTAATTTTCTTTTAATCAAAAGATAACGCTTTCGTCAGAGCATTAGCATCGGATCCCGACGCCCGGTATCGTCTGTGGCTCATCCCAGCAATCGGACCCCGGGGACCGATACCGTCCAATTCAGGGTACCCCTAAAATACGCCGCCGCACCTAACGTGTTAACATAAACTTAAACGGGGCAAAAAAACGAGAGCTGGATTTTACCAGTAACGTTAATGGTTTCAAAAAGAACAAAAAAGATTTAAAATCATTTGACAACTATGAGTAATAAATTCCAATACCCTTCCCACCCTTAAATCCCGCCTGTATCATCACTTCCTTGCCATCAAGTGACCCTAAAAAAATTTTAATTGACACTCCCTATTCTGTAATGTTTGAAATTGACGAAAGTCTTTTAACTTTTTTACAGTACCAGTCAAAAGTTTAGACTCACTTGTATTTAAGTCACAATCTTCAAGTTTAAAAAAAGTAATTGTAACTCAAGAGATAACATTTCAAAAATTATATTATTGTTTCGAATACAATCTATATAAATAATGATGAAATTCTGTTTGTTTGTTCTTTATAGAAATACATACCGTGTGTGCGAACACCTGTCCATATTAAAATTGCATAACTTCAGTCAATCTCTGGGTACATTCTTTATTGTTATAAAAATCGTTATGAGCTCGCTTTACATTAGATTTTTACGAAATCAGTCGTTGGAGTAAAAAAAAATCGCATTTCTGTCCTAACGAACTTTTCTTGACCCACGACTTTTATAAGTCTTTTCCAAGTTCCCTGGGTGAAACCGCGATATAAACCTAGTTATAAATATATTTTTTACTCTAGATGTTCCCTCATAATTTATCGTTACAGCTTCTGAAGAGTGGCTCATGGGCCTGTTTACAGATAATTAAAATTAAACCAATAAAGATAAATAATCTTTATTCGTTTAATTTTAATTTGTTTATTATAGTATTGATCTAAGGTTGTAGAGCCTATTATGCGTATTAGTTAATTTTGTTCTTAAGGGATTTGTCACGGAACAAATAAATAAATAAATAATTTATTTATTTGTTCCGTACAGTAAAAAAAGTAAATAAATAAATAATTTATTTATTTACTTTTTTTTGTATAATAATGGAGGTCCAAGGATAATGGAGGTCCTACTGTATAGTATATTATATTTTTAATTAAAAATAAAATTACATAACAACTACTTATGTTGTTATGTTGTCCAATAAATAAAATATAGTTACTTATTTATTTTACAAAATCTAAGGGTGAGTCTAAACTTTTGACTGGTACTGTATATTTTAGTATTTTACTGTTAATATTATTTTTTTTTTTTCTAAAAAAGGTAATATGCTTCTTAGATTATATCTGTACCTGAGAGGTAAACTGGTGTAACTACAAAATTCTCGAGTTTCCAATTATTGATGTAACTGAATTGTAAAGGTGTATATTTCTATCGAAAGGTATTCGTATTTATACTCCTGATGAATGGTGTATTATATAACCTATTATTATTATTATTTTTCTTTTTTTACGACAAAAAAATATGAACATTTAAAATTAAAAGTGCTCTCCTTTGAAAATTTAATAATGTCAGTTACGACAGTTTACCTCTGATGTACATATATATTAATATGCATATGTTATTAGATGTGTAAATGAACTAGATTGTTTATTGTTTTTTTCACTTATCGTTCATTGCAATATTTAATGTGTTCCTCTTTTTCTTTTTTACACAAGAGATTCCCTCATAATTTATCTTTGTTGTTTGGTTCATTTTACTATGTTTATTTAAGTTCAATTATATTACTCTTTAACCCGCTATTTATATCATTCATCTGTTCTTAAGAGGCTTGTCCCGGAACAAATGAATATTTTTGTATATACATTATTTTTGTAAAGAGAATAATGAGGAACTAAATTCAAATTAAGTCCCATTTAATAAGATTATTTTTAATTTAGTTTTCCTAGGATTTTGTTCTCCTTCTCTAAAGGTTTTTTCTATCTTTTTTTTTTTTTTTTTTTTTTTTTGTCCTCGGGTTGAGATGTATAAAATATACAATGAACTAACCCAAGAGAAACATGAAACCTTTATCCCCGTGCTACTCCCGCTCAGGAGACGTTTCGTTGCTCTGTCACTCTTGATAATTTTCCGGGGTGTAAAAACAGTCGTACAATATCGCTTACTATACAAGAGAGGTCTCTCGGGAAATTCAGAGCTTTGTTACAATTTGCATCTCTGGCATCTTGTTGTGATACTTTACCCTCAAGTTAGTCAGTTCTTGACGAAGAGATGAGAGGTATTAATGTGAGTGAGTAATATCCTCACTCTTTTACGTACACATGATTTTGGAATATAAATATTTATTTTTGTTCGGTATAATTTCTTAATTTATGAATATACGATATATTTAATATTAAAACCTGTTTAAGTAATGGAAATCTATATAAATAAAGAAGAAATTCTGTTTGTTGTTTATATTTGTTTACAAGTCGTAATGATCTCGCTATACGCTATTATTAAATAATTTTATAATTATAGAATCGATCTGTTAGGGCTTAAATAGTTAAGAAAAAATCTTCCTATAAAGTACCTTTAATTTTTGTTTATTTGGAGTAAAAAAAATCTGGTGCGTGCGCGCAACACACAACTTTCACTTACCAACTTACTTAGATAAGAAATTAATGCGTTTTGTTAATGCCAGTTCTCAAAGTTACAAATTTTCCACATTCATTTCTTATTTTTGTTTTCATTTGCTCTATAAACCCCTCAGAACATTTTAATAATGATAACGCTTACCTGATATTAAATAACACTCAATTTTCATTAAACATGGCGAATATGAAGAAAATCGTTAAAGCCGTTTTTGAGATAATCTAGAAATTAGAAAAAAAGTTATGAAATAAAGTGTCCCCTTCGGTTGATCAATCTTGAAATGAAATGTTGGCTATCACATCTTTGGCATATACATACATAAATACCCAGTTTGATCAAAATCGTGAAAACCGTTTTTAAGTAAATAACAAAAAACACGTGAAATTGATACAAAATTTATTAAGTAAAGTCCCCCCTCCGGTTGATCAATTTTGATGAAATGTTGGCTATCACATCTTTGGCACATACATACATCAAATACTCAGTTTGATCAAAATCGTGAAAACCGTTTTTGAGTAAATAAAAAAAAACAAGTGAAAATGATACAAAATTTATTAAGTAAAGTCCCCCCTCCGGTTGATCAATTTGATGAAATTTTTACAGTAATATCTCGGGCATATAAATAAATCAAATACTCAGTTTAATCAAAATCGTTAGAGCCGTTTTTGAGAAAATCGAAAAAAACTTAAAAAGTTACTAAATAAAGTACCCCCTCTCTTTGAGCAATTTTGATGAAATTTTTGCCGTCACATCGCGGGCATATACATACACTAAATACCCAATCTCAGGTTCGCACGGTTTATAGTTTTTGAGCTAGTCTTCACACACACACACACACACACACACACACACACACACACACACACACACACACACACACACACACACACACACACACACACACACACACACACACACACACACACACACACACACACACACACACACACACACACACACAGACCATTTCGCGGGACTTAGTTAATTGGACTCAGGGGACCCTAAAACGTGTATTTCCGTTGAAAACCGGAAGTTGTAATTTTTCACGATCGCAATACTTCCACTTACTATATATTTCATATATAAGTAAGTGAAAGTAATAATCCATTGTTATCCCTAGTAACAAGAAATAGCTAAATATCTAAATATGAAAGAATTTAATCAATATAAATAAAGTTGAAATTCTGTTTGTTGTTTATAGAAATCCATACCGATTGTCCTAAATTCTCCAAATTTCGCTCAGTAGTACTTTGATACCAGGTGCGAACACCTGCCCATATTAAAATTGCACAACTTCAGCCAATCTCTGGGTATATTCTTTAATGTTATAAAAATCATTTCGATCTCGCTGTACATTTTTTTTTTTACGAAATCAACCGTTGGATTAAAAAAAATCTCATTTTATAGATTTTGAGGATAGAAAAGTGAAATTCCCCGGGTGAATCCGGGTTATACAGCTAGTTATAAATGAAATAGAAACGAGTGTGAATAATTTAAAAAAAAAAATTAATAAGGAAAAATTAGATAGGATTTTTTTACTTTCACTTACCTATATTTTATTTTTTTTATTTATTGCCATCCCTACCGTGCCTAAAAGGCAATACGGGTTTTGGCAGCAGTTGGATGCTAACCATTTCTGGGTAGCAACCAACTGCTGCCTGTAAAACAATAACATCATTTTCATGAGCTGTGCACACAGCCTGCTCTTCTTATTTAAGTGCCGTTCTCTTCTGCCGCTGCCCTATCTGGTGGTCTTCCTGCAGCAGGACCTCTTCTCCTCCCCAAAGAGAAATGTGTTGGACCTGCAATGGTTTTCCATCCACTCACGAAGGCCTTAAAGTGCTCATAGTTTTCTTGGGCCATTAACTGAGGGAAACTGCTCTCAGTCAAAACGTAGAGACCTGTTTCTCTCAGCATTTTTGCCCTTAGTGTCTCATAGGCGGCACAGACCAAGACAATGTGTTCGGCGGTCTCAGGTACTCCACAGGTAGGGCATAATGGATCAATATCCTTCCCGTATTCAACAAGTTTGCTACGAAAACCACCATGACCAGTGAGTAGTTGGGAGACCCAATAATCGGGTACTACCCATTTTGCTGCTAACCTCGAGCCCACGGTTGGGAAATATTTCCTCAGTGTAGCTCCCTTCGGCGTCGTTATCCACCTCTGGTTCCATTGATCAAGGGTGTACTCGTGGATGATGCTCTTCCATCTTCGTGGTTCTTCATTGATCCTCGCACGCAAAGTCTCCGGTAAGACCGCCGACCCTTCCCTCATCATTTGGTGCCTAAACATGTCTTCCTGCAGGAGGAGGTCGATAGGTACTGCCCCCGCAAGGACATGTGCCGCCTCATGAGACAGAGACTTATAGGCCCTAGTGACTTGCAGCAGAGCCATTCGTTGAATCGTAGCCAACCTGCTCTTTTGCCGGTGCGAGAGATTCTTATTCCAGCCAGGAGAACCATACCTTAGTATACCCTGGACTACACCTTTATATATGGCCATAGTTGCTGGGAATTTCAGGGCCCCAAAAGGCTCCTCCGATCCT
Organism: Aelia acuminata; assembly: GCA_911387785.2. Taxonomy (NCBI): domain Eukaryota; kingdom Metazoa; phylum Arthropoda; class Insecta; order Hemiptera; family Pentatomidae; genus Aelia; species Aelia acuminata. The sequence continues at coordinate 74,263,032 of OU426984.1, read as the reverse complement.
ACTGAGTCCGTTTAGAGTTAGGGTCACCCTACTTCTGAGATAGTCCAAGTGAGGAGTCACATTGAAATTTCTCCCAATCCTAATGCCAAGGTAGGTGACCACCTCACTTGGACGTATTCTGGCTCCTTGAAGATCAATAGTAATAGGGTGAGCCCTATCAGTCCTACCCCTAAGGAGGATAGCCTGGGTTTTTTCGGCAGCCATCTTCAGCTTCTTTCTCTCGCACCATCTTCTGAGCGGCAGGCACCGCTCCGCTTCTTCTTTCAACCTGGCTCTGCTGTTCGATGCCACTACAGCGGCCAAATCATCCACGAACGCAGTGGCGGGGAACCGTTCTTCTTCAAGTACTCCCAGCAACTCGTCAAAAACTATTTTCCATAGGGCGGGGCCAAGGACAGAGCCCTGAGGACACCCTCGCTCTACACAATCTTCTACTTCATAGAAGCATCCTCTCAGTCGTATTGTCTTGTCCTGTAGATAGCTGTTCATGAGGGAATACAAGTTGCTGGGAACCTCATACCTCTGCAGCTGCTGGAGCACGCTAGGCCACCAGACGCTGTCGAAGGCGGAAGTTATGTCAAACAAGAGTTACATTACATATTTTTCCGCCCTCTCTTCAACGTCTTGGCGCACCCGCAGCAGGGCATCTACGGTTCCCCTACCTTTGGTACACCCGTACTGCCGTGGATGGCTTGCTCTTCGGAAGACAGGCTGTAGGCTCGTGGCCATCAGGTTTTCCAAAATTTTGCTCAATACAGGAAGGAGGCAGATAGGTCTGTATGATTTGGCTTGTTGCTTGTCTTTTCCTCTTCCTTTGTAAATGAGCCTGACATCGGCAATTTTCCACTCTCTCGGGAAGTACCCCTTATCAAGGCAATCATTGAAGATCTGAAGTAGCCTATTTTCAATGTAGGGGATACTACACTTCAGAATTGCCGCGTCAATGTTATCCATACCTGGGGCCCGACCAACTTTTTGCCTATCCACGGCAGCACGTAGGTCCCAAATGTCCCATGGTGGGCACAAGTCTGTACCGGGTGGGCATACCGTAGTACGTCGTACAAAACCTTCATCCTCATTGTCCTGGGACGGATCATCCCTAGGATAGGTCTCTGCAATAAACATTTTTGCAGTCTCTTCCAGAGTGGTTGCCTGGACATTTCCACTTCTTATGTCTGCAATCACTTGTGGCGGGGTCAGTTTGTCTAGGGCCACTCTGTAAGGTATACCCCAGGGGTTCTTACATGATTCCTGGACTATGAACTCGTCCCAAGATTTCCGTTTTCTTAAACGCAACTCGTTTCGGTATGCCCTGGCCTTGGACTTGTACTCTTCCCGAAGTGCAATGCGCCTATCGTCACAAATGCACCTCTGGTACGAACGCCGTGCCTTGTAGAGCTCTCTCTTCATTATCGTCAAGGCAGGCGTCCACCATGGGACAGGTCGAGCTCTCGCCTTCCGTCGCTGGAGTGTTTCTTCTGCGGCATCACAGACAATAGCAGTGATCCGAGATACCTTGTAATCCAAGTCATCTGTATTATCTGTCTCCGCAGCATCCCATTCGTCGTCGACTAGTTTTCCCTCCAACGAAGAACGGAAGGCTTTCCAATCACCTTTGCGAGTACTGTAACCCCTCTCAATGCCGTGGGAACTTATTTCTGCTGAATACTCTGTAAGTCTAAAAACAATTGCCTGGTGGTCGGAACTCGTCTCAGATCGGAGGGTCCAATCGATAATGCGGCCTGCTAAATTCGACGATGCTAGTGTTATATCGATCCAACTCTGCCCCCTAGTGCTAGAAAACGTTGGAGTGGCAGAGGGATCGTTCAGCACAACTAGCTGGCTTCTTGTTATAAAATCGCCTAGCTTTACTCCCCTTCTGTTAGTTCGATTGGATCCCCAGACCGTGTTCCAGGAGTTGGTATCTGAGCATATGATCACGTTTCTAGAAGAAGCCGTGATAGTTTCCAAGGCGGATATGTCTTCGTCAATGTCATTGCCATCAGGAAGATAAGCCGATACAATCGTGAACGCAAGGTTTCTCCACTTGATATAGCAAGCGACTGTATCCGCCGTGGTATGTTGTCTCAGATCCATCACATCGAGGTTCGGGTTATTAACCACTATTGCAGCCCTAGGCCTCCTCTCTCCACTGCCCAGGGCTATAACTCTCGATGTGAGGCCAAACCCCGTGAACATGTTCCCACGGCAGCACGGTTCTTGGACCGCCAATATGTCATATCTGTGTAAGAGAGCACGAAGCTCATCAGCCACGATACGCCGGCGGCCCATATTCAGTTGGAGGATGGTGATCCTGTTCATAGAACGTTTTTTTCGCCATCTCATCAGCCCACTTTATGTGCACAGGGCAATCCCTGTTGCCCGCTTTGTGCTTCATTTGGCTGGCTGGCATGTTTTCTCGCTTGCAGTTTATGCAGGATGGGTCCGCGAGTTCTTTTTTCTTGGGACAATCCTTAAGGATGTGCCCAATAGAAGCACACCATATGCAAACGACTCCATCGACTACACATGTTGCCCTGGTGTGTCCGTATCCCTGGCATTTTGTGCACCGCGGAGTGTCAATATAGTCTTTGAATGTTAATGACCACCATCCTCCATCAATGCTTCCTATTTCTAGTAGCAGGAACCTCACTGTTGGATGTACTTCCATAATCCAATTCTTTGTAAAACCATTCCTCGACAAGGAGGAGAATAGTGGCCGAAGGTCGTCGACAACCAACGGTGTGGGGCCCGACTTCTCGGGTAATCTTCCCCACAAAAATTCAACCAACTGTGTTGAGTTCCAGGAAAGAGGTACCCCTCTCACCTCCAGCTTAGGCTTCTTTTTCAGTGCAAGTTTGGCTTGCAGTCCTCTTGCACGTAGTTCCTGCCACCCGATGACTTTAGTTGCTTCGGACCTATCATCCATGCGAACCAAAACAGAACCCCCCTTGGTAGCACGAACTATAGATGCCTTCACGCCTATATCAGCGGGAGATGGTAATCCATTAATTATGTCTGTCGGAGTTTTTCCGTTCCCGCTTATTGTTACATAAGTTGGCCGAGGTGTCTTGGTTGGTTTTGGGTTGATAATACTTTCAGCTTTTGATTCCCTTTTTTTGGCTTTCCTCTTGCTCCTTTTACTCATGACCACCGAAAAGGATTCGGTGGGGGACAAAAGTTTCGGCTGAATGGCAGCTGTTTCCGCCTGCGCCTGTGGTTCTCTAGAGGATCCAGCCTGTGGTTGAAGTTCACTAGAGGTTTCGACCTTAGCTTGAGACCTACACGGCAACACACAAGATGACGGTGCAGATGCTTTGATGTGAGTGAACAAATCACGTACTTTCTGTGACGAAAGCGTTTCAACTACTGCTTTTTGAACAATTGCTGTAGTGACCTCAATTTGTTCTCCCTCATCTTCGCGTTTTTCGATCATATCAACAAGGCATTGTACCTCACTGTTTATCTGATCTCGAATACTGGCACTGAGTTTTTTCCCGCTATTTTCTAGAATTAATCCAATACTTTCCTGCAAAGTTTTTGCATGTTTAATATTGCAACTATTCTTGGCTATACCTATCAACTTTTGGGGAGAATCAGAGGACCCTCTCCTAGGCCTTTTTGCCGATGCTCGGGAGGACTTACCGTCTTCTTGTTCCTCATCCATCGGTAAATGGTCCATAGCAATCTAATAGGTAGGTTATAATAGTACGATAACGTTATCTATAACCTAAGAACCTTAACGATTATTATTATTATTATTATTATTATTTATTTATTTGTTAAAGACAAAGTCTTATACAAATTTATATAATAATACTGTATAAAATACAATTATCTCTATAACAGCGTGTCTTATATAAAAAGATTTTACATAAATAAGAATAGAGAATACTACAAATATGAACATAGTATGGAGTTGGTCGAGACCATGTACAAAAAAAAAATTAATAAAATAAAACCAAACCAAAACACCAAAAACAATATGGTTATATCCAAAAAAAAAAAAAAATAAAATAAAAAATATATATATAATAATAAATAGTCCATAATCCTCTAGCTGCGAAATAAAAACATCTAGCTTAGTTTTTACAATAATATTTACACCATATGATTTATATAAATAAAAAAAAAAAAAAAAAACTTTCCTGAGTAAATCCAATATGTACAATCTAATATGTTTCATGGACGTATGATTTACTAAATTGTAATATTTTACCTATTGAAATTACCAGGATGAACAGAAGTTTCCAATTTTATATTAAAATATTGCTGAACTATTAAGGGATAATTTTAATGATAGCGGAAAGAAACAAGAATAACTTGTGTAATTTGTCAGTGTTGTTTATATTCAAGATATTTTCAAATGATAGTTTGTAGTCATTCACAATAATTAAGTCAAGCAAGTATTGCTGCCTAAGAGGTTTAAGAGCTGAGCAGTCCCATATCACATGCTTTGTACAATCAGTAATGGTTATATGGCACCATTCACATACTTCCCCAGCCTTCACTACTTTATATCCATCTTTATGTAAAATTCTAATATATTCGTTGCTACTGACTCTGAGTTGACTAACTGATCTTAACTTGTGAATGTTAACGTTGAATGTTAGGTAATTCTCCGGGTTGGGGTTCATATAGTTGCAGATATTTCTATATAATGGATTATAATTTGAATTGAGTGCTCGGTCAACATCTTTGGAAAATAAATGGTTCCTTAATTTTTCTATGATACCATTTTTATTGGCAATTAAGTGTTTAACATTAGAAAAGTTAGAGAAATCATCGAGAACATTGTTAGAAGCTGCTATCATTTTAATCTGTGTTATCCAGTTATAGTTTAAGTTTGGTATAGTTAAGTCTAGATCAAATAATCTGTCAAAGCATTTACGCGGGATTCTTTTTTCACTAAGTGACATAATTTTTATACAACAATTAATAATTTTTTTCATTACTATTATTTTGAGAGGGTCGCGGCCTGTTTCTAGTCGGACAATATAATTTGGAGTAGTTCTTGCCCAAGAGTATAATGATTTTAAGAATTTTATTTGAGCAGTTTCGATGGCATCTATATAACATGGACTCCAAATTTCAGCAGCATAAATAAGAACCTTAACGAGTTATGATAAATTTCTTTATCTCCTTATCTTATTAAATCAATGTTCGTAATGGGTAATTAGTACTCCTTCAACGCTGTACGTAACTCGGATAGGCTAATGGAAGTAGTTAAGTAGTTGAGAAAGAAGAAAATAAAAAATAAAAACTTTATTTTTTAATACTTACTAATTTCGCTCCAGCTTTTGAAACTTTATTATAACTATCAGATCTTCCGATAGGATAGTCCACTCCCAGATAGTCCACTAAACCTCCTTCAGGAGTTAAATGTAGAAATGTCCTGCACCTAACCTCACAATATAAGCAATATTTACAAAAAATAATTTATAACAACCAAAATCCGAAAAATACAACACATATTAACAACAAAGCAATAAACAACTATGAACAAACGATAAACATGAATTAACTAATGACAATAACTTAATAAACTCATTATAACAGGAGAACTATATATCCACAATAGTAGCCTCAGTTAACCTCTCTCACTTACCTATATATGAAATATATAGTAAGTGGAAGTATTGCGATCGTGAAATAATTCGACTTCCGGTTTTCAACGGAAATACACGTTTTGGGGTCCCCTGAGTCGAAATGACTAAGTCCCGCGAAATGGTCTGTGTGTGTGTGTGTGTGTGTGTGTGTGAACAGACTAGCTCAAAAACTATAAACCGTGCGATCCTGAAATTGGGTATTTAGTGTAGGTATATGCCCGCGATGTGACAGCATAAATTTCACCAAAATTACTTAAAGAGAGGGAGTATTTTACTTAATAACTTTTTAGGTTTTTTTCGATTTTCTCAAAAACGGCTCTAACGATTTTGATTGAACTGAGTATTTCATCTATGTATATGCCCGAGGTATTAAAATTTCATTAAAATTGATTAACCGGAGGGGGGACTTTACTTAATAAATTTTGTATCATTTTCACGGGTTTTTTTACTTTCACTTACCTATATATGAAATATATAGTAAGTGGAAGTATTGCGATCGTGAAAAATTTCGACATCCGGTTTTCAACGGAAATACACGTTTTGGGACCCCCTGAGTCGAAATAACCAAGTCCCGCGAAATGGTCTGTGTGTGTGTGTGTGTGTGTGTGTGTGTGAGTCTGTGTGTGTGTGTGTGAACAGACTAGCTCAAAAACTATAAACCGTGGGAACCTGAAATTGGGTATTTAGAGTAGGTATATGCCCGCGATGTGACAGCAAAAATTTCATCAAAATTGCTCAAAGGGAGGGGGTACTTTATTTAATAACTTTTTACGTTATTTTCGATTTTCTCAAAAACGGCTCTAACGATTTTGATTAAACTGAATATTTGATCTATTTATATGCCCGAGATATGACTGTAAAAATTTCATCAAAATTGATTAACCGGAGGGGGTACTTTACTTAATAAATTTTGTATAATTTTCACGTGTTTTTTTTATTTACTCAAAAACGGCTTTAATGATTTTGATCAAACTGGGTATTTGATGTATATATATGCCAAAGATGTGATAGCCAACATTTCGTTAAAATTGATCAATCGGAGGGGGGACTTTACTTAATAAATTTTGTACCATTTTCACGTGTTTTTTTTTTTATTTACTCAAAAACGGCTTTAACGATTTTGATCCAACTGGGTATTTGATGTATGTATATGCCAAAGATGTTATAGCCAACATTTCATCAAAATTTATCAGTCGGTGGGGGCACTTTATTTCATAACTTTTTTACCAGTTTTTACCTTTTTTTCGATTATCTCAAAAACTGCTTTAATGATTTTTATCAAATTCGTCATGTTTAATGAAAATTAGGTTTTCTTTAATATCAGGTAAGCTTTATCATTATTAAAATGTTCTGAGGGGGCCTTTTTTTTTGGGGGGGGGGGCCTTTTTTGTTTGTTTGTTTATTATAAAGTACCTTTGTTTTTGTTTACATGGAGAAATTAACTGTCACTCGTTACGCCTAAAAATAAGAAATGGCTAAGTATGAGATATGATAAAAATAAATAAAACATATAAAGGAAAAAAAAAGAAAAATATCCAGTCAACTCATAAAACACGTTGAGCCCACGCATGCGGAGTACGCCTTTAATGACAGACCATTGTTCATAATGAAAGCCATTCTGTTCATTTGAGAAGTGGCAATTAACAAAACGCATTAATTTCTGATCTAAGTAAGTTGGTAAGTGAAAGTTGTGTGTTGCGAGCACGCACCAGATTTTTATTTACTCAAAACGGCTTTAACGATTAACAAAAATAAGATATGGATGTAGAAAAATGTGTGACTTTGGTAAATTATATTTCACAGAACACGTCAATTTCTTATCTAAGTAAGTTGGTAAGTGAAAGTTGTGTGTTGCGCGCATGCACCAGATTTTTTTCTGTTCATTATATTATTCCCACCTGTCCACAAAGCAAAGCAGACTGTACACAGTGCTGAAAATTACTCAGGCGACTGAGTCATTGTTTCGCTAAATTTTAAAAACGAAAGAAACAAATGGAACCATAAGATGACTTTACACTCGAACCGGGCCCCCCCCCCCCCCCGAATCTTGCCGAAGGGGAAGGGAGCTTCCCCTGGATCGCCAATCAGCTTTTTTACCTTAATCTCCATCCTTACTAATAACATTCTACTTTGTCTAAATATTATTTGTATTTCACCTGACATTCTTACTATTAGTAAAGTTAACTTCTATCATGATTACAAATTTCTAAAGGGGGTGGGGCTACAACTGGATCCGCCATTGTCCTGTATACTAAATATTCCTGTAACACCTACTATGATTTTAATTTTGAGGAAAGCCTAAAGAAAATCACTCAAGAAATATGAGTCGGAGCCTTACAATTTAAAAGATAACTATGGGATCGTAGTTATATGTACGTATTACATATGCGGAATGAAATAATCTTTATTAAGCGAAAATAATAATTGACAATATCGGAGAAACAAACAACTCTCAAATAACTAACAAGACAACAACAAAAACAACAACATATAAATGTGATAAAAAGTTATGACATAAAATACCCACTCCGTTTGATCAATTTTGATGAAATTTTTGTTGTCACATGGTAGGCATAAAAATATACCAAATACCCAATTTCAAGTTCTTACGGTTTAAAGTTTTTGAGAGTCTGTCCACGCACACAGACCTGCAAATTGAATAACTAAACTGAATGAAAATTGCATAACTTCAGCCAATCTCTGAGTATATTCTTTGTTGTTATAAAAATCGTTATGATCTCATTTTACATTGGAGGCGAGTGGAAATTCCCCGGGTGAAACCTGGATATACAGCTAGTCTATCTATATAAATAAAGATGAAATTCTGTTTGTTCTTTATAGAAATCCGCACAGTTTGTCATAAACTTCCCCAAATTTCGCTCAGTGCTTCTTTCATACTAGGTGCGAACACCTGCCCATATTAAGATTGCATAACTTCAGCCAGCCTCTGGGTATATTCTTTATTGTTATAAAAATCGTTTTATCTCGGTTTACATTGTTTTTTTATGAAATCGACCGTTTGAGTCGATAAAAGACTCACTTTATAGATTTTATAGATTTATATAATGAAATTCTCCCGGTGAAACCGGTAGGTATATACTGCTAGTGAGCTATAAAACTAAGCTAAACAAAAAGAAAAACAAAATCCTATTTTCATTTTATTTCATTCGGACATGATAAATATTCCGTTGAAAATGATCTTTTAGTGTGGACCCGACCTTCACTGTTTAGCGATCAGAAGTCGAAAGCTGAGATCTTATAAGGATGAAGAAAGCTCTTTTTAACTGAAAACAAACATTTTTTTTTTCCCATTGCATTGTTTCCACTCAAAAAAGGGCCTAAGAGCTTTATTAGGTCTTAACTTTCGACTTATCTCGGTCAAATCACGGGCATATACATACACCAAATACCCAATTTCAGGTCCGTACAGTTTATAGTTTTTGAGCTAGGCTGTTCACACAAACACACACACACACAGACCATTCGCGGGACTTGGTTATTTGGACTCAGGGGACCCATAAACGTGTATTTCAGCTTAAAACCGAAAGTCAAAATTTTTCACGATCGCAATACTTTCCCTTGCTATATATTTCATAAATAGGTTAGTGAAAGTAAAAAATTGAAAATCCAACATATTTGGGGGGGCGTCAACCCTGTGACCCCTCCCCCCCTGGATCCGTCCTTTCAAACAGCAACATCTTTCGTATCAAAAGACTCAATTAAACTCGACAAGCAATGTCATATGGACAATCCTAACATTATGCAATAGCAGCAGCCTTCCTTATTTGTATGTCCATGAAATAATGTTGGTGATTGTTAGAGACTCCTTAAACTCACTAAAACTCCCGAGTAAGTATCCTCTCCTAAATAAGTATCCCGAGCATCCTAAAATCTCTTAGATTCATTCCTAGATGGTAACATTCATATGGGTAACAAACTATGTGTGTATCAACGGGAAATAACTGGCCGATCGAGCCTCGAGGAGACCGTTTAAATATGAATAATGAATAGAATACAATAAAAAATAGGATAAAGTTATTTGTACATGTATGGTTTAAATTTATTTATTTTTATTGTGATACCTAATACTTATACGTTACGTTAAAAATTTAACGTGGGATTAATACATGACAATATATACATATTCGTAGACAGTGTTTCCAGCAGTAGAATATCAAGAGAAATTGGGAATCAGAAATATAGCGGAGGAGAACAACTTCGTTTTGTCTTGAGACGAATATTAATGTTTGCATTGTGTCAACATACTTCGGGCCATCATTTAATAAATACAAGGATTTATATCCATGTTCGTGTTTTCCAAGCTAACATCCGAAACAATAGTTGGTTAACTTTTATTGCATTTTTCTATATATATTATTTTTATGATATTACTTCTTTAATATGTATCGGAAATCTTCAGATTTTAAGTTTAACCCAAATGTTTTATAATGACGGATAAGATTCTTTAAAAAACAAAAATATATTATTAAAAATAATCAAATTTCGAATCTCTTCCTGTCTACCAGGGGTTTCCTCAAAAGATGGTTGACAATTTTTCGCACTGGGTTCCAAATTCATCCCCCACCCCTTCGCGAATCAGTTTTAATTTATCGCTAATATTCAAATAATTAATTTAATTGAATTGATATTAAAAAAAACAACACTCCATTGCATAACTAACAAGTTCGATCCCCGAGAACTTCGAACTTCGAGAAAAGAAGTTTGAACTTAAACTAAAGGCACTTTTAAAAGTAATAATAATAAACGTTATGCATGTGAAATTCCTACCCAGTCCTAGCTCGTCCATGAGACGAGGAAACTTTCATTGCTACGAAACTCCCGAGACTATGATTGTTCTAATGACTATGGGACGGTATTGTAACTGTTGATTGCTTCACAAGAATACTTGTTCCCTAAAGTTAATGTCTCAGAGAAAACATTTTTAAAAAAATCCTAAGTAAGCCCTGATATCATTTTTTTTTTTTACCTTCTCTCCCTCTCCTTTTAGGCTATAGGGGGTTTTAGCCAGGGGAGGGGGGGATTAATGCCTGATATCGCAACCTGGATTTCCCCATGCTTCAGATGTGTCTCCTCCAGCCAGATTCGCTATTACCTTGTGAGAGAAATCCCCATAGTCATGTCAGGTTAGAAGGCTTAAGCCGAGGAACTTAACAAGTTAGGTGCGGCGACGTATTTTAGGGCTATCGGTACCTATTGGACGGTATCGGTCCCCGGGGTCCGACTGCTGGGATGAGCCACATACCATATCGGGCGTCGGGGTCCGATGGGAATGTTCTGTGTTATTTTTTTTCTGAAAACTGAATTAAATGAGCTTCTCAAGGGCACTATCTCTTGGTAAGGATTAGGCCTAGACATAACAGGCGCAGGACATGCCCCCGGGGTCCGATACAGGATTACGCCAAACTTTATCGAAAATAGCATTAAACTGCTGGAATTTTGAATTACCATCCATATTGATAATTTTTACAATGTTAAAACAATTTTTAGGAGTCTTTTACAGCTTTACAACCACTTACTCTATGATAAAAAAAAAATTCTTTTTAAAGAAATGAATTTATATAAAATAAATAAAGCAAATATCAGTGTTTTATTTATAACTAGCTAAGATGCCCGGCTTTGCTCCGGTAGTTGTGTGGTAGTTTTAATGACAGAAAACTTTAAGGAAGGTTCACAAATTGTAAGCTATTCGGTCTCGAAAATATTTTACTTTATTGACCTTAATATAGTCATAGTCACAGTTTTATAGGCTTAGGCTGACGTTTCGCTCATGTTTGAGCATTTTCAAAGCTAAAAAATCAAAAGGGAAATCACAGCTTTGTGGTTAAAATTATTTTTAACAATTAAAAACATAATGAATATTAGTACAATTTTAGGAAAGTAATCTTACCACATTCATCATCTATTGGTAAAAATCACAAATTAAAAAAATTGTGTCATATAGTACAATAAAAATTTATACATATATATATATATATATAGGAAGAAACATAATGGTCAAAAATCTTGGTAATACATTAAGCTGGTGTAATCATAAATAGTATTAAAACTATAAACAGTGACTGATCTGAGATGGACATATGTAAATACATATATTTCAAAGGAAAATTAAAAACAATTAAACTTATAATCAATTAATAAAAACTAACAGAAAAACAACAATATCACAGTCTTAAATTAGTAGAGGTTTAAAAATGACATAACAATATACATTATCAATTATTACAATTTACATTTTTATTGATTTATAGATATATATATAATTATATGTACAAGCATTTTTTAATTTGTGATTTTTACCAATAGATGATGAATGTGGTAAGATTACTTTCCTAAAATTGTACTAATATTCATTATGTTTTTAATTGTTAAAAATAATTTTAACCACAAAGCTGTGATTTCCCTTTTGATTTTTTAGCTTTGAAAATGCTCAAACATGAGCGAAACGTCAGCCTAAGCCTATAAAACTGTGACTATGACTATATTAAGGTCAATAAAGTAAAATATTTTCGAGACCGAATAGCTTACAATTTGTGAACCTTCCTTCATCATTATAGCGGTCTTTTAATTTTCTTCTATTTGAAGATTAATACTTAAGAAAACTTTAAAATTAAAGGAAATATAGAAAAGAATTAGCAGCTCCTTGAACTTCGGATTTAACTTGGTATCAATATTAAGATTCGAGAACTGCAGAGTCCGCCCAAATAAGGAACCCTATATACTTTATTGGGGGTTGAAAATGGTGAATGAAAAATTAATTTTAATGCAACTTTGTCGAGTTATACATCGTTTTTGATGGTTTCTGTGATTCTGAATCGTACAAGCCGATTCCAAGCAGTCAGCTGATAATAAGTTATTAGATTATAGTTGAAAAATCCTGATCTCAGTTAAAAATATTATATTTCGAGTACAACCTAAGCGCCGACTACTGTGATGGTCCTATTAGATCCAGAAATATAGGAACTACCGAAGATTCATAGAAATTTTGTTTAAGACCTTTCTTCCATTTCAACCTCCCTTAAGATACCCCCCCCCCCCTCTCCGTGTAATTTGAGCGAACTCTGCAATCTCGAATCTTATTACTATTACAAAGTGAAAACCAACTTCTTTTTCATAATTACATACGATAAGAACACTTCAAACTTTTTATTTTCGATGTATATTCAGTCTATTTATCTCTTTTTTTTTTATGTCTGTTTTTATTCGCTCACTGTACTATTAAGACATGTTCATTCATATTGCATAATATTTACTTAAGTATATATTCTTATATAAGTATATATTATATATTGATTAAATGAAATGTGTTAATCAATTAGCCTTCTTATGAGAAAATTATTTTTTTAAGGAATCCAATTGGTTTTCTAATAGATTGCAGAGATGTAGACTCATTATTTTATTTTGAAAGCAAAGGATAAACTAATTATTATCCCTTATTTTTTAGAAATTTAATAAGAACAGCTGAAAAAATATATAACCTTTACAACCTCACTGGATGAATGAACAATAAACATTGAGTGAAACGCACCCTAGCGCTTCCTGGTCGCCTGGAGCTCAAACTAAATTTTTCATTCATAAACTTGTATATCAATCTCAGAGAGGCTTATTAAATGGCGCGAGAGGCTTAAAATACCAGTCCTTTTCTCTTCAATTTTACACCATTAAGAGAAAAACGGAAACCTTCTTCTCCGTAAGAGGTTATATGGCCACACTACGACATAACTTACTTAATCGTACGTGGAGTCGTTTTTGAGCCTTATCGGCACGCACATTGATACACTTTGCTTTATAATATATATTGATTACAGACTTAGTAAGAAGTATTAAAGATAACCATAAAGGTATTCTTTGCAATATTATCGAACGCGGAAGTGTGATGCGGTCCAGTAGTCTTGTTTTATTACTGATGGCCTGTATCGGATCCCGGAGTCCGATTTTAAAAAACAACAAAATTTCATCTGTTAGCAACTTTTGCTGCACTACAATGCAGTAATCTCATTAAAAATCGACTAAATTGAGTCTTTGAGGTGTTCGGCCTTTCGTACATTTTCATGTGATAATCGTCTGTTAAGATGGGAATGTATGGCATCTGACCGGGGGATCGGATGCCGCACCTAACATGTTAATAAATGTATTATTTATTATATTTATATATTTTCCTGACATATAAAATCAGTTTAACTTATCGATATTGTTTTAAACAATTAATTTAATTTAATTGTTATTATAATCAACCGCTCGACTGCATAGCCAACAAGTTATTGTATTGTAAAAGGTAAATATCAAAAGGAAATCAAATAAACATGAAATTATCGGAAGTAACAATTCGAGTTGAGTGCTTAAAAAAAGATTCGTAAAAACGGGGTTACCTGTGGTGTAGTGGTTAGCATGGCAACCTACAATACTAAAGGTCGCGAGTTCGCGTCCTGTGGTGGCACTGGGATTTTTTAAAGGTAGTAAAAAATCCTCTTAAAAGGCTTCCCTCGGATAGGACATAAAGTGGAGGTCCCCGGCCTATACGATGTCAGGTACTCGTTAAAGATCCCTATCCTAATTATACCTGGATAGGCGAAATTTAGGACTCCCACTGTAGCATCGTCCGATTAGCATTAGTGGCATAAACTGGCCTTAAACAAACAAACGATTCGTAACAGTGGAAGTCCTGCAAACCCCCTTTCAAGATACATACTTTTAATTCGTCACATTTATATAAATTTCACTTTTTTGCCTTGAAATTTTACATTTAATGACCCGGGTCCATAGATTCGGCTTATTTAAGGAATCGACTTATGGAAGTCTCAAGATATGCTCTATTTTCAGCTCTAAAAAGTTGATGTCAGGCCAAAATAGTGACAAATTATCTAAATACAGGAGAAGGAACTTCCAATTTTGTTCAAAGATGCGGATCTCTTTTGTGCGTTGAACTCTGAAAAGTAATCAACTCTGTAACTTGAATTCGTATTGGAAACTTCAGAGTTTTTAATTTTTTATAAGTTATTCATTATAGTGGTTGATAGCAATGGCTCTACGAAAGTTGAAAGTTCCGGTCAATATATTGTTAGGTATGATACGAAAAACAAAACCCAGCCCACATATGTTGAATTTTTTTTAAGTGGTTCCGAAAAAATCTGATTAAAAAAAACAAAAAACACTGGTGAGGGGTACCCAGGATTCAAGAAAAATTCATGGAATTGGCCGGCTACTGCTTTAGTTTACAACATTAATTCGAGTAGCGGCTTGCATCCAAATTTCAAGAGAATAATAGGCTTTAGATATATTTATGTACAATTAACATACGTTTGTGTTAAATATACTTGAATAATTTCACCTCCATGCTGTGTTAATTTTAACCATTGGGGGTCACCTGTGGTGTAGTGGTTAGCATAGTAACCTACCTAAAGGTCGCGAGTTCACCTCCCGAGGTGATCCTAGGATTTTTTAAAGGGAGTAAAAAATCCTTGTCTATGCCGTCGCTAATAGGACGTAAAATGGAGGTCCCGAGCCTGTACGATGTCAGGCACTCGTTAAAGATCCCTATCCTAATTATACCTGGATAGGCAAAATTTAGGATTTACACTGTAGCATCGTCCGATTAGCCTTACTGGCATAAAGTGACGTTAAAACAAACAATTACTGTTGTAAGAATTTTCTTATATTCTCCTTAACTTCATCCTAACATTTAGATAAATTATTTTCGTACACTATTCTATTAAAAAAGCATCATTTCTGGTGTTTGGTTGATTAATGCGCCAGATAGCGTACAGTTAAAACAAACAAACAATTTTACCCATGTACATGTAGATAAGTCGAATAATAAACTCGATCTATCGATGTTCGGTAAGCCTGAATATAGAAAGGTAAGTCGACATTTTTTTTTCTGAAGGTTCGTTGACTCATCCGTTTGACCGTTATTGAGATTTGACCGTTCGTTGAGGCTCATATTGAGGCCGAACATGTTAGTCGAACCAGGCAAAGCAATATGGGTATGGTAAATATTCATCCGAGCCTGGCTTAATAAACAGGCACTTCTAACTAATGAATGCTTGTCCTCTGTACCAAACACAAAGCTCCCTTCAACCACATCACTTCATCTCATATTGCTCTTTAATTAGATTATAATATATGTATGGTATCGATTTACAATAAAAATATGTATATTTAAAAAAAAAATCACTGCCTTCAAATGGTAGGGGAGAGCGGGGTTGGTTGGCAACAGTTTTCACTTTTTTGATTGTTGAGTCGTTCCTGTTAGTTTAATCCCAATAGGACTGATACCATTGTAAATTCCAAGTATTAGAGTACTTCAAGTATTTTTTTCACCACATTATATTTAATACTAAGATCATAGAAAATTGAATAATTCGTCAATCCAGAGTATGCCAATTAACCCCCTATGTGGGGCAGGTTGGCCTAGAAGGTGGGGTTGTTTAGCCATCTCATTCAAGTACTGCCTGACCCATATTATTGTTATTAAAAGCTGCACTATAATGGTATAATAATTGTGAATCGGTTTTTAACAGCTTTTAAGGGAAAATAGAATGACAATAGAAGAAGATAGAAGTTTAGACTGCCGTCACTTTTTGCATAAGAAAAATTGCTCTTATCTTCCTCGCTGGAACTAAAGACAATTGGTAGTTTCACCTTTGATTATGTTTACCCTGCTTTTGTGAATTGCTACTGCGCCAAAAAAAAAAGTTGAAGAGAGCCAACTAACCCCACAGGAGAGATAATATGAAAGATGGCTGCCAGGACAGGGGAGAACAATCAAACTAGAAACTAGTTAGTCGAAAGGTTAGGTTTTTCAAAGGAGTTTGGGGCTATGTGAACAGAATCGGAGTCAAATGTTTTGCCATGCCTTAAAACCAAATTTACTGAAAATATAAAAATTTACTTACATGATGTAAAATCAATCAATGAAGCACACTCTTATCTACACCATTAGCATCGGATTGAAAACTCAGGACAAGACTCCTGAGGTCGAGCGGGTCACATGGTACAACGGCGGGGCCTTCACAACAGGTGTGACGGAAACTATAAGCCAATGGTCAACCTACCCCCTATGCCAACCAACCCCGCTCGCCCCAAGAATTAATTTTTTCAAGTAAACAAAAGTAAAGCCAAGAAACAGTCTCATATGTAAATATTCAACCACTAATTTGGGTTTGAATAATTTTTATTTTCGAAAAATTACAATTTACAACATCAGGCAGACAATAAAAGCTCACATTATTCACGTTATAAAAATAACTACTATTGCCTATACACTGACACAAAAGTAATCATATGTTTCCATGTACAGAGTAAGACTAACCCCCTAGTCCAGGGCTTCTTATATGTAATCTGAAATGGAACATTCTAGAAGGGCGTAGAACATTCTCGTAACATTCTGAACATGCATTAATACAGTTATGTAACCGTTCCAACATAGCGCTTAGAGAACTGTTTTCAATGTATGCAATTGGAAAAAAGATATATATTAGCACATCAAATTTTCGCTTATTCAGGCATAGTCACGTTAATACAATTTAAGTAAAGCAGCGCATCTGAAAGAGTTAAATTTGAAATTTAAAAAGAACATGTTCACATACTTCAATCAAAAACCCGTAAAAAAAACAACAGAAAAATCCTCAACTACAATAAAATAAATCTAACAACATCACTTCGAAGTTCCATGGATAACCAGTTTGAAACCCTCCCCTCCATTCCAGGAGTTAAAAGCTTGATGAGTAAAGATTTTTTTTTTAATATTAATATATAAACAATAGTTTTTATTTTTTAAAATCAAACTATTCTGATTCATTGCAAATTAAATTTAACGGGAAAAATGCTCATATTGTTCATAACTCATAGGTATTTCAAATCTGCGGTTTAAAGTTAAAACGAAACAAGAAAAACTGAACACGGCACCAAATAAAAAAAATCTGGTGCGTGCGCGCAGCACACAACTTTCACTTACCAACTTACTTAGATTAAAAATTAATGCATTTTGTTAATTGCCACTTCTCAAATGAACAGAACATTTTTAATTATAACGCATTGGTTTGTCATTAAAGGCGTACGGTGCATGCGTGAGCTCAAGGTGTTTTATGAGTTGACGGAATATTTTTCTTTTTTTCTCCTGTATATGTTTACTTGATTTTCTTCATATATCATATTTAGCGTTTCTAATTTTTAGGCGTGATGAGAGACAGTTAATTTCTCAATATAAACTAAAACAAAGGTACTTTATAGGAAAACAAAAAAGGCCCCTTCCCCAACTAAGCCCCCTCAGAACATTTTAATAATGATAAAGCTTACCTGATATTAAATAGCAACTAATTTTCATCAAACATAACGAATTTGATAAAAATCGTTAAAGCCGTTTTTGAGATAATCGATCAAAAAGGTAAAAATTGGAAAAAAATTATGAAATAAAGTGCCCCCTCCGTTTGACCAATTTTGATGAAATTTTTACAGTCATATCTCGGACATATACATACATCAAATACCAACTTTGATCAAAATCGTTAAAACCGTTTTTGAGTAAATAAAAAAAACACGTGAAAATGGTATAAGATTTATCAAGTAAAGTCCCCCCTCCAGTTGATAAATTTTGATGACATTTTTACAGTCATATCTCGGGCATATGCATACATCAAATACCCAGTTTGATCAAAATCGTTAAGACCGTTTTTGAGTAAATAAAAAAAACACGTGAAAATGATACAAAATTTAATAAGTAAAGTCCCCCCTCCGGTTGATCAATTTTGATGAAATTTTTACAGTCATATTTCGGGCATGTAAATAGATTAAATACTCAGTTTAATCAAAATCGTTTAAGCCGTTTTTGAGAAAATCGAAAAAAAACTTAAAAAGTTATTAAATAAAGTACCCCCTCCCTTTGAGCAAATTTGATGAAATTTTTGCTGTCACATCGCGGGCATATACATACTCTAAATACCCAATTTCAGGTTCGCACGGTTTATAGTTTTTGAGCTAGTCTGTTCACATACACACACACACACACACACACACACACACACACACACACACACACACACACACACACACACACACAGACCATTTCGCGGGACTTGGTTATTTTGACTCAGGGGACCCCAAAACGTGTATTTCCGTTGAAAACCGGAAGTCGGAATTTTTCACGATCGCAATACTTCCACTTACTATATATTTCATATATAGGTAAGTGAAAGTAATAATGTAATGTTTCGTTGTAAAAAAATGTACTTTCAATGTAAACAGTACCAGAAAATTAGAGCATACAGGATTAAAATGAAAAGATTAATTTTTTATCAATTATATAGGGTAAATCGTACAGTTATCGACACCCTTAAGACTACATTTGTGTGGTGAAATTAAAAAAATTACTTACAAAGGGATCCAATTGAAACTTCTTAAAGCTCCTCTTTATCTATCCGTATAAAGACACAAAAGGGTTTTTTGGGTCAAAAGTTCAATAGTTTTACCATATGGCAATATTCATTGTTAAAAGCGCAAAAAATAGTTATTGACACCCTGAGGATTTAATAGTGAAATCTTCCCTATGGTTAGTAAGTTAAAGTCTTACTTCATAGATGGCTTAGAGGATCCTTCAAACATTAGACTTATGTATATCTCTAAATAAAACTAAGACTTGTTTACTTATTTCTTTAAGTTAAAGCTGGGGTGACAATAACTGTACTGAGTGTCAATAACTGTATGGTTTACCCAATATAGTCTGCAAAGAGAATTTCTTAATAGATAGTAGTTGATATCTGCGTAATTTTAATCTGCGGACTATATGTAATATGTAATATTTTGCGGACTATATGTAATATGTAATTGCGGACTATATGTAATATGTAATATTTTATTTAATCTACAATATATTTATAATAATCTACAGAATATTTAATAAAATATAGCTTACTATTTTGTAAATAGTATTTGTACGGTAGCATCAAAGTTTCTTTATTAAGGGAATTTAATTTAAGGTAATTGTAAATTATTTTATTTAACTGTATTTTATTTTTATTATAATTTTATGAATATTGTATAACAGGGCTAAAATGACCCAGGTGGTCGAAAAGCCCGAGAATTGTATACTAATAAATAAATAAAAATAAAGTTGCAGAAATTTTATAACCTCCTTATTTTCCTTTACTTTTATGGTAGGGGGCACCTGTGGTGTAATGGTTAGCTTAAACCAATGTGGCCCCAAGGTAGCCTCAGGATTTTTCTTAGGTAATAACAAATCCATGGCAACCAACAAAATTCGTTCACCCCGATTGCAAGAAAAGGGATGCTCTTTTTTAGAAAAGCCAAACTTCCTTCTAGTAACAGCAAAGGAAGTACAAGGGACAAAGGTGTCAAATATTTAGGTGTCTCGGGCACATTTCTACTGTTAGTGTTTCATACGACTCCTCCTTACCGTATTAACTTTCCATGAATGAAGTAAAATTAAACACTGAGGAGTAAGGATTTTTTAATAAAAGAACATTAAACCAGTTTTAAACCACTTAGTTATCGTAAGGAAAATGTTTAAATGAATAAACAAATAAACTCCTGGACAAAATTAGCGCATCACTTCCTTTTTTCAATTTTTTTTAAAATTAAGTGATAGATATATAACAGCCTCCTATATTAGACTTTAGAAATTTATAATAAATACCATTTATGGTAATATGAAAGAAATTAGAATGGCAAATTAAGAAAGATAGGGTAGGAAATAAAAAAAAAATCAAGAAAACGTTAAAAGCAATTTTAATGAATCAAATTCACAAAAAAGAATCAATATTAAAAAATGTCACCTTACAGAGTCAGTATCTTGTAACACCTCTTGCTTTTCTTCTTGCTTCCAGTCGCCTTGGCATTGACCGGATGACTCGGGCAATGTCCTCTTGAGGGATGCTACCCCACTCTTCCAATTTTGTTGTTTCAAGCTCATTAATTGTTGTTGGGGGATGAGACCGAGCTCTTATACGCCTCTTCAGCATATCCCACACGTGCTCTATAGGATTAAGATCCGGACCTCTTGCAGGAATAGGTAGAACATTAATTCCTACTTCCTGGAAGTAATCAGTTACGACAGCAGCAGTATGCGGTCTCGCATTATCTTGGAGATAAAGAAAATTTTCCCCAACAAATGGTGCAAACGGCATTACGAATTGCTCCAGGATATCTGTCCCATACCTTTCTGCAGTCAATGAACCCCTTCGTATTATGTGTATCTCTGTGCAGGCTTCCAAACTGATGCCAGCCCATACCATTACAGAACCTCCTCCAAACGCAATTCTGGGAGAAATGGTACAGGCAGCAAAGTGTTCTCCTGGGCTTCTTAGCACTCTCATCCGACCATCTGGAGAATGTAAAGCAATCCTCGCCTCATCACTGAACAAAACCGCTCCCCAATCATCGATTGCCCAATTTGCATAGTGTTGTGAAAACTGAAGTCTGGCTACTCGATGCTGTCTGGTGAACAATGGGCAAGTGGCAGGGCGTTTGGATGTCAGATTCGCTTCACTGAGGCGTCTCCTTATTGTTCGACTTGAAATCATTACATTTCTGGAAGAATGAATGTCATTATGAATTTGAAGACTTGTTTGGAATCTCTGCCTTAAGGCCGTGAGCGTTATGAAACGTTCCTCTCTATCTGAAGTAACCCTTGGCCGACCTTGTCTAGGTCTCCTTCCTACTGTTGCTCCCAGTCTCCCTGAATCGATGGAATATGCGACTAACCGACGATTGGTTTATTCCCAAGCATAATGCCACCTGCCTTTGGGATAAGCCTTCATCCAACAGTGTCAATGCTCTACCTGCAATTTCTTCAGATCTATCCATATTAAAATTTCCATAAACGTAATAAAAACTTGAAAAGACAATGGTAAATGAAAAATGATAGTAAGCCGCAACCTCGAAAGACTCTGTCAGAATAAATACTTAGTAATACTATTGAGGTAATTTCTTCTTTTACCTTACAAGCATGAAAATAAGGATTAAGTAGGGATAATAACTAACACAAACAACAACAGCAACAAATAATTGTTGATTAGAGCGATTTCATTTAGTTCCAATGAATAAGTAAACAAATAAATATGAAATACTTAGTGATGCGCTAATTTTGTCCATGAGTTTATTTTCAATTTTACTTTAATAATATAATATGTTATTAATTTATATGCTGTTTATTAATAATATGAATATTAATTTTTTTTTTTAGGTTCACTTTTGGAAATGCATCAATCGGACAGAAGAAGAGGGTACGTAATATTATTTTTTTTTTTTACTGGGTACGTTCATTTGTTTTGTTTATTTTAAGCATTCAAAGAGCACCTGAACTTTATATGCTTTCTTTCTTCTTATTCTTCCAGATGGTCTTCATTCTTTTAGGCGTTTTTCTCTTAAGTCCATTTTCCTCTGTTTTGATTCTTTCTTTTTTTTTTTTTGCATTTTATAATCATACTTGCATTTTTCTAAGTTGAAGCTAATGTGATCACTCCAACCACCTCTACGTCAACCATATTGTTTGTTCTTCAGTGTTCTAGTATTTTTTTTTTCAATCCTATAATTTTTTTTTCTGTTCGTTTTTTAGTGAAAATACACTCTTAACCTTTTTTAATCCTATGGCACTTTCATTATACAATGATAATGTCTAAAATTTGTAATAAATATACGAATACATAGTTGAATTATTTTTAGTTGTCTTGGAAATTAATATAGTAAATTTGGTTTTGACTTCCCTAATACTATTCAAACCAGAAGCGGATCCAGGGGAGGGGCGCGGGGGGCGCCCCCCCCCCCCCTGAGAGGTGAAAACACTCATACAGTATCACTATTTCTACATAAAATGAGCTATATTTAGTCATTTTTCAAGTCCACTAATTGAAAATTGTATTTAAACATTTACAGTAATTTACAACGTCATTATGTACTAATATGTATTTTAAATTAGGGCCTCCATTACTCATGAAATGTAAAAAAAAAAGTGCGCCCCCCCCTCAGAAAATTTCTGGATCCGCCACTGATTCAAACAGGAAGTGTCGATTTTCGGCACATGTCAGGTTATTAACCCATTCAAACTAGCAGGAAGTCTAATTATGACGGATAAGTCATTTTTAATTCAGAGGTTCCGACATGTCAACTCCGTCACGTGGGAACTGACATTCTGAGATGAACATGAATTTTGGAAAATATTGATGATGATGCATGAAATATTTGTAAATTTAAAATAGTATTAATAGTTCCGTTAAGTTAGACATCAGTTCAAGTGCTTTAAAGAAAAGTGGAAATTTAATTATTTCATTAAGAAAATATAAATTTCGAATGAAACTAGGAATTATCGAATTCATATTTTTGTTTTCGTTAATATTCAGTACCAAGGGATAAAATATTTCCGTTACATTAGCTAAAGGGAAGATAAAAGGGTTCGAAAAATAAAAAAAAACGTGGAGAGGTATATAAAGGAGAAGGGTTTGATATTGTTGAGGTGGACTTTATCAAGTGTATGCAAAGTTCCCCGAACTAAGGCCACAGCCCTTGGAGGACTTGGCAGCTTAATACCCTCTACCCTACCATCAGAATATGCTAACAATATAACAACGATTTGAGGATTATATGCTAATACCGTAATACTGAAAGAGAGATAAACGAAATGAAAAATATCTTTATATCTTTAAAAGTCTCGTGTCACGATGTTTGTCGGGATTAAAATCAGAAACTACTTAACCTATCATCTTTATAAAAATTGGCTCATTGTGTGTAGTTTTGTCTAACTTAAAAGATAGGATTGGTTATTATCTCAATTATTGCAAATTAAATGTTTATTGTACTACAATTGAGTGTAATTATTTGTAAGTTAAAGACAAATTTTAAATGGCTCCGCTCCGGAGACCTCGTGTGCAAAGGGTTAATATACTGCATCTGCAACTTGTCAAATTTAAAAGGTTGGAGATCTTCTTTGGTGAAAAGCAAGCTTTATAAAATATCATCCTCTTCTGCATTTCCGTGCTTTATGCAACATCCACAACCTTTGAAACGTCTTAAATGCCTTTTCTTCCGATTTAAGAACACGCCTCAGTTGTACCAGATTCATTATTAACAAAAACACTTCAGCATTTCTTAAAATCTATGAGGTATTAGGTAGATAACCTCCTTCATATATTTTTTTCCTGTTAAAATAGACTTAATGTTATTAAATAACGTTATAACGTATGTTATTAAATAACGTTATAACGTATGTTATTAAATAACGTTATAACGTATGTTATTAAACTAGCATTCCCGGTCGCGGCTTTGCCCGCGAGCCTTTAAAATCAATTCTGTGATCATTATCTTGGTATTGATTCAATATGATATGTTAACTGATGTTAAGGAGATTTAGTAAAATCCGAGCTTCCGGTAGGTGGAAGGTTTGAGGGGGAAGCTGCCGGTTCTGTAGAAGAGAGGGAGGCGCGCAATGGAGAGAGTTAACTTAACAACTCAATCGTCGTGAACGCTTTATTTTTCGGCTTTAAAACATGGTTTTTGACGCCCCGTAGGAGCTTTCGAGTTAAACTCATCGTATCAAGATCTTTAAAATGAGTCCAAATTAGATATTTTTTCTCGAAGTGCAAAAATAGGTGTGGGTTCAGTTAAACGACAATATCGCCATTTAAACCCCTTAATGGTTATATTTTTGAAATTCCTTTCTTACTGGTTACATACATCGCGTTTAAAACCTAAATTACTATCATTAGTAAGTCTTGCTCTGCATTGATTCTATCAGTCAGGACAAAGCCTCTTAAATATATGGAGAAGAGATCGAAATAAACACGCACCATCCCCAATCATGGGAATCACAAGTGTGAATAATTTGATTACCACTAATATTTACATAATCAGTAGCCATATTTTATGTGAATGTCTATTTTAATAATGTTGTAACGTTAAATCGATATTCAAATAAAAAACATATAGTTTAAAATCTTAAAAATAGATTTCCGTTAAAGTAAAACGACAATTTCGCCATTTAAGCCCCTTAGGGGTTACATTTTTGAAATTCCTTTCTTAGTGGTTACCTACATCGCGTTTAAAATCTAAATTCCGAACTTCAAGTTTCTATCATTAGTAGTTTTTGCTCTGCGTTGATTCTGTCAGTCAGGACAAAGCCTCTTATATATATAGAGATAACGTTAAATAAATCACTAATAATATCAAAACATTAATGGTACGGGTAAATAAAAATTACCCGAATTTTTAAAAAATCTGCGAATATTTATATCTTGTCATATTTTACAGTTATTTGAAGTAGGCTACTACATGTAATGATATAGGATATATATAGGAAATTGGGTAATGTTTACCGGAATACAATTATTTAATTCCCTAAAAGTTAATATTACATTAAGCCACACCAAAGCGAAGCCGGATTTAGCTTGTAAAGGCCCTTTTACTCTGTGCGAAACTTGCCGTAACGGCGAACCGCGAAAAATAATGTCTGACAGCTCCTCTTCACCTTAATACAATAATTTTCATTACAAAGACGGCTGACTTGTAACTAGCGACTGTTACATATTATTAAAATTATTAACTCATTGTTAGTACCGATTCATCCGACTTCAACAAATTTTGTCACATTGTTTATTGATTATCTGAATACATGTATTCGCGGGCGCAATCGACTATAGGGTGCGCTATTAGTTTTACAAAATGTCGGAAGGAACGGGGATAGACACAGTTGATGTGATAGAGATCATTGGTAATTTTAAAAGACCATTAATTGAAGGGCAGGCTATCCTTCATGCAAACCACATAATTACATGTGGAATAATGCCTAGAAGTAAAAAAACAGTTATTTTACAAGCCTTGAGCCTTCGAACAAGCGATCTTAAAGGACTCCCATAGAAGTGGAAATCAAATGTATTAATAATAATAAGCAAATTTTCGTTTAAAGCTGGTAGTTCTGGTAAATGCAAACACATCATTGTAACTTTACTCTTCGTTTTTCTGTTACTATTAACATTAATTACCTATTCATACAATCATTGTTAAGGCAGCTGTCATTTTCATGACTGCTTAGTTTCTTTGTCATATTATTTATTTATTTGTCAAAACTTTCAGGCCCGCATTGAAAACTTGGCACAATTAAGCACAACGGATGTAATACCAAAATGGGGAAAATTAAAAAAGAAATACAAATCTATTACACTATGGTCCCAATGTTATTTGCATAAAACTAGCATTTTGGAATAATAAAATGTCAAATACTAATATTTACCTGGATAACTATAGTCACTTTCTTTAAAATGAAGACTACATATCGTCATATGTTTCAAAACAGGCTTATCTATTCTTAATTTTACAATCCACTCTTTAAGAAGCTTTTTATTTTTTGGAAATAAGTGGAATGACACGTCTTTTGATTTTCTAATTGAACACTGAGGGACTGATCAATACCTATTAGACATTTTTCAAATAATTTTTTGCTCAATCGGGTTTTAATTATGGAAAAATAAATTAAAAACCCTATGAATCCCAGGTAATGGCCCGGCTTCTATCCCCGTTTCGCTAGTTCCTGTAAAGAAGCAGCACTGTCGCTTGCGCCCGCCTATAATGAAATCATTCCACGTAAATGTTATACATAGGTTTCAGTGTGGAGGGTTACATATCAATTTTTTAACGCCTTATCCGATCGCCATGAAATATGCAAAAATGATTGTTCATAGGTGAAATAGAAGTATAACAAGGCCGATTCCTCATAATTTTTACAATAAATAGGTTTTTTATGCGGGGGAAAGGTTAATAATTGACTTTTTACCGGTTTATTCGAAAGTAACAAAATCGAAAATTAAGTTGGAACCATACACGAAGGCATAAGCAGGATAGATTAGAGGTAAGAAATGCTTGCTTGCTATTAACGAAATTACTAAGCTCACGCCTTCTTCCCTAAAACTTAAAAATTCAAGTTTATAAAAATATTATTCCTCCTGCGGTTCTTTAAGAATGCAAAACGTGCCTGCTAACATTGAGTGATTAACAAGCTAAGTAATAGCATTTGAAGTTTGTATTTCGGTATAACAAACAATACAATATATTCTAAATACATTATAAAGCAATATTAAAATAATATTAGGGTTTCTCAAAAAGATTGCAGAACATTTTATTTGCCATGATAGATCTAAACCTGTAAACTTATTTCGGTCCTCTCTTACAATCCACTATTCATCCCATAAATTTAAATTGCATACATACAAGTCAGTAAATGCTTTAAGTGTGCTTTACATACAAGTAAAGTGTCCTTAAATGTTTGTCTACTGTTTCTATTTGTAAGTCAGTATGTAGGGTTTTATTCATTGATTGATTTTATAACATGTAAGTAAATTTTTATATTTTCAGTAAATTTGGTTTAAAGGCGTGGTAAAACATTTGACTCCGATTCTGTTCATAAAGCCCCAACCCCTTTGAAAAACCTAACCTTTCGACCAACCAGTTTCTTGTTTGGTTGTTCTCCCCTGTCATGGCAGCCATCTTTCATATGATCTCTGTGGGGTTAGTTGGCTCTCTTCAACTGGGGTTTTTTGGCGCAGTAGCAATTAACAAAAGCAAAGTAAAAATAAACAAAGGTGAAACTACCAATTGTCTTTAGTTCCAGCAAGGAGGATGAGAGCAATTTTTCTTATGCAGAAAGTGACGACAGTCTAAACTTTTATCTTCTCTACTGTCATTCTATTTTCCCTTAAAAACTGTTAAAAACCGATTCAAAATTATTATACCATTGTAGTGCAGCTTTTAATAACAATAATATGTGTCAGGCAGTACTTGTATGAGATGGTTATGCAACCCCACCTTCTAGGCCAACCTGCCCCACTTTGGGGGTTAATTGGCATACTCTGGATTGACGAATTCTTCAACTTTCTATGATCTTAGTATTAAATATTATGTGGTGAAAAAAATACTTGAAGTACTCTAATACTTGGAATTTACAATGGTATCAGCCCTATTGGGATTAAACTAATAGGAACGACTCAACAATCAAAAAAGTGAAAACTGTTGCCAACCAACCCCGCTCTACCCTACGAAAAGGGCGTGAGTGGGAGAAGTGGAAAAAGGCATTCCTTGTGGCAGTTTCATCGCGCGAACATCTTAGCCCTAGTTATCCCAGCTTACCGGTAGTTTTATCTGTGGAAAGGAATCCAGGATGTAGAGCCTGTCATCAGTATATCAGCAATAGCAAGTACCATAAATAGTATTCTGCAGAATAGTTTTGTTTATCTCATAAATGACCTCAAATTAATATTTTCAATAATATTTATATTCAGTTAGTTCAAAAGCGCTTGCAACCATTGTTAAACATTTTAAGTTAGAACGATTTCAAAGTAGTTTACAGTTCAATTAATAATAAGATTTAATTTTGTAAAATAAATTTAAATAATATTTTTTGTCATCATAAAAGATAATATCAGAGATCAATGTCACCATCTTAATTTTATGTCAATATTCTTAATGAATAAATTATTTTGTAATGTATTTAATTTTCTTCTTCTCCTCCACAATTCACTCCTGATAGTAAAAGATAGTTTAATTTTATGGTAATTTTTACTACTATGAATATGATCGTTACCCCTCATGTTTATAAGCTTTAAATTGAGAAAGAGTATTACAAGTGTATTCGAAGAGGGACCATTATCTAGGCAAGCAGCCAAGTTATTCATGATTTATCCTTAGAAAGGTAAGATTTTATATGAGAGAGTAAGGGAAGTTGTATATATATATATATATATATATATATATATAGCAATATATATATTTGTATATATTGTTGCTGTCAATCCGTTGGAATTAAATAATTACCAAGTAAACTCTTCCAAGATAAGGAAACAAAAGACATACTACAAAGGACAGAGAGAAACTCCCGTCTAAAACTTATTGTTTACTGGATCAGAACTAATGAAACCTATCTACTCCCCCCCCCCCCCCAACCCATCTCCACTGCCGTTCTGATAACGCTTATTTAAAATCCCTCTTCTGGAAAATCCAACTTATCTGGCTCTCTTCCACTCCTGGATAATATCTCAGTTATACGAATATTTTAATACTGGGAGTGTATTATGATCTCGAGAAAATAAACTCTCTACTTGGCTTAATGTCCTGGGGACTTTAGTTTCTTTTCTCTATTAAGTGGGTACCCTTAATCCTAAGATGGAAAAGGGGGGAATTCCTTGAGCTCTCAAGATTTTTAAGCGCCAAAATTTCTCCATATGGTTTTTAAACATTTGTAAAAAAATTGTATTTGTCAGAAAAATACTCCAGATTATGAAACCACGAGCATTTTGATTTTCTCGACCAAACCGCAGTTTTGTGCTTATAACTCGCAATCGAAGAAGAAATGAGAGATTTGTATATTTTTCTGCTGTAGCGGTTAAGGAAAGTTTAAAATTTTTAAAGGCATGGGTTGATACTTGAAATTCTTGTATCTGATACAAATGGTACTGATACACAAAATTGGAAGACCTTTTCATTATAATTGAATGAATGACTGTTGCATTATAATTGAATGAATCAACTACGGCTCAACGAAACTTTATACGGCAACGAATTTTTTCTAAGTAAACATATTTTTACTTTTTTAATTAAATACATTCCTCTATATGTATTGTAAAATGTAAACCATATTTTGTTTAAATAAAAACGAAACATAAAAAAATATAAACTTCTTCTTGTTATATTTATGTTTGAATTATATTTATTACATAAATATAATTCAGTATTTACTCCCAGGCATTTCTCGCATTGACGGAGTCACTTTCCTCGTTGCAGTCCATAGCCGCCGCTTGGGTAGCTACGACTTGGCTCGGACAAGCGGCTAGTTCCGCCTCACTCATTTGTTCTTCTTAAAACCAGTCCTATATGGTTTGATTTCTTCTAGAAATTGAGTAATAAATGAGTCCTAAAACCTCAATTAACCACGCAATTTTTTAGGAAGAATATAAATTGAACTTTTATGATTCACAACACCATATGATCTTGACCATACCTTACACAATAAATTCGACCTCGGATCTTTGCTCTGATCACTCCCCAGTACAGTTAGTTATTCTTGATGAGCCCAACAACGTACGTAAGTGGAGTAAATACTGTGGAAAGGTGATTGGCAAACAGTTCAGACTTTTCCCTATCCGACACTGCCTAAGCCACGGTTGACTTGCCCGTTCGAAGGCGGCTAAAAAGAAGCTGGATGAGAGACCTCCTCTCCTGAATTTATTGTCAAGCCCGGAAAGAGGTGCTGCTGGGCACTTTCCTTCCTTCAAGCCATACATGCCTTCAATAGTATTGCGATGCTGCAGCCATCGGATTCGCTGATTGTCGCAGACGGCTGACAGGTGCGAATAAATGTTTGAAAGACAAAAAAAAAAAAAAAAAAAAAAAAAAAAAAAAAAAAAAAAAAAAAAAAAAATACATATGTATTTATGATTAGTTAAAACTATTCAATTATTAAAATCATTAGGAAAATCGTATATGAGTATCAATCAATAATTTATTTTGATAAAAAATAATTCAAGTGAAAAATAATATAATTTATTTAGGTTATTACTTTCTATTATCTCATTATTGTTACCGACTAAAATAAATTAATAAAATTACCAAAGAGCCTGTTGCTGAATCAAGGGATCAGGTATTAAGTAGTTTGCAAGGAATACTTGAAGTACTAAATGATTCAACTGTATCAGTAGTAGCCAGTATCTGGATCATAATCCGGGGCTAGCTATTCCAAGTATTCATTGTATTAGTACCTCACACTCAACCGATACCGAGTATCAATGGATCAGTGAGTATCAGTACCCGGTTCATTTTGGCTGGATCAACTCCTTGTATCAGATACTTTTCAGTATCTGATGCAAAGTATTTGATTCCTTCAACCTGACCCATCCCTACTTAAAAATGATGTCTCATTCATGAGATTTGAGTAAGTACAGTAAACCCTCATTATTACGAACTCGGATATAACGAACAACTCAATATAGCGAACCAAAATGCTATCCCCCTAAAATTGCCATTATATTTCTGCTGAACCCCTCGTTATAGCGAAAACCCTCGGTTAGTGCGAACTACGAACTAAATTTGATGCCTGAGAATTATTATATTCTGTTATAACGAACTGCTAAAATTGTTATTAATTTTTTTATTTACTGTATTGCCAAGAATGAGCGCGGGAAGACGAAGTAGCACCAGTTTCTAGAATTGAGGTGTTTTTTTTTTACTCTTAACTAATCCGATTTCCTTGCTCTCTGATTCCATTGACTTTTTTCTCAAAACTAGCTCAGTTCTGTTGGAGTTCTGTATTATTCGAATCAGTGTTCTGTAGTCGTTTATACTGTTTTTTTTTTTAAATACACAATGAGTTCGTTGGTAGAAGTGTGTCACAAACGTAAATCCTAATCAATCGAGGAAAAAATAAAAATTCTCCTAGATATTGAATCGGGAATTCTAAGTAAGAAACCCATTGCAGAAAAATATGGAATTGATAAATCAACATTGTCAACCATTGTAAAAAACAAAGATAAAATAGATTCAACCGCAGCCCAAGGATTAACTTCAGCATCAAATAAACGACTGCGGCTCTTCTTGAATATTTGGAAAAAAATTGATAAATTGCTTTAAACAGATGAGATCTCAAATACCAATCTCAGACCCTCTTATTAACCATTCTGTATTATTCAAATAATAAGTTAAGGCTAAAGAACTCTCTAGTGAACTTGGTAGGTAAATTAATGAATCTCATTGTTTATTTAATATGTAGTTTAACTAAAAATAAATTACATAAATGCGTTTTAATTTAACTAGTTCTAATGAATGAATTTCATTCTAAATATGATCAAATTAGTGCGGGCATTGGCTAAAAAAAAAAGATAAAAAAAAAAAAGAATCCTCGGTTAAAACGAACCTCGATATAGCGAACTCTGAATATCAAACCCCCTACCAGTTCGCTATATCGAGGGTTTACTGTATTAAGGAAGTTATGGCGTACCGACAAAAAAAGAGGCCTCGAGAAATAATATATATGATCGCTCATTGGTCAATTTTTACAATGAAATTTCTGTATTCTCAAGCAGTCATAGTTGAACTGTTCATAATATTTTCTTACACCTTTGTCAAATATACTGCCTCGGTTCAATATAGCTATGGAGGAAGAGATTATTTGCGCCACCTTTCAACCCAACTTAAACTTTACGACAACACCAACAAGTTTGCTTCATTCCTGAAAATTTCCGGCTGGTACCTACCTGAAAATTAAAGTCCTAAAAGTATTAAATTTGTAAAGGTCGCTAATTGAAACCACTGAAAATCTGTTGATCCCGAAAACAATAAATAAATATGGGGTGAGGTAGTCTCTCTCTTCTTTCTCTCTAAATAAATCGTAAATGACAGTTATTACAAATTCGAACCTCAAATAATTTTAATGATCATTTTAAAATCCAACATTTTATTTTATCTTGTCCCATCCTGAAGCCTATTAGAAGTGTTTTCTTGAATCTTTAAATATTTAAAAATCTCGTGTCCCGATGTTTGTCGGGAGTAAAATCAGAAACTACTCGGCCGATCTTTATAAAATTTGGCTCATTGTGTGTAGTTTTGTCCAACTTAAATGATAGGATAGTTTTTATCTGGGTTATTGGCCTCAATATTTCTTTAATTGCAAATTTTGATGCTTAATATAGTACAATTGAGTGTGATTATTTGTAAATTCTACAAATTTCCTACAGATGGTGGTGTAAGTTGATTTATTCACACAACATTTCATTTTATTTCGATATATAGGGTAGTCAAGCATAAATCTATTTTTTACGGCTAGAAAAAATCCTGTTTTTCAACACGAAAAACACGAATTGCAAATTAGGTGTCCTCTTTTCATGAGTGGGGAAAACATCGAATGTATTTGTTTTAGCAAACGAAAGGTTAACCAAAATTATTGTGCACCTATCAGTATAACCTCCAGATACGATACCTCATATCTTCATGCGTTATATTTTGAATTTACTTAATATGTTTATGGCAAAAGATTAATTTGGCACATTTTTGCTAATTGTCTACTGTGATTGTACTAAACATTGTTCCAGTTATATTCCTTATAATATTCTTTATTATATTGGTTGATTTTACATGTGTCATTCATTAATACACTATACTCAACTATTTTCTTTTTTTCTTCTTTTTTTTTTTTTGTTCGGCACCCCTACCTGGCTATGTGTAGCCAGTATACGGGGGGGGGGGTTACTCTAGAGGTGTAGCCAACCTATTCTAACCATGGTGGGAGGGTCGAGATTTATTCCGTGGGGCCTACACGAAATAAATTATTTCGTTATAAATTTATCAATTTTAAATAAATTATCAATTTTAAAATAAAAGTTATTTTTATTTACAATTGAAGCAGTTTGAAATTAGAAGTTTCGTAATATTACAATAGAGGGATTATTTTTACAGAAAAAAAACTTTTATCTATTTTATCCTATCCATAAAGTAAAAGGTGTTTTTATCTATTATATTTAATATTTATTATTAATCATAAGGGAGCGGGGTAGCTCATTGGTTAGGCATTGAGTTTCTCATGGTCCTGAGTCCGAATCTTATATGTCTTATATATTCTGGCACAGTTCGTCACGTGGGCTGAGAGACCTTTTTGGGGAAAAAACAGCCTCTATTGGCGGGCGCAAGGGACGGTGCTGCTGCTTTACAGGAACTAGAGAAATGGGGATAGAAGCCGGGTCATTACCTGGGATTCATAGGATTTTTTAATTTATTTTTCCATAATTAAAACCCGATTGAGCAAAACATTATTTGAAAATAGGTATTGCTCGGTCCCTAAGTGACATAGAAAATCAAGTCTAAGACATTAGAAAATCAAAAGACGTGTCATTCCATTTATTTCCAAAAAATAAAAAGCTTCTTAAAGAGTGGATTGTAAAATTAAGAATAGATAAGCCTGTTTCGAAAAATATGACGATATGTAGACCTCATTTTAAAGAAAGTGACTACATTTATCCAGGTAAATATTAGTATTTGATATTTTATTATTCCAAAATGCTAGTTTTATGCAAATAACATTGAGACCATAGTGTCATAGATTTGTTTTTCTTTTTAATTTCCCCCATTTTTGTATTACATCCGTTGTACTTTGATAAATAAATAAATAATATGACAAAGAAACTAAGCTGTCATGAAAATGACAACAACAATGATTGTATGAATAGGTAATTACTAACTGAAAAACGTTAAGTTGCAATGATGTGTTTGCATTTACCAGAACTACCAGCTTTATACATACAATTACAAGAAAATTAAAATTATTAATCAATTTGATTTCCACTTTTATTTGATGGGGCGGTCCTGTACGATCGCTTGTTTGAAGGCACAAGGCTTGTAAAATAACTGTTTTTTTGCTTCTAGATACTATTCTACATGTAATATGTGGTTTTCATCAAGGATAGCCTGCCCTTCAATTAATGGTCTTTTAAAATTACCAATTATCTATCTCTATCACATCAACTGTGTCTATGCTGAACACAAGACCTAAATAGATTGTAGCGGTCAGTTTTTTTATTTTTATCTATTATCAATATTGTTTTTTATTTATATTTCACGGCATTTGGGCCTGCGCTTGAGCGCATCTAGCAAATTTGTGGATTGCTAAGTTTTTCTTAGAATTGCTTGATTTAATTTCTGTGCTCGAGCATATCCCTCGGTCATTGTCTTTTTAATCCTCGTTGGACGGGGAATGGGGAGGAAGAAAGAGAAGAAACAAGTGGGTTTCGATGGTTAGAAAAATAAAATTTAAAAATTTATTCATGTACAGTACAATCCACTATATGTGATTGTACTGATTAGTAAGACTTATTTTTATGATTTCATAAGGCAATACTGCTGAAACATATAGTAAATTATATATACTTTTTATCAATTCTGCAAGCAAAGTCAAGCCTCTTGCTCAATATTTTCCTAGATAGGGTAGATAGAAATTCGAGGAGTTAAAAGTTGAAATAATAACCCATTTCATGGGTTCCAACTGTTGGAACATTCAATTCCTTCTCCAATGATGTATTTTAACTCTTTGCACTCGGCACCGTTTCGGATGTTATCTACCAGCAACTCGACGCAACTTTTACGCGACATCGTACACCCTGCAAACGTAATATTATATTTCTAAAATTTTAGGACCAAGTAAGGAATAGTAATGAAATTTGGTTTATCTGTACTGCATGGTTTATAAGTCGTATGTATTAAGGTTATATGTGGACAATGAAGAACACATACTTACAAAAAAATCAAAATTTATTTTCTACAATATGGTAAAGTCTAGAGCAATTTTCAAATATGTAATTCTGCTTTAATATTTATTTTGTTAAATCTGTCAGTATAAATGAAGAGTCCACGGAAGAAAGGGGGGATGTCATTTGGAGTGCTTTCCGAGAAAATCGAGTTTTTAGGTTTGGATCTTTAATTACTTAAGTATCTTTTATTATTTTTCTTCAATTTTTTTATATGCCCTTTTCCTTTTTGTTTTGCGTGTGAAAATAATAAATTTGCTCGAAACAGACATAATATGCTCTAAAAATAAATGTTTTAGTAAAAAAAAAAAATTTAAACATAAAAGAAAGGGGGATAGTCCTGGACGCTCCCCTTTCTTCCCTGTTTTATTGATGATATGGTGATATTAATACACAACCCACATAACTTCTAACATGACTCTCCCCCATTCTAGGTTTTTCCGCGTGGACATTCCCCCTTTCTTCCGAGTACGTAATTCTTTCCATCGCTTGTAACCAACCGACTGTCATTTTTTCTGACTATTTCTTTTCACCAACATATTCTACTCAACTAGACGAACAATTATATACATATAACTACAATTCGGAAAAAAATTGACTCTCCCCCTTTCTTCCGTGGACTCTTCAAATGTCTATCCACTATTTCTACATATTGCTCAACGAACTAGAGAAGTGCATATTCCGTGGTGAACGCACTTCGCACGTTCTTTATTGACGTGTAAAACGGTTGATTTATTTATCATGCATCTTTGATTTTTTTTTTTGTGCCATTTTAATAGAAAACTGAAGAAAAACACGCGTTTCTTCAAAAATTGCGGTGGAACAATTTAATTCTCCGTAATTGCCTATTATATACTAGCATTCCCCGTCGCGGCATTGCCCTCGAGCCTTAAAAATCAATTATGTGATCATTATCTTGGTATTGATTTAATATAATATGTTATATATTGACAACATATGTTATATATTAACAACATAACAGGGATTGGAGCTTCCGGTAGGTGGAATGTTGGAGGGGGAAGCTGCCGGCTCGGTAGAAGAGAGGGAGACGAGCAATGGAGAGAGTTCCCTAAAACCGCCGAAACAAAAAATTGCTTACTCGTCGTGAACGCTTCATTTTTCGGCTTTAAAACATGGTTTTCGACGCTCCGTAGGGGCTTTCGAGTTAAACTCGTCGTATCAAGATCTTTATAATGAGTAAAAATTAGATATTTTTTCTCGAAGTGCAAAAATAGGTGTCAATTAGAGTTAAACGACAATTTCGCCATTTAAACCCCTTAGGGGTTATATTTTTGAAATTCCTTTCTTAGTGGTTACCTACATCGCGTTTAAAATCTAAATTCCTAACTTCAAGTAGTTTTTGCAGTGCGTTGATTCTGTCAGTCAGGACAAAGTCTCTTATATATAGAGAGATTACATTGTTCAACAAAATTTTACTTAATTATTCTTTATTTTTGAATGAAATGGGTAATTATTTATTTATTTGATAGTGCTAGGGTTAAAGATAATCCAGGACTGTGAACATTAATTTCCAAGAGTGGGATCTTAACTGACAGACTGTAATTGTTGATTATTTATTTATAAAATTTAATGATTTAATTTAAATCATTCTGTCTGAAAAGAAAACCGGGATTCGACCACGGGTCTCTGCAACACCGTTGCAGTGCGTTAGCCAGCTAAGCTACCATGATTTTAAATAGTTATAACATTATTTAAAAATTTCATTAAACCATTAAATATTAATGGCGTATGTTAAATAGTCATAAATATGCGCCTGGGAGGTGTCGTTCGAGTCCAAAGGGTTAAAGGTTTATATTCACTTAAAACTTATCAATTTATGTCTTAGTTGGAGTGTAGTAATTTGCCCCTTGTCAAAATAATGGGGTAATGTATCCCCTCTGTTCACCTGGTTGTGAGGCCTATGCTTAAAAACAATAAAAATTTATTGTTAAAATTTATTAGTCTCTCGTTAAGATTTTTCTTAAACTAAATCTATTTGGTTTTCCCGATTAAATCGCTATGCGCTCACTATCTTCGGTTACTTTTCAGATATGACCCCAACTCTTTACTTAACCAATTGCTTAACTTCTTGGTAAGATGCAATTGTTTGCGATTCATTTGATTTTTATATGTTTCTTTTTTTTTATTCATGTTTCATAAAAGATGTTTGAAAATTTCATCAGCCTATACCTACTATTTTATTTTTATTTCATATTGTTATTTATTTATTTTTGTAAAAATTATACTAATTTTAAAAAGGGTGATATAATTTAATAAATGTCGGTGCTTGTGATAAATCCCGAGGGATGAATAATACACACCACCTCATCATCAATCATACGACCCCCATCAGCACTGTCGACCTTATATTTTCTATCTATCTCGCTATATATTAAACTGTTGTATACATAAGTACCATGTTTATATGTTTACTTAGTAGATAGGGAGTATAATATATATATAAGAGGGTTAATTCGCCCCTTTAGTCCTGTAGAGCGGATAACAGAAAATTGATCTCAGCTCATTCGTCGTTAATTCTCTGTTCTATGGTCCGATAAATTTAATTGTCACTCAAGAATGATCTTACCATTCAACTTAAATCGATTACAAATGTTTCAAACTTCCATGGTATGAAAAAAAAAATCATAATACACATTTGATTTATAGTTAAAGCTTGAATTCCTGTGTACTCCATACTGTGGGTACTCTTAATCAATTAATTAAGTATGAGAAAAAAACACCCTGATGGCTAAGCGTGAAGACTCTCGAACCTCCTCCCTGGAAGACTGTTTGGACAGCATATATTTCCTTGCAAAGTATTAAATCGAAGGCTCTCTTTGGTTTTTATTGGTTCAAGTTTATATTATTATCTATTGTTTTTACTTTCCATTACTATGCAGGGTGTCCCGAATTTAAATGGCAAAACTTCAGGAACTTAGAGGGGATCGAAAAACTAAGACAAAAAGTCCTTTAGAGATTTGCTGGTTTTTGCTTAGTTTTGGAGAAAATAGCAAAAAAAGAAACAAAACAAAAATGTTATAGGTAGCGATTATCACCTTTCAAAGTTCGTCAGGCTAGGCAGTGAGATATGTAAACACTTAATGTTATCCTTTACATTATTTTATTTGTTTAAATTTTGGCTTCCTTCTAGGATTATAATTCCTAAATCAGTCTTCAGTCAGTTACTCAGATATTTTTGTGTGAATAACATCAGCCACAATGCCGCGTACATATTCTAATGTTGAATACGCTTATATGATTTTTGTGTATGGTTTCTGTAACGGTAATGCTTTAGAAGCGGCGCGGGAATATGCGCGTCGATTTTCAAATAAAAGAGTGCCTAATCGACGAGCCTTTTCGTTAACTTTTATAGACTACGAGAGACTGGGTCATTCTTAATACGTAATGAAGGCGACCAATTCCAGGCAGCAATAAGAGCAGATTATCGGAGAAGAAATTGTGTCCAACGCCACTTCGATAACAATCCTGAGACTAGCATCCGAAGAGCAACTGCTGCATTCAGAATATCGCGGCAAGCAATATGGCGAACTTTGAAAGGTGATAATCGCTACCCATACCATCTTCAAAAAGTTCAGAATTTATTACATCAAGATTATGTCAAGAGATTGAATTTTATTAACTGGTTTCTTGAAAAAATTCGCGATGATAATTTATTTCCATTAAAAATTATATGGGCCGATGAAACAACCTTTACAAGAGGAGGAATTTATGGGCCCAGAGCTATTAGAGAGAATAGGTTTCAGCATGAATTTGCTATTAACGTTTGGCTTGGAATTTGGTACGGATTACTGGTGGGACCATATTTTTTTACCTGAAAGATTGAATGGAATCACATTTACACATTTTTTGGAGAACGTCTTTTCTAATTATTTAGATGAAATTCCCCTACAACAGCGGATTGAAATGTGGTTCCAACTCGATGGATGTCCAGCTCATTATAGGTTGGCTGGATATAAATTATCCACAACGATGGATTGGACGTGGAGGAGTAGTACCTTGGTCATCCAGATCACCTGATATGACACCCATTGATTTCTTCGTATGGGGAACCCTGAAGCAGGAAGTTTATTCGGTGTCAATCAACTCAAGAGAGCAATTAAGAGACCAAATCATAGATGCAGTGCACCAAATATCATCAGAACAAGGTTTAGCTTCAATTTATCAAGTGAGTGCTAGATGTAATGCTTGCATTGGTGCATGAGGACAACATTTTGAGCAATATTTACATTAAAAAGAACATAACATAAATATAAATGTCAATAAATAAGTATAAAAATGAAAATTTGTTTTGTTTCTTTTTTTGCGATTTTATCTAAAACTAAGCAAAAACGAGAAAATCTCTAAAGGACTTTTGTCTTAGTTTTTCGGTCCCCTATAAGTTCCTGAAGCTTTGCCATTTAAATTCGGGACTACGGGAAATACACGTTTCGGGGTCCCCTGAGTCTAAATAACCAAGTCATATAATAGCAGTTAAAAAGAATATGATATAATTAATTCAACGCATTATAGCTACTGAGTCATAGCAACGCGTGGTCTGCTCGTCCGAATGTAATTATCTAAAAATCTGGTGCGTGCGCGCAACACACAACTTTCACTTACCAACTTACTTAGATTAGTAATTGACGTGTTTTGATAAATATCATTTCCCAAAGTCACACATTTTTCTACATTCATATCTTATTTTTGTTAACCGTTAAAGCCGTTTTTGAGTAAATAAAAAAACCCCGTGAAAATGATACAAAATTTATTAAGTAAAGTCCCCCCTCCCGTAGATCAATTTTGATGAAATTTTTACAGTCATATCTCGGGCATATAAATACATCAAATACCAAGTTTGATCAAAATCGTTAAAACCGTTTTTGAGTAAATAAAAAAACATGTGAAAATGATACAAAATTTATTAAGTAAAGTCCCCCCTCCGGTTGATCAATTTTGATGAAATTTTTACAGTCATATTTCATGCATATAAATAGATCAAATACTCAGTTTAATCAAAATCGTTAGAGCCGTTTTTGAGAAAATCGAAAAAAACGTAAAAAGTTATTAAATTAAGTACCCCCTCCCTTTGAGCAAATTTGATGAAATTTTTGCTGTCACATCCCGGGCTTATACATACTCTAAATACCCAATTTCAGGTTCGCACGGTTTATAGTTTTTGAGCTAGTCTGTTCACACACACACACACACACAGACACACAGACAGACACACAGACACACAGGCAATGAAAGAGGCAGTTAAACACGCAAGATGAGATTATTACAACTAAATCTGAACCATTGCGAAGCAGCCCAGGACCTTTTCTGGCAAACCATAAGTGAGAAGGGTATTGACGTTGCTGTATTGTGCGAACAGTATAAGAATATGGAAAGTTCCTGTTTCTGGAAGACGGACAAAACCGGAAAAGCAGCTATCTGGGTTAGGAAGGGCCATTATATTCAGGAAACCCAACAAAACTCAACAAATGGCTTCGTTTGGATCAAGGTGAGTGATATCTACATCTGTAGCGTCTACGCACCTCCAAGCGCATCACAAGTTGAATTCGAAGAACTGCTCGACAGAATTGTACAGGAACTGCAAGGCTGTCATCCTCTTGTCATTGCAGGAGACTTTAACGCTTGGGCTACGGCATGGGGGAGCAAAGAGACCAATAA
The DNA here is from genome assembly GCA_911387785.2 of Aelia acuminata. NCBI lineage: Eukaryota > Metazoa > Arthropoda > Insecta > Hemiptera > Pentatomidae > Aelia > Aelia acuminata. The sequence goes on along the minus strand of OU426984.1, from coordinate 74,222,456 downwards.
GAGAGGCGAATGTGTTCTTGACGTATTCGCTGCGCTCGACGTTGTGCTCTTAAACACAGGTTCCACCCCTACATTCACTAGAGATGATCGCGCTTCGATTGTTGATCTGACGTGTGTTAGTCCATGCCTTGTTTCTGACAACAAATGGCACGTAAGCGATCTCTATACCCACAGTGATCACCGGGCAATCTGTTTCGAAGTCGAAGTCCCTGGTACCATGAGGAAAACATTCAAAACGAGACGATCAGTGTGGAACCGTCGATCATTTGACCGAGAATCGTTTGTCATAATGATGGAGGAAAAACTCACATTACTCGGACCGGTAGAGGAAAGGGTCATACAACTAATGAAGCTTATCACTAACGCCTGTGATGCTTCAATGACCAAGACACCGAGAACAACCCGTCACATACCGGTGTATTGGTGGAGTGAAGATATCGCCGCCCTCCGGAAGACTTGTCTCCGTACAAGAAGGCTAACCCAAAGAGCGAGAGGTCGTCCGACATATGAAGCTCTGAAACAGGAACATCGGGAGGCCAAAAGGTACCTTGTCAAGGCAATTAAAGAGGCGAAGCGTAAATGCTGGAGGAAACTCTGCGAAGAAGTAGATGAGGACACGTGGGGAAGGCCATACAAAATAGTTATGGCAAGGCTGAAAAGCTCAAGCTTATCGCCACCAAGCTCTCCTGACCTATTAGAGAAAATAGTTTCAACGCTCTTCCCAACAAGACCAGAAGTAGTTTTCGATACAATACCGTATTTAGAACGGGACCAAGTACCGGAAATCACGCAAGAAGAGCTTGAGATAGCTTGTTGCAAAGTAGGGGATAACAAAGCCCCAGGACCGGACAATGTTCCAAACTTTGTCCTAAAAACAGCCGTCAGAATCAGACCAGAACTCTTCCTTGACTTGTACAATTCTTGTCTCCGTGAAGGGATATTTCCTGTTGATTGGAAGAAGCAGCAATTGGTACTCCTGCCGAAGGGTAAGGGGTCTCCTGATGACCCTACATCCTATCGTCCAATCTGTCTTCTAAACACTGCTGGTAAAATTCTGGAGAGGATTGTATGTAATAGAATTACAGAGCTTATTGAGGGAAGTCGAGGACTATCTGAAAAACAATATGGTTTTCGGAAAGGTAGGTCAACAGTCGATGCAATAGACTTCGTGATAAAGTCAGCCAGAGAAGCCACTGCCGGAAAAAGGTGGAGAAGGGGTGGAAAGAAGTATTGCGCAGTGATAACGCTAGACGTCAAGAATGCGTTTAACTCAGCAAGATGGGATTGCATCATGGAAGAGTTGCGTAAGAAAAAACTTCCACAGTACCTCCTTAAAATTGTCACCAGTTATTTTTCAGACAGAATCCTGAGGTATGAAACAGATGCAGGACCAAGAACCTACAAAATAACAGGAGGCGTTCCCCAAGGTTCTGTATTAGGACCGCTGTTATGGAATGTTATGTACGATGCCGTGCTCAGACTTCCTATGCCAGAAGGAATTACCACGCTGGGATTCGCAGACGATCTTGCGATCATTGTTCGTGGAAAGCTTTTGGAAGACATAACGTACAAGGCCAATAGCGCAATATTTAATATTCGCCAATGGCTCTCGTCCGTGGGCCTACAACTAGCTGATCACAAGACTGAGACTGTACTTATTACCAGCAGGAAAGTGAGGGAAAGGATCAATTTGAGCGTTGGAGAGATCGACATCCTCTCAAAGCCATCCATTAAATACTTAGGTGTGCGGATTGATGCCAGGATGCGGTTTGATGAACACCTGCAAGAAGTCAGTATGAAAGCAGTGAAAGTAGCGAACGCACTGGCTAGAATCATGCCAAACATTGGTGGGCCAGCGCAAAACCGGAGAAGGCTCCTTGCTAATGTTACCAAGTCGGTGCTTCTGTATGCTGCTCCAGTTTGGTTACATGCCTTCCAAGCGAGGTCATACTCTCGTAAGGCGATTAGTGCGCATCGAAGAAATGCCTTACGCGTCGCAAGAGCATTTCGCACTGTGTCGTATGATGCCGTGTGTATCATCGCCGATATGACTCCAATAGACCTACTGGCCGAAGAGCGTGGCAGAATCTACCGCAGAAAACGGGAAGCGCCAGAAGCACACTGGCTAACGATAACAAAAGACGAGAGAAAGGAAACTCTTCGCAGATGGCAGAGGCGCTGGGACTCATCATTATCTGGACGGTGGACAAACCGCCTGATACCAGATATCGCATCGTGGTTGAATCGCACACATGGAGAGGTTGATTATTTCCTTACTCAACTGCTCTCTGGACATGGTTGCTTCAGGGCATATCTCTATCGGTTCAAGCTGGAAGAAGAATCATCATGTACCACCTGCGCTCCATTAGATGAAACAGTGGAACATGCTTTCTTCGCATGCAAGAAATTTACTGGGGAGAAGGGTGAATTAGATATGGTGCTGGGTAAAAGATCCACACCGGAAAATCTGGTACAGCTCATGTTGACCAGTCAAGAGAACTGGAATGCTGTTTCAGATTATGCCGCGAGAGTAGGAGGAAAATTGAGAGCTCAGGAGCGAGAGAGAAGGGGTCAAGTACCAGGGAGGGTACAGTAGAGAAGTAGGCGCCTAGCCATCCTGCCCACCGCGAAGTAATGCCTGCCAGCAGTTCCGCGGTGTGGCATCGCAGAGTATGTAGGAGGTTTTTTAGTGAGTAGGAATCTCACACTGTTGTGGGTTTAACCCCCACTTCGTCTAATGAAAGATTTTTCCCCTACAAAAAAAAAAAAAAAAAAAAAAAAAAAAAAAAAAAAAAAAAAAAAAAAAAAAAAAAAAGACACACAGACACACACACACACACAGACCATTTCGCGGGACTTGGTTATTTTGACTCAGGGGGTCCCAAAACGTGTATTTCCGTTGAAAACCGGAAGTCGAAAATTTTCACGATCGCAATACTTCCACGTACTATATATTTCATATATAGGTAAGTGAAAGTAAAAAGTTTGTTATTCCATTGATGATTGGTACAATATGCTGATTATGAGGGAGCGCGTGGACAGACCATTTGAGTCCTTTGTCAGGGGCCCTCATAGCTTAATAATAAATCTAAGAGCGGAAGCTGTTATTGTCTAATTTCGACCAATCTGAGCGCATAGCATTCGTCTTCTTGATTAATGTCCCTTCCGGCTCTACTCGAAATGAAATTCTAAAACTAGAAACACTATCGATACATCTCCCTTAGCATTCGTCGTCGAAAACAATATTTAATCGATATGTTCCTATGTGTTACGTAATAGAGATGGGCAAAAATGTGTAATATGAGTACGGAGTAATCAACAGCTTGATTACTGAATTTATCGACAGTACTCAAATTATTTTTTCTCTGAGTAATCCGGTAATCAAGAACAGAAAAGTTGAGTACAGGAGAAAATTTCTTCTATATTTGAGTAAATTTTTATGTTTTATGTAGTAATAATTATAAATTTTAAAGTTGTTCTATAAAAATTGGAAAGTGGGGTTAATGTGGGGGGGGGGGGGCTCAGATTTCAATAATTTAACATTTAGGGATTTCATTGAAATGAGGGTGCATTCTTATGTTTCCGGATACGGAGATTTCAAAAATATTATAATTTTTTATTTCGACGAGAGGGTGGGGGGGGGGGGGGCGCTCGCTTTACAAATAATTTAACATTTACAGATTTCATTGAAATAAGGGTGCATTCTTATGTTTCCGGATACGGAGATTTCAAAAATATTATAATTTTTTTATTTCGACGAGAGGGTGGGGGGGGGGCGCTCGTTTTATAAATAATTTAACATTTACAGATTTCATTGAAATAAGGGTGCATTCTTATGTTTCCGGATACGGAGATTTCAAAAAAATTATAATTTTTTTATTTCGACGAGAGGGTGGGGGGGGCGCTCGTTTTATAAATAATTTAACATTTACAGATTTCATTGAAATAAGGGTGCATTCTTATGTTTCCGGATACGGAGATTTCAAAAAAATTATAATTTTTTTATTTCGACGAGAGGGTGGGGGGGGGCGCTCGTTTTATAAATAATTTAACATTTACAGATTTCATTGAAATAAGGGTGCATTCTTATGTTTCCAGATACGGAGATTTCAAAAAAATCATATTTTTTTTATTTCGACGAGAGGGTGGGGGGGCGCTCGCTTTATAAATAATATAACATTTGCGGATTTCATTGAAATAAGGGTGCATTCTTATGTTTCCGGATACGGGGATTTCAAAAATATTATAATTTTTTTGAAATCTCCGTATCCGGTAACATAATGCACCCTCATTTCAATGAAATCCGCAAATTTTAAATTATTTGTAAAGCGAGTGCCCCCCCCCCCTTCCCCCCCATCGAATTAAAAAAATTATATTTGTGAAATCTCCATATCCGGAAACATAATAATGCACCCTCATTTCAATGAAATCCGCAAATTTTAAATTATTTGTAAAGCGAGTGCCCCCCCCCCCACATGAACCACTTTCGAATTTTTATTGAACAACCTTAAAATTTAAAAATATTACTACATAAAACATAAAAACTTACTCTGATGTAGAAGAAATTGGCTCCTGTACTCAACTTAGCTGCATTTGATTACCGGACTACTCAGAGAAAAATAAGTTGAGTACTGTCGATAAATTCAGTAATCAAGCTGTTGATTACTCCTTTTCAGTACTCCGTACTCATATTACATTTGTGCCCATCTCTATTACGTAAGATAAGCCTAGTACCACATATGGATACAACTAACTATACATGCATTCATATTATTATATTAAAACTTTATATATATTTTTTCGAGTATTTTAATCCTTTGCACTCGGCACCGTTTCCCTTCGTTACCTATCGGCAACTCGACAACTTATTCGCGAAAACGTACACCCTGAAAACGTAATATTATACCGTAAAATGTTATAACCAAGTTAGGAATTGCAATGAAATTTGGTTTATATGTATTTGTGAACCTTCAAGAATGCATAGTTACAAAAAAAAAATATATGTATAATTTTTTTACTTTTATATTTTTTTACAATTTTATATTAATTTCAAAAAATATTTGTTTTGATTTTTTATTTATTTTTTTTTTTTATAAACTATACAAATAGAGATGAAATTCTGTTTGTTTGTTTGTTTATTTGTTCTTTATAGAAATCCATACCGTTTGTCCTAAATTCTCCAAATTTCGCTCAGTGGTTCTTTGAAACCAGGTGCGAGCACCTGTCCATATTACAATTGCATAACTTCAGCCGATCTTCAGTGATATTCTTTATTCTCCAAATTTCGCTCAGTGGTTCTTTCAGACCAGGTGCGAACACCTGTTCATATTACAATTGCATAACTTCAGCAGATCTTCAGCTGATATTCTTTATTGTTATAAAAATCTAATGATCTCACTTTACAATGTTTTTTTGTTACGAAATCGACCGTTTCTTTAGAAAAATTAAATTGCCCGTGTGAAACCGGGATATACAGTTATAATCTATGCATATAAAGATGAAATTCTGTTTGTTCTTTATAGAAATCCATACCGTTTGTCCTTAATTCTCCAAATTTCGCTCAGTGGTTCTTTCAGACCAGGTGCGAAAACCTGTCCATATTAAAATTGCATTACTTCAGCCGATCTCTGGGTATATTCTTTTTTGTTATAATAATCGTTTTGATCTCGCTTTACATTGGTTTTTACAAAATCGACCGTTTTAGTCGATAAAAGTTTCAGTTTATAGATTTAAAAAATGAAATTCTCCTGGTGAAACCGGGATATACAGCTAGTTTTATATTAATTTAAAAATTTGTTTTGATTTTATAAATTTTTTTTAATATTTTTAAATTAATTTAAAAAAATATTTTTTTTTTTATTTCATAATAATTTCAAAATTCATTTTCTGCCCTGAAGGATCTGAATGTTCACCATCTTATATATACCGGACTAATCTCAAACCTAGTAAAAAATGTACAACGTGTGCACAATATATGGTATAATATTATCATAAATAGTAATGGCGCTTCTCGGGCGCCGTTCGAGTTGCTGTAATGAATAGGATGGCGCCTGAGAGGCGCCGTTCTAGTGCGAAGGGTTAAAGATTATCGAAACCGAATCACCTTGTTTGTTTTCAATTTTCGATGTTAGTCTTTAAACATTTAAAATTTACTAATACATTAGTGACTTGAATATTTATTGAAATGCATAATTCACAACAAAGGAATTGTTGCTCAAAGCTGACATTGTTTTGTATACTAATTTAGTTAAATAGTATTTTTTTTAATCAGTCACTGTTATAAAAATTTACTCATGATGATTTTTTTTTTTAAATTAAAATCAGTAAACGTTATTTTTAGAAATAGAATAAGCATTCCATAATACCCTATTTTCCTCTGTTTGTTTGTTTGTTTGTTTAACGTCACTTTATGCCACGAAGGCTAATCGGACGATGTACAGTGGGAGCCCTAAATTTTGCCTATCCAGGTATAATTATGATAGGGATCTTTAAACGAGTACCTGACATCGTACAGGCTCGGGACCTACATTTTCCGTTCACCCGAGGGACGGCATAGCGAAGGATTTTTTACTCCCTTTAAAAAATCCTAGTGCCACCTAGGGACGTGAATCCGCGACCTTTAGTATTGTAGGTTGCTATGCTAACCACTTTACCACAGTTGACCCCAAAAAAACATTCGGTAGGTGTTTAAGGAATTAGATTTGCCCCTCTCCAAGACTTCACGGAAAAGCAACTCGTAATTCGACGCATTTCCATTTTAAATAAGGGATTACTATTTTTTTTTTTTTTTTTTTCGAATTAGGGGATTTCCAGAAAACTATTATTTTGGATATATGAATAAAGGGACCTGCAAGAAATGGTATTCACTGAACTCTTCAAAAGAATTCATAATGGTTTCTTTCATAATAGTTCTTGAATCGGCTAAATAAAGTAATACATTTCAGTAATAATAAGCCGTTTGATATTATACCCATATTGTTTGATAGTCTATTGTCTATTTTTATGTCTGTGCAATTTAATAATATTGAACTATACTGGTTGGTGGTTCAATATTATTAATGATTCGGGTTGTGAGTCTGTACTTTGAGTCTTGTTACTAACATACTAAGGAGCGACTGTTATTGTAATCATATAATATAATATTATTGTTTAATAATTATATTATAACTGTAACTTAATATTTTTAGTAAATATTTAGCTGTAACTGCAAGTAGAATGATTTTAAGTGCGGTTTACCTAACTAACTCTAGGATAAACTATGTTGTCTCTAAAGTTCGAGTGTTTTGAGAAACTATTTGTCGTAAACCATGAACTTAAGAGCTAAAATATTATAGCAGAACCGCTATGAATATTATAGAAGAACTGAACAATCTATAAACAAATAACAAAATAACGCTGGGTTATAAAACAGAGGAAAATAGGGGGGTCTTCTGTGATATAGTGGTTAGCATGGCAACCTACGATACTAAAGGTCGCAGGTTCTCGCCCAGCGGTGGGCCTACGATTTTTAAAGGGAGTAAAAAATCCTTAGCCATGCCGTAAAATGGAAAGGACGTAAAATGGAGGTCCCGAGTCTGTCCGATGTCAGGTACTCGTTAAAAGATCCCTATCCTAATTATACCTGGATAGGCAAAATTTAGGACTCCCACTCTAGCATCGTCTGATTAGCCTTAGTGGCGTTAAACCAACAAACTGTAACTCTTTGTTTCTGTAGTCTTGGAGTCTGCACTGGATTCTTCCGAGTTGCGGGCTTTTAACACGTTAGGTGCGGCGGGGTATTGTAGCGGTAACCTGAATCGGACGGTCTCAGGGGTCCGACTGCTAGCATATATCGGGGTCCGATGGGAATAATACTTTTTTTATGAGTTGTTACCCACGATTTATGAATGTTGCATTCCTAGATAGTGATACGATAAATCCGAAAGCGAAGAGTAAAAATTCAATTTTTGTTTTAAAAGAAGCCACAAAAACATCTCTTATGGTGCTGACTACTGGGGGTTTTATTCTAGTGCAATAGTAATAAATGGAAAGAGTTAAGAAATCAATTAAAATAATGTCCGCAGTTTCAGACTTCTAACGCTGAAGCGGGCGGAACTGATATATCAGTCTACAAGCGTTAAAGGGGAACAAACTAGCAGATGGAGCAGCCCATTCAGCAAGAATTCCCGTAACCAATGAGGTAAAAATGTTAACTGCTCTTCCTCTTAAACATTTCGTCAAAAAAATAAAACTTGAAAGTTGCGAAATGTGGCAGGCCAGATGGGATCATCAAGATCATAAAGAGGAACCCAATCAAGTGGACAACCTCGAACTGAGTATCGCGAAAAGAACAAACCGTCCTCTGTCCAATAATAATAGGACATTGTGAATTTTCACCCGCATATTTATTAAAAGATCACGCCCCTCCAACATGCAAAATATGGAGTAAAGAAATTACAATACGTCATATCCTAATAGACTGCAATGCTTTTAAGAATCACAGGACAAATATTGTTTGTACATTGAAGGCAGCTCTTAAAGACGATGAAAAAAACTGACAAAACACTGGAATACTTAAAATCGATCAAATATTATTCGAGAATCTGAAATAAAAATGCTGAAAATGTCCCAGCAAGGTAGGGGCAACAAAGAAATAAAATAAATACATAAGTGGTAATAATCAAGTGAGTAAAAATTTTGAAGCATTTTTTTTAAATGGATGATTTTCTATAGCGGTATAGCTTTTCATCCTTATATATATATATATATATATATATATATATATATATATATAAATATAAATCTCGTGTCCCGATGTTTGTCGGAGGTAAACTCAGAAACTACTAAACCGATTTTAACGGGGTATCCTGAATTGGACGGTATCGGTCCCCGGGGTCCGACTGCTAATATGAGCCACAGACGATATCGGACGTCGGGGTCCGATGGGACTAATTTGACGAAAGCGTTATCTTTTGATTAAAAAGGAATTAAATGAGCGTCTGAAGGGCGTCATCTCTTGGTAAGGATTGGAACTAGACATAATAGGCGCAGGACAGGCCGATACAAGATTTACGCCATTCTTTATCGAAAATCGGACCTCGGAATCCGATTCTAAAATACAACAGAATTTCAGCTGTTACAACATTTTCTGCACTAAAATGCAATAATCTCATTAAAAATCGACGAAATTGAGTATTGGAAGTGTTCGGCCTTTCGGACATTTTCATGTGAAAATCGGCTGTTAAGAAGGGAATGTAAGGCATCGGGCTTAATATATTTTTGTATATAATTAAAATATGTGTTGTTTTAAAAGCTTTGCATTAGTTTTTTATTGATATAATATTTTTTATTTAGCTATAAAAATAATTATGTTTTATTTTAAAAGAAGAGACGGGACCGAAGTAATTAATTGGAAAACAGCTGTTATTAAGGCATTTGTTTTTTTTTAACAAACAACGAAGGAAAATACAGGAGATGTTCGCTAGCGTTCGACGAGTGATGATAAAATGAGACTGTTTTAGTGATTAACGTGGTTGTGGTCTATATCGCTAAATATCAGAGAATTGAAGAATAGTGGCGTTCACGGAAGAGATTCCGGTGACGAGAATCGCCAAGCCGAGTGGCTACTGGCAACAAAGCTACGAGAAGACAGGCGAGTTAAGAGAACAGACTGGGGATATTTTTCTTTTAATTTCTTTGTTAAACCTTGCTTTTTTTTTTATTGTATAGTTATAAGTTTAAATTGTTTCTAGTTGTGTGAATCGAGTTAGATTTTGATCAGGCCTGACTACAGAAATTGTGAGTAAATTTTATTTTTAATATCGTAGTGTAAATATAGTGTTAATTAAAAGTTTTTTTTATTTGAGTTTAATTTGTTTTGTTCAATTTCTTTTTAACTTACCATTAAGTAGTTCATAAGTGTACATTGCAAATTGTATTTTATGTACAGCCCTCTCCGAGATTTTAAGGTAATCTTCACTTATTAAATTTAAATTATTTTTTTTTATTCAGATTGCTTTAGGTTTTCGCTATTTCCTTAAAATAAATAGCGTGGCGCCCCTTAATTTATTTCAATTTTTTTTAATCACTAGTCATTTAAGAACCCGTCCGTCTCCACTGAGCTACCACCTTTTTTGTTACGATTGTTTTATTTATTTATAACCAATTAATATTTTTTTAACGTAACAACCACTTCATTCGAATTGTTATAAATCAGTTAATAGACATATTAGTAGGTTAATTATAGCCGGAAAAATCAATTAATGGTTAAAAGTTTTATCATTATCAGTCGATGATTATTCTATAATTATTTATAATGAACTAGCATCGAAAAGCCTAATCGTAAAACAATATTGCTTTGTAATTTTAGCCAATAAGCTCTCCACCCTTGATTGTGAACAGCCACTAAAATATGGGGTTACTATGAACTCCTGGAGAAATTATCTTGCCGTGGAGAAATTACTGTAGATTGGTAATACCATGTTTTATTGAGTAAACAAGAGAGAGGGAGTACTCAATCCAAAGTTTAATCGATCGTACAGGTTAATTTGTAGGAGATGAAGTTGAGTACCTCAGTAAAGCCCCAATTACCGACAGCGTGTTTAGTTATACAATTAAGGGTAGCAAACAAAACATCAACGCTATGCTAGTATATTAAAGACAATAGTTGCGCAATTAATTGGGATGAGTTTTGTATTGTGTTTAATGTTCATCCTAAGGGATTCCTGGAATATTTTTTTGATTGAGTGCAGTATATTTTAAGTAGGGATGCGAGATCGAAATCGATGATTCTAAAAAATCGATTTTATGCAGCCGATGTTTTGTGTACATAGATGTTTGTGTGTCGATGTTAACATTGAAGTTTGGGTCGGGGATAGTCGAGCGTGTTGGAGCGCGGCCTGCTTTAATATGTTCCAAGTATATAAAACTAAGGTACTTTATTGGAATAATTTTACCTTCCCTATTTAGTTGCTATCAGAACATATCTAGAAGCATTAAACCTATCTCATTTGAAGGAATACTTAACCGTTCATTCATATGAAGAGTTTAATCGAAATCGTTAAGAGTCGTTTTTGAGAAATTGTCAAGAAGAGTAAAGTGTTGGGTAAAATGTCCCCTCCTTGCTCGCAAATGACTCCCATACTAAATGATGTAAGTAGTTCGACCAAGAATGGAGTATTCTTATGTAATATTTCATTTTCACGCATTGAGATATGTTATTTTTTGGATTTCAGAATAGAATATATTTTGTTTTACGTTACACCATCATTATATGATTTATTATACATTATTAATTAAAGGATACTTAAATTAATATATATCTATACGAGCATTCGGCTATGCGAAATTCTAGCCATGGTGAGAATGTTACTAAAAGCGTTCTGTAAAAGTAGTTCTAATTGAGGAAGCGTTGATTAGCTAAATTGATGAACGTCTAAGTGCCTCAACTAACCGTCCCCCCTTCATGCCCCTATCTGTGTTAAACGCTCCTACAATCATAGTATGAAATAGTGCTTCATATAATTTTATAACTATTTATTTGCAATAATGTTTACATATTTCTCCTCATATTGTTATAAGATATTTGAGATTATTATCCAAGGAGAATTTCTTAGTTTATGGTGTATAGTTAAAAACATGGAAGGTATACTGGTGAGAGATCTCTTATTAAATACCTATCATTATACAATCAAATAAAGTATAATAATATAATTTTATAATTATTTATTTGCAATAAAGTTTACATATTTCTCCTTACTTTATCATAAGATATTTCAGATTATTCCACGGAGAGAATTATACCACGGGAAACTTCTTGGTATATGATGTTTTGTTAAAGACGTGAAGGTTTACTTGTGAGAGAGATCTCATATTAAATACCTATTTTAATAAAATTTAATAAAGTATAATTATTTAATTAGATAATTATTTATTTGCAATGAAGTTTACACATTGCTCCTTATATTATTATAATATATCAGAGATAATCATCCCAGGAGAACATCTTAGTTTATGGTGTTTTGTTAAAGACAGTAAGGTATACCTGTGGGAGAGATCTCTTATTAAATACCTATCGCTGTAAAATTTAATAAATTATAAGCTCTTATTGTAATTTCAGGGGGGAAACTTATTAGTAAGAAAAACTTGTAAAGACCAGAAACTGTATTGGTGATTCATATTTATTCCTATAAAGAAATAGCTAATCCTAGCTGCTGCGGCTTACTCTAATATTAAATTTTTGGATAATAAATAATTGTATTTCGGAAAGATTTAGTCTAAAAACATCATCACTACATATAATGACCTATTTTAAATTGCTGTGGAATAGTGAAGGATCATAAATGTTCACTAACATATACTGGGTGTCCCAGACCTAGAGTAAAAAAAACATTGGGTAATACTGCATGTCAAATTGGGTAGAATGGCGCAGAAACGAGTTTCCTATCTCACTCTGTTGAGGAGATAGAATTTGTTTTGTTTTTATTTTTAAAATATTACTTTTTTCTGAAAAATTACATTTTTCTCTACTTTAGTTTAGCGAAGAAACAAAAACGATGATATTTTCTTAATCAACATTAAATTCTCTAAAAGATGAGATGGGTTTTGTTATTTTAAATTCACTTTCAGTGGGACTTTTAACGCGCTAAACACAAAACATTTATTAAAACTTAAATTTTTAATAGTTTTTGAAAATTCCTCACTCCCCACTAGAGCACCCTAGAAGCTGTCAAATTTTGTAAAAACTGCGGAATTTAGTTAGCTTAATAGTGGTGTAACCCATGATACAATTGCACTTCACCTTTTGAGTCTAAAAGAAGTTTTTCTGATGAAAAACACTCTAGAGATGTCACTGCTGTGGCAATGAGGAAGCGCGCTAGAGCCTGCATCTAAAGTAATGGTTGCCGAACTTCCCATGAGTTAGAGATAGTTTTACTTTTTTAAGACTAGAAAGAACAATGTATGAATTCTAAATAATATAAGAAGGATAATAATAATGTAAATTTAAAAAAAAAAACTCCTTAGTTTAAATTTTGAAAAATATTTTCTTTAAAATAAATTATACTTCTTTCTTCTCTTCTACTAAAATTTGAAAAATCCTACATAAAAATGTTGAAGATAAAAAATAACATTATTATTGTAGAACCATATTAAAATAGATTATTACAGCGCGTGTTCAAAATGGCCTCTAGGATTTTTCACATTTTAGTAGAAGAGAAGAAAAAAGTTTTATTTATTTTAAAGAAAGTATTTTTAAAAATTTAAACTAAGGAGTTTTTTTTTTAATTTTATTTGATGGATAGTCCGATTCCGAATGGAAAAGAATATAAAAGTGATATATAAAGAATATAAAAGTGATTTGTTAATGAATATAAATCTATCGCTCAAAAACTGTACAATATTGTGGCACCGATATGGTTTTAAATAGTTTCATTTACGGAACTTATAACGCAAAAATGTCAACAAAACTATTAGGAATCCAATAATAACAGCGTTATTCTGTAGTAACTAGCAGCGACAAAACTGTGACGTCAAAGTTACCGTATCTTTCGCTTACACTGAGCGTAAGATAAACTAATCCATAACAGGCGAAAGGCCAAAATAATTTATAAGTCAATTGGTTCTTATATATGGTCTGCTGTGGAACCAACCAGAAAGGCTTAGAACAATCCAAACATGTGATCACGCAGTAATACATTACTGTAACCGTTTTAGGCGATTCTAGAACTTTGTATAACGGTACAAGAAAACACAAAAAAACCATCTGTTTTGGTTTTACTTCAAGATGTAATAAAATTCTAGATGCCTGTCCATGTTCGTGTTCTGTAAAAGCAGAATTTTAGATTCCAGTTTGGGAGGAGCAGTCTTAAAAAAAAGGGATCCATTTTCTTCTGTTGCTCCCAAGAGTAAACGTCCCAGAACTGTTCTAGGATCCCCCCCCCCCCCCATTTCTAGCTTCTCTCCTTCTCAAATCCCTTGACTCCGATTTTTTCCTAACAGTTTTATAAGATAAAAACTTATACTTCCATGTTTGTTTAAACTTATCCGATAACAATTTTAGAGTATATTCTAGTTTTATATATATATATAAATCTGTTTTCTAGTGACGTGATAATTTACTAAATTCCATAATTATTATTTTATGTCTTTTATATATTTACTAGCTGTACCTGGACGAAGATTTCGCCCATGTCTAATAAATAGGAAATTCTAAAGATTTTTCAATGCTTAATATCGGTGACCATTACACCACATATTAAACTAGCTTACCCATCGTGGATCGCTGAGATATCAGAAACATAATTTTTCTCTACCCCCCCCCCCCTTATTCCCCATAAATTAACTTTCTATAATGACATTTATTATAATAGGATTTTAACTATGTATACTTCAGTATACAGTAGGTAAATAGAGAGATGGTGGGCTCACTTTGTAAGGGGCAATATGGCAGCCTAAGACCTATGACGTAGTTGGACGCATCAGTGAATATATTAATGAATTGATAATAAATTAATCAATGAATTGATAATAAATTGATCAATGAATTCATAACCTTGGATAGCAAGGTTATCAGCAGGTTTCTCCGCAAAAATGAAAATTTTAAAAGTAAAAAAAAGTTAAATATAAGATTAAAAATGTTACTTCTTCTTCTTCCTCTAACTCCTGTGTGCCGCTAAGCGTGGAGTTGCCGTCCCGGTCCAGCGAGCCCATTGGTCTCTGTCCCTTGCCATTCTTCTCATCTCCGGGATGGTTAGTCCTCTTGCTGCTCCCAGTTTCCCAATGTAGTCGGAGTACAAACATCTGGGTCTGCCACGAGGACGTCTTCCTTCCGGTCTGGCTTCAAAAAACCACCTGGCCTTTCGGGTATCGTTCATTCTACAGACATGCCCGAACCACTTCAATTGTCGCTCCTCCAGGATGTCCCGCACTGATCTTACTCCCAATTCCTCGCGGATCCTGTCATTTCTAATACAGTCCCTCCTGGTTTTACCAACTATTCTTCGGAGGAATCTCATTTCAGCTGTTACCAACTTGCTTGCATGTTTGTCTAGGGTAGTCCAGCTTTCAGATCCGTATAAAAGCACAGGTAGGAAAACAGATTTAAATATCCTAATTTTAGCCTCTCTGCTAACTTCATGTTTCCCAATGACAGTTTTGGATATATGGTAGTATAGTCCATTGGCCTTCATCACCCGATTTAGTACCTCCTGGTCTATTTTTCCATCTTTGCTCATGACTGTCCCTAGATATGTGTAGGCGTTTGTTGTTTCTAAGAGTTCGCCATTACAGAATATCCTAGGCTCCAGATCTTCTCTACCCACACACATAGTTTTGCTTTTTGCCGGATTTATGCTCAACCCTCTTAGCCGGAGTTCCTCATGCCATTCGTTTAATGATGTTTGCAGAGCTTCCTGGGAATCCGCAATCAGTACTATGTCGTCTGCATAGATCATTGCCTGAGCAAGCACTGGTGTTAGATTCCAGCACCCGACCACAGCTCTCGGAGTTCTTCTTTTGCAGACCTTCCATACCTCATCCATAAGAAGGACAAAGAGCAGAGGACTAAGGCTGTCCCCCTGCTTTACTCCTTTATAAAAGTGAAAAGGTTGGTATGTTTGACCGTTAAGCCTCACTATGCCCTTTGGGTCCTGATAGACTGATTTGATGGCGCTCACCAGATTTGTTGGCACTCTTCTTCTAATAAACGCGTCCCAAATCTCCTGCCTCTGAACTGAATCGAAGGCTGCCCTTAGGTCCAGAAATGCCAGGTACACTGCCTTGCCATGATCCCATGCTTTTTCTACGATCATTTTGAGGGAGAATATGTGGTCCTGGGTCTGTCTACCAGGTCTGAAGGCGGCTTGCTCCTCTTCCAGATCTTGTTCTACCAAATTCCTCAGTCTTTGCTCTAGTATTCTTGTATATACCTTATATACTACTGAGGATAGACATATCGGCCTATAGTTTCCGCATTCACTTTGGCTGCCCTTCTTGTGTATAGGGACTATGATATTATTCTCCCATTCTTGTGGTAAACGCTTAGAGTCCCAAACTCTTTGAAAAAGCTTTTGGAGGTATTTTATCACTTCGCTCCCACCATATTTAATGAATTCTGGGGCTATACCATCTGGTCCTGGAGCTTTTCCTAGCTGGATTTTACCAACAGCTAACGCCACCTCATCTTCTTCAATTGCATCGTCCATGTCATCTGGGTAGGCATCATCCGTTCTCCCTCTTCTTCGGCAGTCCCGGAAATTGCTGTTTCGACGTTCTTCCATGCAGAATTTTCCCTGAAAGAACTGCCTCCAGACTTCAAGTATTTCGTTTTCCTCCGTCACCAGCCTCCCTTGTGTATCCTTAATGCTCCTCACAGGCTTTGACTTTTTTCCTCTCAGGGCCTTGGTGATGTGCCAGAACTTCCTTTCATTTTCCCTATAGTTTTGCTCTAGTTCTCGGCCAAACTCCTCCCAGGTCTTCATTTTCGCAGATTTGACTACTCTTTTGACCTGATTCCTGTTCCTAACATATTCTTCCCAGTGAATGCGTAGTTTTGTCCTGTTGTATGTTTTCCAGGCCTCCTTCTTGAGCTTCACTACCCTTTTAACCTCGTCATTCCACCATTTTGTCTTCTTGGTCGAAGGCCTTATTTTCTGGGTGTTACATACTTCGGTCGCAGTGTCGAGTATGCACTTCTTTATTTCACTCCAAAGAATGTCCAGCTCACTGTCTGCGTTTACTTCCTGGAGGCGTCTCTCGAGCAATGTCCGGTATTCCTCCTGTTTCGCTTCTATTCTCAACTTGCCCACATCTATCCGGCTGTACGCTTTACTGAACCTCTTTCTTGATCTGACTACTTTTGTATCTGCAACAAGAAGTTTGTGGTCTGTACTCAGTTCTGCGCCCCTTACTACTTTAATATCAGTGACGAACCTTCGGAGATCTCGGTCTATTATGAAGTAGTCTATAATACTTTCTCTCAAGCCATGCCAAAATGTTACTGAAGAAACAAAAATTAATTATGTAGCACAATAATATATTATATTTATTGTTATAAAATTCGTATTGTATATTAATGAAATTTTATATTTTGAATATATATTTTTATATAAATAAATTGTTTAATGCACTTAGTTTTTTTTTTTTTTTTTTTAATTTCTACATTATCATTAATAAGCAATACATTTTATTGACGTTTATCTACCTAAAAAGGATTTTATCCCATATTCTACCATTAATTATAAATCAAAACTCTTTCTATAACTTCTAGGTTTTTCTTTAGTTCTTTATTTTAATTAATAAATTTTTCCTGGTTGAAATTATTAATTCATTAGCGAACGTCCAATGAGTTGTCACACCAGATATAAATAATCAGTGGGAAAATATAATTAATTTGTATGTACACGCAAGATTATTTCAGTAGTATAAAAAGAAAAAACAATACCAAACCTAATTTTTTATGTAATAAAAATCTGATGTTCGTGAATAATGGTCGGGTATGTGGAGATAAAATCTCAGTTGTGAAATCAGATTATAAAATAATGGAAAATATTAATGTTTTTCACTTTATCCTATAACGAAAAATTATAGTTTTTAAAGAGAATTCAATAGTCATGCGTCCGATGACGTAGGCGGGAAGAGATTGTGCGGATTTGCCTACCCAAGTGAGCCCACCATCTCTCTATTCACCTATGAGCATATGAACCATCATAGCGTTAAAATAAGATTAACAGGTTAAAATTAATAATTAGCTCATCCCACGAACAAACCTATTCATGTTAACATTTATGTATTATGCCAGAGAACTTTGTGATTGTGTATTCATTATCCTCCCGAAGTTTCATGATCTGATGAATGGTTTAGAAATGCCTAAAGTACAAACAAACTTATTTCTATTTTATATAAATCGATATAACATATGTTCGTATGTAAGGTTTAGTAATGCATAAAGGACAAACAGACTTACATTCAATTATATTAGAACTTATGTATATTGTAACCTCGGAACAAAATCAAATGATTTTTTGGAACATTTATCTAACCGTTCAAGGACATTTTATAGATTAGTTAGTTTGTTTAACTACGGCTAAGGCTAATCGGACGATGCTAGAGTGGGAGTCTTAAATTTTGTATATCCAGGTATAGTTAGGATAGGGATCTTTTACCTATCTTTATGAGTACCTGACATCGTACATGCTCGGGACCTCCATTTTACGTCCTATCCGAGGGACGGCATAGCCAAGGATTTTTTACTCCAATTAAACAATCCTAGGGCCACCGCGGGACGCGAACCTGCGGCCTTTAATATTATAGGTTGCCATGCTAACAACTATACTACAGGTGAGCCCACATGTTATAGATGTTTCAAGAATATTCTGCATCCTTCTAGAATGTTCTATTTAGAACTTGATATAGCAATATCAAACATAGAAGCAATGGACTGGAGT
Organism: Aelia acuminata; assembly: GCA_911387785.2. NCBI lineage: Eukaryota > Metazoa > Arthropoda > Insecta > Hemiptera > Pentatomidae > Aelia > Aelia acuminata. Next base: position 74,204,034 of record OU426984.1, on the reverse strand, counting down.
CTTAGTCACGCTTGGTACATCGAAGTATATGATAACTGTGTAACTGTATTATTAACGATGCTACAAAAAATAACTACTTGTAACTAAACAGTTAAACAAAAGTAATCATGTTTCGATGTACCTAGCAAGCATAAGATCCAGTCCTTTTCAACTTATATTTAGTCCTAAATAGAACATTCTAGCAGGACCTAGAATATTCTCGAAACATCTAGAACAGTTATTGTAACTACAAACAAAAATTCTAGAACTCTTTTTCAATGTGACTGACAAAATCATATGATTTTGTTCCAAGTTAAAATATAGATACAATATTTTTTTTTCCATTAAAGGTAGGTAAATAAAAACACGAATATTGAAACAATGACAGATTTTCATTTCACATAACATAATTAATGAAATAATTATAATGATTTATTTACTAGTATCGTTAAAATATTCATTTTAATAATTCTCGTATCTAACTTTGCTGAAATACACATTGATGGTCCTAATAACAACGTCACGTACAATGATTTTCGTGTATTATTACTTAGATTGTGTGTATGAACAGCCTCAATCAAAACGAAAAAATTTTAAATAATTTATTTTTTGAAGAGAAAAGATTTGGCTCCGCCGGGAGTCGAACCCGGGTCTCCCGCGTGACATGCGTGGATGCTAACCACTACACCACAGAGCTCGGCTCCAAGTAGTCCATCTACTTGGAGCCGGGCTCTGTGGTGTAATGGTTAGCATCCGCGCATGTCACGCGGGAGACCCGGGTTCGACTCCCGGTGGAGCCAAATCTTTTCTCTTTCTACTTGGAGCCGAGCTCTGTGGCGTAGTGGTTAGCATCCGCGCATGTCACGCGGGAGACCCGGGTTCGACTCCCGGCGGAGCCAAATCTTTTCTCTTTCTACTTGGAGCCGAGCTCTGTGGTGTAGTGTTTAGCATCCGCGCATGTCACGCGGGAGACCTGGGTTCGACTCCCGGCGGAGCCAAATCTTTTCTCTTCAAAAAATAAATTATTAAAAAATAATTTAAAAAAGGTGGTAACCCACAGATTATGATTAGATTAATATAAAACGAAAAATTGTTCTAAAAAAGGGGAAAAAACAACTGTTTGCTAACAAGCAACTGTAGCAACTGTTTAATGCTACAGAAACTTTTTCATTAAAAATGGCATTTAGAAACTACAGATTCTTACCGTAGATTTTATTACCTGTTTCTTTAAAACGGCTCAACGGCTAAGTTATCGGTTTGTATTTGCTTATGTTATAGCTTAGTGAAAGTATTACTTAATCTTAATTTTTACAAAAAAAAAAAAACTTTGTGTTCCCTGTTTTTCGTTTGAAATTATTGCCCACCTTTCTTCCAGTTGTTCGAAACTAGTACAAATTCTTTTATAAACTACATTTCATCCAAGTTTCTTTATAGAGGTGGTTAGTACCTAGTTGCTGTCGAGTGATTTAGTGGCTGTGATTTACTCTTGGAGGTAGCGTTCATCTACATAACCGGCCAACTTCGAACATTACCCAACCGGTAAAGCGCCTTGAGATTAAGTACGAAAAGTTACTAGTTATTTTCATTTTCGTTGATTTACGGAACTTCACAAAATAGTTCGTATTGAATACGTGGGAAAGGGGTACTTATCGAAATATATATAGGGGAAGAAGAGGCACAATGGAACACAAACTTTTTTTTTACCCACAGCACCCCACCTGAGACTTATGTTTTATTATATTTTTGTTAATTTTTTATTTTTCCATGTTACCTTAGGATCTAATCTATGTATGAAATGCGTCAAACATTATTTAATGCATTACGTCTGACCGCGAGCAACTTTTTTCCAAAAAAATTAATTTTGTGTCATTGTGGCTCCACTGTGGCTCACTTCCATTATTGGGTTCAAATTAACCGCGGTGCCAAGAAGCCAATTTTTTTTTTTAGTAAGCTGTTTTTAATTTCTATGCCATTTAATTTGTATTTATAATATTTATTTTAAATAAATGAATACATAAATATTTTAACATATATATAAGGGTTGATTATCTATTGTTCTTAGGAATTATGAAATAAAATAATAAATGGAAAAACGCGACAAGCTGGTATCGTATGATGAGATATTTCCGGTAACTGTTACTCTAATTCATATTCTAGGAACGATATTGTTTTCAAGTCTTTCTAGGAAACTCCCACTCTGGCCTGTTTGACTACAAAACAAAATATTCTTAGTTGTGATTCAGTCTCCATTTAAATACGAAGTAACAAAATGTTGCAAAAAAGAAAACCTGTCGTTTTAACGCTTGAACAGAAATCAACCATTATAAACCGAGTAGAAAAAGGTGAATTAGGAATCGGTGAGCTAACTGTTCGTGTTATTTTGGAGAAGAAAAAAGACATTTCCGACTTCGTATCGTCGTCGGCCCAAACATCGTGTGCTCGGAAAATAATGAAGAACTCTACATTAAAAGACGTAGATGAAGCTGTTTACCAGTGGCAAAAACGCGCTGAAGGAGTTCGTTTGTTGTTTGTTAAAGCGTTCGTTTGTTAATACAAGTTATTTTATGCATTTATTTATTTTTATTTTAATTAACCTTCTTTTTTATCACGTTAAGTCAATAAAATTTTGTAATTCGATTATCCGTGGATCCCCCTACCTATCATTGCACCGGATAAAGGGGGTTCTTTTTTCACAATCTAACATGTAAACAGTGGTATTTGTTACCCCGACGTACCTCTTTCGCTCATTAAATCTGAAACAATAAGCCAGTCTTTGTATATACTAAAGGTGTAAAACCAACCTAGTGTTTCTATTATTTCACTATGGTCTTATTAGGTACCTTATTAGTTTCACATGTACCCCTACATGGATACCCACTTATCAGTGATGTGAGTTACGGTCGGCATTCGATCAAGTCCACCAGACAACATGACAAATGATCAGAGCTCAGAGGAATCGGAAATTCGCTTTGTGCACATGTCGATACGTGTCCTATGCGGAATACAAAGCCTCGGCTGTCCTAGGGTTCATGGTGAAATTGTTAGACATGAAGAGAGGGGGGGGGGTTTACGGTGGACCGAACGGTTTTCGAGACCGCATGCGACAGTAACGTGGCGTTACACAAAGCCACCGTAGCGTTACTAATGCAGCCGGATCTACCAAACCCAATCATCCCGAATTACCCTGATGCACACAGTCCGACTCGCTTTTTTAACTAAACATCATTAGGTTTTTGTTTTTATCTTTTTTTTTTCATCATTGGTTCGAAACAATGGAATTATTTTCTCTACATTATTACAGCTGAAGTTTATTATATACTTTTTTTATAAAGGCTCTTCTATAAATATAACCTCTGAAGAAGAAAAAATAAACGAATGTAAATATAATATTATAAAACATTTAAAAGTAATTGGTTGTGTGAATATCTCCATAGGCATTAAAAACGATATAAATTAAAAATAAACTGTGACAACTACAGAGAAAATAGTTATTTTCATCACTACTACCAAAAGTCGTTGTCTTGCCAAAATAAGGTCAGGCCACACATGTCCGCACCGCATCCGCATCCTCAACACGGATCTGATTCATTTACGAAGGATAGATAGTAACCGTTCGCACACGCGGATGCGGATGCGGTGCGGATATATGTGGCCTGACTTTTACGCTTAATAAAGATACAGTCAGTGCAGAAAGTAGTCGAACAGTCTGAGTAATATGTAATCTTAATCGTTTTTATAGGTTATGTTCAGAATATTTTCAATTTAACTTACATTACTTTTAGTTATGCCTTAAGGTCAGGCACATGTTCGCACCGCATCCGCATCCACATCCGCGTGTTTGAACGGTTACCATCTATCCATCGTAAATGAATCAGATGCGTGCTGCGGTGCGGATGGGGTGCGAACATGTGTGGCCTGACCTATACTCGACTACGCCTCGCGCGTTAAGCTCGACCGCGCACCGGAAACATACTTTTGGTACTTGTTATGAACAATACTTTTCATCATACTGCTCATTCTTGAGTACGTTAAAACACTTTTATATATCATTAATAACTCTATAGATAAAATATGAGAAATTAAATTGACACAATTTTTTTTTTTAAATATCTGTTTATTAACCTATAATAGAAGAAAAGTACTTATATATTTATATTAATATTTATTGTACAATTCTGATTATTCATTATATTAAAACTCTTGTTCGACTTCTTCTAAAACATCTTTTGGTATATCCATGTTATTGTGCACTTCAAACATACTACTTATATTAGAATGTAGCACAGTTAGCTATAAGTAACCTGCTTCAAACACATGATTATTATTACATACTAGCTAAGGTACCCGGCTTCGCTCCGGTAGTTGTGCGGTAGTTTTAATACCAAAAAAACTCTAAAATTAAAGGAAATAGAGAACAAAATTAGCACCTTCTTGAAAATTCGGTTTTAACTTGGTATCAATATTCTGCAGACTTGAGAGTCCGCCCTAATGAGGAACCCTGTATAATTTACAGGGGCTTGAAAATGGTAAATGAACAATTAATTTTGCTGCAACTTTATCGAGTTATGCTTCGCTTTGATGATTTCTGTGATTCTGAATCCTATAAGCCCATTCCAAGCAGTCAGAAGATGATAAGTTATTAGATTATTGTTGAAAAATCTGGTATCTCAGTTAAAAAAATTATATCTCGAGTAAAACTTAAGCACTGGCTACTATGATGGTCCTATTTGATCCAGAAGTATAGAAACTACCGAAGATTCATAGAAACTTTTTTTTAAGACCTTTTTTCCATTTTAAGCTCCCTTAAGATATCCCCCCGTAATTTGAACCATTTCTGCATATCTCGAATCTTACTACTATTACAAAGTGAAAACCATAATTTCTTGAAGACACAATTTTTTCATCAAATTTCTTTTTATCTTGAACTATGAGGGATGATAAAATCTTGAATGCTGTTATTGGAGTTAGTCGTTTTGTCGACTGGAATGCTCATCATACGTAGTAACCAAACCAACTTCTTTTTCATAAATACAATAAGAACACTTCAAACTTTTTATTTTCGATTTATATTTAGTCAATTCATCTATTTTTTTTTTTTGTCTAATTTTATTCGCTCACTGTACTACTAAGAAATGTTCGCTCATATTGCATTAAATTTACTTAAGTATATATTATAAATAGATTAAATGTAATGTACTGAGCATATATTAGCCTGCTTATGAGAAAACTATTTTTTTAAGGAATCCAGTTGGTTTTCTAATTGATTGCTGAGATGTAAAGTACTTATTTTATTTTGAAACGCAAACTAATTATTTTCTCTTAATTTTTTAGTAATTTAAAAAGAACAGCTGAAAAAATATAGAACGATTACATACTCAATGAAGGGACAATAAACATTGAGTGAAACGCACCCTAGCGCTTCCTGGTAGCCTGGAACTCGAACTAAATTTTTCATTCATAAACTCGTATCTCAATCTCAGAGAGGCTAATTAAATGGTGCGAGAGGCTTAAAATTCCCGTCCATTTCTCTTCAATTTTACACTCTTAAGAGAAAAACGGAAACCTTCTTCTCCATAAGGGGTCATATGGCTAAACGAAGACATAACTTCCTTAATCCTACGTGGAGTCGTTTTTGACCCTTTTCGGCAAGCAAATTGTACACTTTGCTTTATAAAATATATTGATTAGTATCAGGTAAGGTTAGCGCACCAAAAAGATTTTTCAGGCCTAGGCCCGAAAAGTACTACTACTTCACGGACTCAAACAGAGTATTGAAAACACATGTTTTTATGCAGTATGATGAAAAATTAAATAACACAGTAAACGTTTTAACATGGTGAAATACGCCATAATACGCCGTGATGATTAATGGGAAAATATATTATTACTCTTTTCATATCTCTACTAATGTTAACATGAAAATTTATAATAATTTTTAAATATTTTTATAAGTAGAGAAAAGATTGGTCAAGCCGGGATTTGAACCCGGAATTCCTTATCACTAGTGAGGCACTCTTGCCACCAGGGACATATCCCGGTCAAGTCAACCGCTTCTCTGCACTTACCTCTTTCCCACCGATCTCTCTCGCGAATTAGCAAAATGCAGCGTAAGCTATCCACTGCGTCACCGAGATTGCCAACTGCGTCATCGATCTAAGCCACAAACATCAATTCGCAAAATATAAGCGAGATCGGTGGAAGGTGATCAGTGAAGAGATAGGACACTGACTCGGCTTGGATGGGATTTCGGTGGCAGCAGACCGCGGATTCGACTCCCGACTGAAGCTAATTTTTTCTCTTACAAAATAAACTATTTAAAATTAATAATCTTTATATATATATATATATATATATATATAAATCTTGTTTCCCGATGATGGTCGGAGGCAAAATCAGAAACTACTCAACCGATTTTGATGAAATTTGGTTTATTGTGTGCAGTTTTGTCCAACTTAGAAGATAAGATAGTTTTTATCTCGATGATTGGTCTTAATATTTCTTTTGCAAATTAAATGCTTATTATACTACTATTGATAATGATTATTTTTAAGTTTTGTAAATTTCCAACATATGGCGGGGTAAGCTGATTTGACACACACTTAATTTTCTTTTGATATTCAGGGTAGGTAAGCATACAGTAGCCAAATCTATTTTTCTGGCTTGGATATATGTGGACCTTCGAAGACATGAGGTCTACGTGACATTTTCTCCATTTTAAGTAAATTAAAGATGATGTTCGAAAAAAAATGTTAATATATGGAGTTTAAACATTATTTCTATTAAGTATTTATTTGTTTATTGTTTTGAAGTTTATATCAGGCCGGTAAGTTGAAAAAAAAATCTGGTGCGTGTGCGCAACACACAACTTTCACTTACCAACTTACTTAGATAAGAAATAATTGCGTTTTGTTAATGCCACTTCTCAAAGATACACATTTTCCACATTCATTTCTTATTTTGGTTTTCATTTGCTCTATAAACCCCTCAGAACATTTTAATAATGATAACGCTTATCTGATATTATATAACACTCAATTTTCATTAAACATGACGAATATGAAGAAAATCGTTAAAGCCGTTTTTGAGATAATCTAAAAATTAGAAAAAAAGTTATGAAATAAAGTGTCCCCTTCGGTTGATCAATCTTGATGAAATGTTGGCTATCACATCTTTGGCATATACATACATAAATAGCCAGTTTGATCAAAATCGTGAAAGCCGTTTTTGAGTAAATTAAAAAAACACGTGAAATTGATACAAAATTTATTAAGTAAAGTCCCCCCTCCGGTTGATCAATTTTGATGAAATGTTGGCTATCACATATTTGGCATATACATACATCAAATACCCAGTTTGATCAAAATCTTTAAAGCCGTTTTTGAGTAAATAAAAAAAACACGTGAAAATGATACAAAATTTACTAAGTAAAGTCCCCCCTCCGGTTAATCAATTTTGATGAAATTTTAACAGTCATATCTCGGGCATATAAATACATCAAATACCCAGTTTGATCAAAATCGTTAAAGCCGATTTAGAGTAAATAAAAAAAAAACAAGTAAAAATGTTACAAAATTATTAAGTAAAGTCCCCCCTCCGGTGAATCAATTTTGATGAAATTTTTACCGTCATATCTCGGGCATATTAATACATCAAATACTCAGTTTAATCAAAATCGTTAGAGCCGTTTTTGAGAAAATCGAAAAAAACCTAAAAAGTTATTAAGTAAAGTACTCCCTCCCTTTAAGTAATTTTGATGAAATTTATGCTGTCACATCGCGGGCATATACCTACACTGAATACCCAATTTCAGGATCGCACGGTTTATAGTTTTTGAGCTAGTCTGTTCACATACACACACACACACAGACACACACACACACAGACCATTTCGCGGGACTTGGTCATTTCGACTCAGGGGACCCCAAAACGTGTATTTCCGTTGAAAACCGGAAGTCGAAATTTTTCACGATCGCAATACTTCCACTTACTATATATTTCATATATAGGTAAGTGAAAGTAAAAAATGAAAGTAAAAGTGGCACCCCCCTCCGGTTGATCAATTTTGATGAAATGTTTACAGTCATATCTCGGGCATATAAATACATCAAATACCAAGTTTGATCAAAATCGTTAAAACCGTTTTTGCGTAAATAAAAAAAACACGTGAAAATGATACAAAATTTATTAAGTAAAGTCCCCCCTCCGGTTGATCAATTTTGATGAAATGTTGGCTATCACATCTTTGGCATATACATACATCAAATACCCAGTTTGATCAAAATCATGAAAGCCGTTTTTGAGTAAATAAAAAAAAACACTTGAAAATGATACAAAATTTATTAAGGAAAGTCCCCCCTCCGGTTGATCAATTTTGATGAAATTTTTACAGTCATATCTCGGGCATATAAATAGATCAAATACTCAGTTTAATCAAAATCGTTAGAGCCGTTTTTGAGAAAATAAAAAAAAACACTTGAAAATGATACAAAATTTATTAAGGAAAGTCCCCCCTCCGGTTGATCAATTTTGATGAAATTTTTACAGTCATATCTCGGGCATATAAATAGATCAAATACTCAGTTTAATCAAAATCGTTAGAGCCGTTTTTGAGAAAATCGAAAAAAAACTTAAAAAGTTATTAAATAAAGTACCCCCTCCCTTTGAGCAATTTTGATGGGGCATATAAATACATCAAATACCCAGTTTGATCAAAATCGTTAAAGCCGATTTAGAGTAAATAAAAAAAAAAACAAGTAAAAATGTTACAAAATTATTAAGTAAAGTCCCCCCTCCGGTGAATCAATTTTGATGAAATTTTTACCGTCATATCTCGGGCATATTAATACATCAAATACTCAGTTTAATCAAAATCGTTACAGCCGTTTTTGAGAAAATCGAAAAAAACCTAAAAAGTTATTAAGTAAAGTACTCCCTCCCTTTAAGTAATTTTGATGAAATTTATGCTGTCACATCGCGGGCATATACCTACACTGAATACCCAATTTCAGGATCGCACGGTTTATAGTTTTTGAGCTAGTCTGTTCACATACACACACACACACACAGACACACACACACACAGACCATTTCGCGGGACTTGGTCATTTCGACTCAGGGGACCCCAAAACGTGTATTTCCGTTGAAAACCGGAAGTCGAAATTTTTCACGATCGCAATACTTCCACTTACTATATATTTCATATATAGGTAAGTGAAAGTAAAAAATGAAAGTAAAAGTGGCACCCCCCTCCGGTTGATCAATTTTGATGAAATGTTTACAGTCATATCTCGGGCATATAAATACATCAAATACCAAGTTTGATCAAAATCGTTAAAACCGTTTTTGCGTAAATAAAAAAAACACGTGAAAATGATACGAAATTTATTAAGTAAAGTCCCCCCTCCGGTTGATCAATTTTGATGAAATTTTTACAGTCATATCTCGGGTATATAAATAGATCAAATCCTCAGTTTAATCAAAATCGTGAAAACCGTTTTTGAGTAAATAAAAAAAAACACGTGAAAATAATACAAAATTTATTAAGTAAAGTCCCCCCTTCGGTTGATAAATTTTGACGAAATGTTGGCTATCACATCTTTGGCATATACATACATCAAATACCCAGTTTGATCAAAATCGTGAAAACCGTTTTTGAGTAAATAAAAAAAAACACGTGAAAATAATACAAAATTTATTAAGTAAAGTCCCCCCTCCGGTTGATCAATTTTGATGAAATGTTGGCTATCAAATCTTTGGCATATACATACATCAAATACCCAGTTTGATCAAAATCGTGAAAACCGTTTTTGAGTAAATAAAAAAAAACACGTGAAAATAATACAAAATTTATTAAGTAAAGTCCCCCCTTCGGTTGATCAATTTTGATGAAATGTTGGCTATCACATCTTTGGCATATACATACATCAAATACCCAGTTTGATCAAAATCATGAAAGCCGTTTTTGAGTAAATAAAAAAAAACACTTGAAAATGATACAAAATTTATTAAGGAAAGTCCCCCCTCCGGTTGATCAATTTTGATGAAATTTTTACAGTCATATCTCGGGCATATAAATAGATCAAATACTCAGTTTAATCAAAATCGTTAGAGCCGTTTTTGAGAAAATAAAAAAAAACACTTGAAAATGATACAAAATTTATTAAGGAAAGTCCCCCCTCCGGTTGATCAATTTTGATGAAATTTTTACAGTCATATCTCGGGCATATAAATAGATCAAATACTCAGTTTAATCAAAATCGTTAGAGCCGTTTTTGAGAAAATCGAAAAAAAACTTAAAAAGTTATTAAACAAAGTACCCCCTCCCTTTGAGCAATTTTGATGGGGCATATAAATACATCAAATACCCAGTTTGATCAAAATCGTTAAAGCCGATTTAGAGTAAATAAAAAAAAAAAACAAGTAAAAATGTTACAAAATTATTAAGTAAAGTCCCCCCTCCGGTGAATCAATTTTGATGAAATTTTTACCGTCATATCTCGGGCATATTAATACATCAAATACTCAGTTTAATCAAAATCGTTACAGCCGTTTTTGAGAAAATCGAAAAAAACCTAAAAAGTTATTAAGTAAAGTACTCCCTCCCTTTAAGTAATTTTGATGAAATTTATGCTGTCACATCGCGGGCATATACCTACACTGAATACCCAATTTCAGGATCGCACGGTTTATAGTTTTTGAGCTAGTCTGTTCACATACACACACACACACAGACACACACACACACAGACCATTTCGCGGGACTTGGTCATTTCGACTCAGGGGACCCCAAAACGTGTATTTCCGTTGAAAACCGGAAGTCGAAATTTTTCACGATCGCAATACTTCCACTTACTATATATTTCATATATAGGTAAGTGAAAGTAAAAAATGAAAGTAAAAGTGGCACCCCCCTCCGGTTGATCAATTTTGATGAAATGTTTACAGTCATATCTCGGGCATATAAATACATCAAATACCAAGTTTGATCAAAATCGTTAAAACCGTTTTTGCGTAAATAAAAAAAACACGTGAAAATGATACAAAATTTATTAAGTAAAGTCCCCCCTCCGGTTGATCAATTTTGATGAAATGTTGGCTATCACATCTTTGGCATATACATACATCAAATACCCAGTTTGATCAAAATCATGAAAGCCGTTTTTGAGTAAATAAAAAAAAACACTTGAAAATGATACAAAATTTATTAAGGAAAGTCCCCCCTCCGGTTGATCAATTTTGATGAAATTTTTACAGTCATATCTCGGGCATATAAATAGATCAAATACTCAGTTTAATCAAAATCGTTAGAGCCGTTTTTGAGAAAATAAAAAAAAACACTTGAAAATGATACAAAATTTATTAAGGAAAGTCCCCCCTCCGGTTGATCAATTTTGATGAAATTTTTACAGTCATATCTCGGGCATATAAATAGATCAAATACTCAGTTTAATCAAAATCGTTAGAGCCGTTTTTGAGAAAATCGAAAAAAAACTTAAAAAGTTATTAAACAAAGTACCCCCTCCCTTTGAGCAATTTTGATGGGGCATATAAATACATCAAATACCCAGTTTGATCAAAATCGTTAAAGCCGATTTAGATTAAATAAAAAAAAAAACAAGTAAAAATGTTACAAAATTATTAAGTAAAGTCCCCCCTCCGGTGAATCAATTTTGATGAAATTTTTACCGTCATATCTCGGGCATATTAATACATCAAATACTCAGTTTAATCAAAATCGTTACAGCCGTTTTTGAGAAAATCGAAAAAAACCTAAAAAGTTATTAAGTAAAGTACTCCCTCCCTTTAAGTAATTTTGATGAAATTTATGCTGTCACATCGCGGGCATATACCTACACTGAATACCCAATTTCAGGATCGCACGGTTTATAGTTTTTGAGCTAGTCTGTTCACATACACACACACACACAGACACACACACACACAGACCATTTCGCGGGACTTGGTCATTTCGACTCAGGGGACCCCAAAACGTGTATTTCCGTTGAAAACCGGAAGTCGAAATTTTTCACGATCGCAATACTTCCACTTACTATATATTTCATATATAGGTAAGTGAAAGTAAAAAATGAAAGTAAAAGTGGCACCCCCCTCCGGTTGATCAATTTTGATGAAATGTTTACAGTCATATCTCGGGCATATAAATACATCAAATACCAAGTTTGATCAAAATCGTTAAAACCGTTTTTGCGTAAATAAAAAAAACACGTGAAAATGATACAAAATTTATTAAGTAAAGTCCCCCCTCCGGTTGATCAATTTTGATGAAATTTTTACAGTCATATCTCGGGCATATAAATAGATCAAATACTCAGTTTAATCAAAATCGTTAGAGCCGTTTTTGAGAAAATAAAAAAAAACACTTGAAAATGATACAAAATTTATTAAGTAAAGTCCCCCCTTCGGTTGATAAATTTTGACGAAATGTTGGCTATCACATCTTTGGCATATACATACATCAAATACCCAGTTTGATCAAAATCGTGAAAACCGTTTTTGAGTAAATAAAAAAAAACACGTGAAAATAATACAAAATTTATTAAGTAAAGTCCCCCCTCCGGTTGATCAATTTTGATGAAATGTTGGCTATCAAATCTTTGGCATATACATACATCAAATACCCAGTTTGATCAAAATCGTGAAAACCGTTTTTGAGTAAATAAAAAAAAACACGTGAAAATAATACAAAATTTATTAAGTAAAGTCCCCCCTTCGGTTGATCAATTTTGATGAAATGTTGGCTATCACATCTTTGGCATATACATACATCAAATACCCAGTTTGATCAAAATCATGAAAGCCGTTTTTGAGTAAATAAAAAAAAACACTTGAAAATGATACAAAATTTATTAAGGAAAGTCCCCCCTCCGGTTGATCAATTTTAATGAAATTTTTACAGTCATATCTCGGGCATATAAATAGATCAAATACTCAGTTTAATCAAAATCGTTAGAGCCGTTTTTGAGAAAATAAAAAAAAAACACTTGAAAATGATACAAAATTTATTAAGGAAAGTCCCCCCTCCGGTTGATCAATTTTGATGAAATTTTTACAGTCATATCTCGGGCATATAAATAGATCAAATACTCAGTTTAATCAAAATCGTTAGAGCCGTTTTTGAGAAAATCGAAAAAAAACTTAAAAAGTTATTAAACAAAGTACCCCCTCCCTTTGAGCAATTTTGATGGGGCATATAAATACATCAAATACCCAGTTTGATCAAAATCGTTAAAGCCGATTTAGAGTAAATAAAAAAAAAAACAAGTAAAAATGTTACAAAATTATTAAGTAAAGTCCCCCCTCCGGTGAATCAATTTTGATGAAATTTTTACCGTCATATCTCGGGCATATTAATACATCAAATACTCAGTTTAATCAAAATCGTTACAGCCGTTTTTGAGAAAATCGAAAAAAACCTAAAAAGTTATTAAGTAAAGTACTCCCTCCCTTTAAGTAATTTTGATGAAATTTATGCTGTCACATCGCGGGCATATACCTACACTGAATACCCAATTTCAGGATCGCACGGTTTATAGTTTTTGAGCTAGTCTGTTCACATACACACACACACACAGACACACACACACACAGACCATTTCGCGGGACTTGGTCATTTCGACTCAGGGGACCCCAAAACGTGTATTTCCGTTGAAAACCGGAAGTCGAAATTTTTCACGATCGCAATACTTCCACTTACTATATATTTCATATATAGGTAAGTGAAAGTAAAAAATGAAAGTAAAAGTGGCACCCCCCTCCGGTTGATCAATTTTGATGAAATGTTTACAGTCATATCTCGGGCATATAAATACATCAAATACCAAGTTTGATCAAAATCGTTAAAACCGTTTTTGCGTAAATAAAAAAAACACGTGAAAATGATACAAAATTTATTAAGTAAAGTCCCCCCTCCGGTTGATCAATTTTGATGAAATTTTTACAGTCATATCTCGGGCATATAAATAGATCAAATACTCAGTTTAATCAAAATCGTTAGAGCCGTTTTTGAGAAAATAAAAAAAAACACTTGAAAATGATACAAAATTTATTAAGTAAAGTCCCCCCTTCGGTTGATAAATTTTGACGAAATGTTGGCTATCACATCTTTGGCATATACATACATCAAATACCCAGTTTGATCAAAATCGTGAAAACCGTTTTTGAGTAAATAAAAAAAAACACGTGAAAATAATACAAAATTTATTAAGTAAAGTCCCCCCTCCGGTTGATCAATTTTGATGAAATGTTGGCTATCAAATCTTTGGCATATACATACATCAAATACCCAGTTTGATCAAAATCGTGAAAACCGTTTTTGAGTAAATAAAAAAAAACACGTGAAAATAATACAAAATTTATTAAGTAAAGTCCCCCCTTCGGTTGATCAATTTTGATGAAATGTTGGCTATCACATCTTTGGCATATACATACATCAAATACCCAGTTTGATCAAAATCATGAAAGCCGTTTTTGAGTAAATAAAAAAAAACACTTGAAAATGATACAAAATTTATTAAGGAAAGTCCCCCCTCCGGTTGATCAATTTTAATGAAATTTTTACAGTCATATCTCGGGCATATAAATAGATCAAATACTCAGTTTAATCAAAATCGTTAGAGCCGTTTTTGAGAAAATAAAAAAAAACACTTGAAAATGATACAAAATTTATTAAGGAAAGTCCCCCCTCCGGTTGATCAATTTTGATGAAATTTTTACAGTCATATCTCGGGCATATAAATAGATCAAATACTCAGTTTAATCAAAATCGTTAGAGCCGTTTTTGAGAAAATCGAAAAAAAACTTAAAAAGTTATTAAACAAAGTACCCCCTCCCTTTGAGCAATTTTGATGGGGCATATAAATACATCAAATACCCAGTTTGATCAAAATCGTTAAAGCCGATTTAGAGTAAATAAAAAAAAAAACAAGTAAAAATGTTACAAAATTATTAAGTAAAGTCCCCCCTCCGGTGAATCAATTTTGATGAAATTTTTACCGTCATATCTCGGGCATATTAATACATCAAATACTCAGTTTAATCAAAATCGTTAGAGCCGTTTTTGAGAAAATAAAAAAAAACACTTGAAAATGATACAAAATTTATTAAGTAAAGTCCCCCCTTCGGTTGATAAATTTTGACGAAATGTTGGCTATCACATCTTTGGCATATAAATACATCAAATACCCAGTTTGATCAAAATCGTGAAAACCGTTTTTGAGTAAATAAAAAAAAACACGTGAAAATAATACAAAATTTATTAAGTAAAGTCCCCCCTCCGGTTGATCAATTTTGATGAAATGTTGGCTATCAAATCTTTGGCATATACATACATCAAATACCCAGTTTGATCAAAATCGTGAAAACCGTTTTTGAGTAAATAAAAAAAAACACGTGAAAATAATACAAAATTTATTAAGTAAAGTCCCCCCTTCGGTTGATCAATTTTGATGAAATGTTGGCTATCACATCTTTGGCATATACATACATCAAATACCCAGTTTGATCAAAATCATGAAAGCCGTTTTTGAGTAAATAAAAAAAAACACTTGAAAATGATACAAAATTTATTAAGGAAAGTCCCCCCTCC
Source organism: Aelia acuminata (assembly GCA_911387785.2). Classification (NCBI taxonomy): domain Eukaryota; kingdom Metazoa; phylum Arthropoda; class Insecta; order Hemiptera; family Pentatomidae; genus Aelia; species Aelia acuminata. Next base: position 74,188,451 of record OU426984.1, on the reverse strand, counting down.
GGTTGATCAATTTTAATGAAATTTTTACAGTCATATCTCGGGCATATAAATAGATCAAATACTCAGTTTAATCAAAATCGTTAGAGCCGTTTTTGAGAAAATAAAAAAAAAACACTTGAAAATGATACAAAATTTATTAAGGAAAGTCCCCCCTCCGGTTGATCAATTTTGATGAAATTTTTACAGTCATATCTCGGGCATATAAATAGATCAAATACTCAGTTTAATCAAAATCGTTAGAGCCGTTTTTGAGAAAATCGAAAAAAAACTTAAAAAGTTATTAAACAAAGTACCCCCTCCCTTTGAGCAATTTTGATGGGGCATATAAATACATCAAATACCCAGTTTGATCAAAATCGTTAAAGCCGATTTAGAGTAAATAAAAAAAAAAACAAGTAAAAATGTTACAAAATTATTAAGTAAAGTCCCCCCTCCGGTGAATCAATTTTGATGAAATTTTTACCGTCATATCTCGGGCATATTAATACATCAAATACTCAGTTTAATCAAAATCGTTACAGCCGTTTTTGAGAAAATCGAAAAAAACCTAAAAAGTTATTAAGTAAAGTACTCCCTCCCTTTAAGTAATTTTGATGAAATTTATGCTGTCACATCGCGGGCATATACCTACACTGAATACCCAATTTCAGGATCGCACGGTTTATAGTTTTTGAGCTAGTCTGTTCACATACACACACACACACAGACACACACACACACAGACCATTTCGCGGGACTTGGTCATTTCGACTCAGGGGACCCCAAAACGTGTATTTCCGTTGAAAACCGGAAGTCGAAATTTTTCACGATCGCAATACTTCCACTTACTATATATTTCATATATAGGTAAGTGAAAGTAAAAAATGAAAGTAAAAGTGGCACCCCCCTCCGGTTGATCAATTTTGATGAAATGTTTACAGTCATATCTCGGGCATATAAATACATCAAATACCAAGTTTGATCAAAATCGTTAAAACCGTTTTTGCGTAAATAAAAAAAACACGTGAAAATGATACAAAATTTATTAAGTAAAGTCCCCCCTCCGGTTGATCAATTTTGATGAAATTTTTACAGTCATATCTCGGGCATATAAATAGATCAAATACTCAGTTTAATCAAAATCGTTAGAGCCGTTTTTGAGAAAATAAAAAAAAACACTTGAAAATGATACAAAATTTATTAAGTAAAGTCCCCCCTTCGGTTGATAAATTTTGACGAAATGTTGGCTATCACATCTTTGGCATATACATACATCAAATACCCAGTTTGATCAAAATCGTGAAAACCGTTTTTGAGTAAATAAAAAAAAACACGTGAAAATAATACAAAATTTATTAAGTAAAGTCCCCCCTCCGGTTGATCAATTTTGATGAAATGTTGGCTATCAAATCTTTGGCATATACATACATCAAATACCCAGTTTGATCAAAATCGTGAAAACCGTTTTTGAGTAAATAAAAAAAAACACGTGAAAATAATACAAAATTTATTAAGTAAAGTCCCCCCTTCGGTTGATCAATTTTGATGAAATGTTGGCTATCACATCTTTGGCATATACATACATCAAATACCCAGTTTGATCAAAATCATGAAAGCCGTTTTTGAGTAAATAAAAAAAAACACTTGAAAATGATACAAAATTTATTAAGGAAAGTCCCCCCTCCGGTTGATCAATTTTAATGAAATTTTTACAGTCATATCTCGGGCATATAAATAGATCAAATACTCAGTTTAATCAAAATCGTTAGAGCCGTTTTTGAGAAAATAAAAAAAAACACTTGAAAATGATACAAAATTTATTAAGGAAAGTCCCCCCTCCGGTTGATCAATTTTGATGAAATTTTTACAGTCATATCTCGGGCATATAAATAGATCAAATACTCAGTTTAATCAAAATCGTTAGAGCCGTTTTTGAGAAAATCGAAAAAAAACTTAAAAAGTTATTAAACAAAGTACCCCCTCCCTTTGAGCAATTTTGATGGGGCATATAAATACATCAAATACCCAGTTTGATCAAAATCGTTAAAGCCGATTTAGAGTAAATAAAAAAAAAAACAAGTAAAAATGTTACAAAATTATTAAGTAAAGTCCCCCCTCCGGTGAATCAATTTTGATGAAATTTTTACCGTCATATCTCGGGCATATTAATACATCAAATACTCAGTTTAATCAAAATCGTTAGAGCCGTTTTTGAGAAAATCGAAAAAAACCTAAAAAGTTATTAAGTAAAGTACTCCCTCCCTTTAAGTAATTTTGATGAAATTTATGCTGTCACATCGCGGGCATATACCTACACTGAATACCCAATTTCAGGATCGCACGGTTTATAGTTTTTGAGCTAGTCTGTTCACATACACACACACACACAGACACACACACACACACAGACCATTTCGCGGGACTTGGTCATTTCGACTCAGGGGACCCCAAAACGTGTATTTCCGTTGAAAACCGGAAGTCGAAATTTTTCACGATCGCAATACTTCCACTTACTATATATTTCATATATAGGTAAGTGAAAGTAAAAAATGAAAGTAAAAGTGGCACCCCCCTCCGGTTGATCAATTTTGATGAAATGTTTACAGTCATATCTCGGGCATATAAATACATCAAATACCAAGTTTGATCAAAATCGTTAAAACCGTTTTTGCGTAAATAAAAAAAACACGTGAAAATGATACAAAATTTATTAAGTAAAGTCCCCCCTCCGGTTGATCAATTTTGATGAAATGTTGGCTATCACATCTTTGGCATATACATACATCAAATACCCAGTTTGATCAAAATCATGAAAGCCGTTTTTGAGTAAATAAAAAAAAACACTTGAAAATGATACAAAATTTATTAAGTAAAGTCCCCCCTTCGGTTGATCAATTTTGATGAAATTTTTACAGTCATATCTCGGGCATATAAATAGATCAAATACTCAGTTTAATCAAAATCGTTAGAGCCGTTTTTGAGAAAATCGAAAAAAAACTTAAAAAGTTATTAAACAAAGTACCCCCTCCCTTTGAGCAATTTTGATGAAATTTTTGCACATCGCGGGCATATACATACTCTAAATACCCAATCTCAGGTTCACACGGTTTATAGTTTTTGAGCTAGTCTGTTCACACACACACACACACACACAGACACACAGACACACACACACACACACACACACACACACAGACCATTTCGCGGGACTTGGTTAATTGGACTCAGGGGACCCCAAAACGTGTATTTCCGTTGAAAACCGGAAGTCGAAATTTTTCACGATCGCAATACTTCCACTTACTATATATTTTATATATAGGTAAGTGAAAGTAATAAAAAATAAAACCTGCTTGACATAATCATAATTTATTTTAGCATATTGTTCCATTATTACTTTCACTTACCTATATATGAAATATATAGTAAGTGGAAGTATTGCGATCGTGAAAATTTTCGACTTCCGGTTTTCAACGGAAAAACACGTTTTGGGGTCCCCTGAGTCAAAATAACCAAGTCCCGCGAAATGGTCTGTGTGTGTGTGTGTGTGTGTCTGTGTGTCTGTATGTGTGTGTGTGAACAGACTAGCTCAAAAACTATAAACCGTGCAAACCTGAAATTGGGTATTTAGAGTATGTATAAACCCGCGATGTGACAGCAAAAATTTCATCAAATTTGCTCAAAGGGAGGGGGTACTTTATTTAATAACTTTTTAAGTTTTTTTCGATTTTCTCAAAAACGGCTCTAACGATTTTGATTAAACTGAGTATTTGATCTATTTATATGCCTGAAATATGACTGTAAAAATTTCATCAACATTGATCAACCGGAGGGGGGACTTTACTTAATAAATTTTGTATCATTTTCACATGTTTTTTTTTATTTACTCAAAAACGGTTTTAACGATTTTGAACAAACTTGGTATTTGATGTATTTATATGCCAAAGATGTGATAACCAACATTTCATCACAAGTGATCAACCGGAGGGGGGACTTTCCTTAATAAATTTTGTATCATTTTCACGTGTTTTTTTTTATTTACTCAAAAGAGGTTTTAACGATTTTGATCAAACTTGGTATTTAATGTATTTATATGCCCGAGATACGACTGTAAAAATTTCATCAAAATTGATCTACGGGAGGGGGGACATTACTTAATAAATTTTGTATTATTTTCACGGTTTTTTTTTATTTACTCAAAAACGGCTTTAACGATTAACAAAAATAAGATATGAATGTAGAAAAATGTGTGACTTTGGGAAATGATATTTAGCAAAACACGTCAATTTCTAATCTAAGTAAGTTGGTAAGTGAAAGTTGTGTGTTGCGCGCACGCACCAGATTTTTGTTAGGATGTTCTGCGGTAAGGGTAAAAGTTATTAAAAGGGAGGACGGAACGAAAGTGGCCAATCAGCTTGACATATCTCCCCGTTGAGTTTCCTCACAGTTCGAGTTCTATTGCCTGCCAATTTGCTCTGAAGGCCTGTGCCTGTTTAAACCAGCCCACAATTTTGGTTTTCTATTCCACTTCTTAAGAAGAGTCGCGTGATGTTCTTAGATCATTTCCAGAAGAAAAGAAGAATCCCATTTAAATCAATCATGAGTTACTGAGCTTTAACGAAAACTTTATATTTTTGACCAGAAAACTCTTTTTATTCCATCTACATATATATTAAATTTTTCTAAAATAATAATTTTGATTTATTGTAACAATTTTAGCTGATAACTTTAATTCTGCTGATAACTTCTAAACCTGCAATACTAAAGGCCACGGGTTCGCGCCCAGCGGTGGCTCTAGGATTTTTGAATGGGAGTAAAAAATCCTTATCTATACCGTCCCTCGGTTAGGACCTAAGATGGAGGTACCGAGCTTGTACGATGTCAGATACTGGTTGAGGTATCCTAATTATAACCTGTAGAGGCAAAATTTAGGACTCCCACTGTAGCATCGTCCGATTAGCCTTAGTAGCATAAAGGGATGTTAAACAAACAAACTGCTAACCTTATATTTTTAGTTTCATTGAATAAGAGCGTTGACCATATAAATTTTGAGTTGATATTCTATCATCGTTGATGGTTTAGTTTTAGTAAAAATAAACTTAAGAGAGCACTAAAAAAACACGAGAATTTGGGCCAAATCATGAGTCTTGAAGGAAGCGGAAGGGAATATATTGGGGCTGAGGCTAATGTGTTTCCTCAGTAAATAACACGTAGGGCCCCCGAAATATCATTCCCGCTATTGACGTTTTTCAGCGACCCCGGATTTATTTGTACAACTAGGGAAATTCATTTTACCTTCAACACTTCCTCACCAACTTGAAAGGATCTCATATACATTGACGTTTATTCAGCGTCTTCATAATATTTGATTTACTAATGATTATAAACAACTAGCTTTATATACCGGTTTCACTCGGTATTCATTTATTAAATTTATAAAATATATAAAGGGGGCAGGTATGGCCGAGTGGACAAAGGCGTTGCAATAGGTAATCAAAGTTAAGCAACGTCGAGCGTGGTTAGTACTTGGATGGGTGACCGCCCCATTCGGGTGACCACCCGCCAATGAACGCCACCCGCCTACCCCCACCCCCGGGTATGTGAGGCCAGTCAGTCTACTGGAGGCGACTCACACCGACCGGGCGTAGGAGTGAATTCCCCGTGTATCCCATCGAGAATCGTGGTGTGGTTTTCCAGGATATCAGGAACCGCCCGGAGGTTTGGTACAAGGACGGTATGCTTCGGGGAAAGAAATATAGGTCCTCGGGGCCTGCTGACTCTGAGCTGCCATAATCCTTGGACCTAGACCAGTTTGTCACTGTCCTTGAACCCGAGAGAGCTGACGCCATCGGTGGGAAGGACATGGCCAAATTGGCCCCAATGGGATTGGTATGGAGCTATGGGCAGTCTGCCGCCCATGGTGACCATGGCTAGCAGCAACGTGAGGTTTGGGCTACCCCCTCCAGGCTGTCTGTGCTCCCGCAAGCAACACAAATGTCTATAAGAAGAACATACTGCGAGGCCAAAGGTCTCATCAGGCCTAATGCGCCAACCGAAAAAAAATAAATAATTAAAATATATAAAGTGAGTCTTATATCGACTCAAACGGTCCATTTCGTAAAAACCAATGTAAAGCGAGTTCAAAACTTAGAGTAGAATAGTTGAATTTTCGCTTTGGTTCTTCACCTGGTAGTTATATAAAACTATCGATAGTCGTCGCTATCGATAGTCTGAGGTGATGAAGTGGGAGGGAGGGGGTGGGGGTATAGAATAGTTGAATTTTCGCTTTGGTTCTTTAGAGGCTATAATGTAAGGTTCCATTTGCACTCGTTACATTTCTTTTTTACTTTCACTTACCTAAATATGAAATATATAGTAAGTGGAAGTATTGCGATCGTGAAAAATTTCGACTTCCGGTTTTCAACGGAAATACACGTTTTGGGGTCCCCTGAGTCGAAATGACCAAGTCCCGCGAAATGGTCTGTGTGTGTGTGTGTGAACAGACTAGCTCAAAAACTATAAACCGTGCGAACCTGAAATTGGGTATTTACTGTATGTATATGCCCGCGATGTGACAGCAAAAATTTCATCCAAATTGCTCAAAGGAAGGGGGTACTTTATTTAATAACTGTTTAAGTTATTTTCGATTTTCTCAAAAACGGCACTAACGATTTTGATTAAACTGAGTATTTGATCTATTTATATGCCCGAGATATGATTGTTAAAATTTCATCGAAATTGATCAACCAGAGGGGGGACTTTACTTAATAAATTTTGTATCATTTTCATGTGGTTTTTTTTTTTTTTTACTCACAAAGGGATTTAACGATTTTTATCAAACTGGGTATTTGATGTATGTATATGCCAAAGACGGGATAGCCAACATTACATCAAAATTGATCAACCGGAGGGGGGGACTTTACTTAATAAATTTTGTATCATTTTTACGTGTTTTTTTTATTTACTCAAAAAAGGTTTTAACGATTTTGATCAAACTTGGTATTTGATGTATTTATATGCCCGAGACATGACTGTAAAAATTTCATCAAAATTGATCTACGGGAGGGGGGACTTTACTTAATAAATTTTGTATCATTTTCACGGGTTTTTTTTATTTACTCCAAAACGGCTTTAACGATTAACAAAAATAAGATATGAATGTAGAAAAATGTGTGACTTTGGGAAATGATATTTAGCAAAACACATCAATTTCTAATCTAAGTAAGTTGGTAAGTGAAAGTTGTGTGTTGCGCGCACGCACCAGATTTTTTTTTATTAGGGAATAAGATAAACATTTCTGTGAATAGAGAATGGGTTCCATTATACCTTGAAATAATTGTTATCATTTTCAAGCTTAGTCGTAACTGCAAAGAATAAATTTTATCAAAAGGTCAAAAATTATATAAATGTACCTACATGAAAGCATAAATATTTAAACGCTATTAGGTGATTTAAGTATTCATAAATAACTAACCCATTCTATGAACACTACGAGAAACATGCTCCACATTAAAGAAAAATGTTCAATCGAAACAGAAAACAATACAAAGGAAAACAAAGCGAAGTAGATGTTATATCGAACGAGTCCTTTTGTTCATTTCTATACCAACTTTTCTATTGTAGTGTTGTTTGGCCCTCGGCGGGTAGCGTTGATAGAGGGTAGACCTTTCCTTTCTCTGTGTAATATAAAATGCATCGATTTATATTTTTAGTTTTTAGTTTTTTTTTTTTTTTTAGATTGCAATCGAATTTTTAACTTTCAACCTTGATATTTCGCATATTTTCAATTTTAATATTTCTTAACTTACCATAAACCTACCATAAAATCCCCAACAGTTTCTAGAATTTTACTCTTCACTAATCCGATTTCCTTTTCCTCTCTCTGATTCCATTGACATTTTTCTCACACTAGCTCAGTTCTGTTTCGACCTCTGTGTTATTCGCATCAGTGTTCTGTTTTTTATTTTTTTTTTATTTACAATGAGTTCGTTGGTAAACGCGTGTCACAAACGTGAATCCTTATCAATCGAGGAAGAATTGAAAATTCTCCAGGATGTTGAATCAGGAATTTTAAGTAAGAAAACCATCGCAGAAGAATACGGAATTCCAAAATCAACATTATCAACCATTATAAAAAACAAAGATAAAATAGATTCAACCGCAGCCCAAGGATTAACTTCAGCAACAAAGAAACGACTACACTTTGCGGCTCATGAAGACTTGAAAAAAATTGATAGATTGGTTTAAACAAATGAGAATCTCAGTCCCTCTTAATTTAGCTAAGGCTAAAGAACTTTCTAATGAACTTGGCATCCCTAACTTCAAATGCTCTGATTGCTGGCTCTGGCGATTTCAAAAAAGGCATAACATTACATCGTACATTGTTTCTGGTGAAGCCAACGAAGTAGACGATACAAGCGTTAAAGACCGGTTAAAAATATTCGAAGCAAAGAAATCGAAATACGCAGAAAAGGATATTTTTAATTTTGAAGAAACAGGCATATCTTATCATTTACTGCCAAAAAGAACTCTTGACTTCAAAGGACTCAATGTCATGGCAAGTCAATATTAACAGTTGCCTTGTGTTGCAATGCTGATGGGACAGAAAAAATGAACCTTAGGGTGATAGGAAAATACCAAAACCCTAGATGTTTCAAAAACGTTAACCGGTTACATCTACCGTGCGGTTATACACACCACAAGAAAGCCTGGATGGATTGAGTTGCATTTCTCCTTCTTTAAAGAGGAAAATTATGTTGACGCTTGACAATTGCTCTGCTCATAACTGTGACAATTTGGAGCTCCCAAACATCGGAATAGTTTTTTTTCTCAACAAACGCTACAACACGCGTCCAGCCTCTAGACCAAGGTGTAATTTACTGCCTTAAAAGAGAATATGGAAGACGTCTAGTCAATGCAGCCATGATAAACATAGAAACCAGCTAACCTATATTAAATTGGAATGTTCTTCAAGCTTCGAGATCAGTTTGTCGGCTGCTTGGGGTACTGTTTCAGAAGCAACAATACGAAACTGCTTCAGAAAAGGTTGGACAATAGCTGAAGAACCAGCTCTGATTCCTGAAACAACGGAGGAGCCCGAGGAGTGGCGTTTTCACCAAAGCAACATTGGAGTTCCGGTTGACTTAAGTATTAACGATTTATTTAACACCGGCGAAAACTTGTGCGTTGCAGAACCATATGAGGCCCCCCGACGAGGCTTCAGTGGATGACATAGAAAATGATGATGAAGATGTAAATGTCTTGAAGCCTTCCTAGAAAGAAGTAATGAGTCCAAAATAGTCTGTGTGTGGGTGTGTGTCAGTGTGTGTGTGTGTGTGTGTGTATGAACAGACTAGCTCAAAAACTATAAACCGTACGTATTTGGTATTTGGTGTATGGATATGCCCGAGATGTGACAGCGAAATTTCATCAAAATTGCTCAAACGTAGGGGGTACTTTATTTAAACAATTTTTTCTCATTTTTAGGTTTTTTTTTTTATTTTCTCTAAAACGGCTTTAACGATTTTGATCAAACTGGGTATTTGATGTATGTATATGCCCGCTTTATGGCAGTCAACATTTCATCAAAATTGATCAATTGCAGGGGGCACTTTACTTATTAAATTTTGTCTCACTATCACGTGTTTTTTTTTATTTACTCATTAACGGCTTTAACGATTTTGATCAAACTGGGTATTTGATGTATGTATACCTATGCCCGCGATGGGACAGCCCAAATTTAATCAAAATTGGTGAAACAGAGGAGGTACTTTATTTAATAAACTTTGTCTTATGTTCACGTGTTTTTTTTATTTACTCAAAAAGGGCTGGAATGATTTTGATCAGACTGGGTATTTGGTGTATGTATTTGCCCAGGATGTGACACCAAAAATTTCATCAAAATTGGTGAAACGGAGGGGGCACTTTATTTCATAACTTTTTTTTACAAATATTACCTTTTTTTCTATTATCTCAAAAACGGCTTTAAGGATTTTGATTAAATTCGTAATGTTTAATGAAAATCAAGTACTCTTTAATATCAGGTAAGCTTTATCATTATTAAAATGTTCTAAGGGGGCTTAAATGGCGAAAGGGCCTTTTTGGTTTTCCTATATAGTACCTTTGTATTTGTTTATATGGAGAAATTATCTCTCTCTCTCTCCCTCGTTTCGCCTAAAAATAAAAACTGTCTAAATAAGAAATATGAAAAAATCAAGTAAACATTTACAGGAGAAAAAAAGAAATATATTACGTCATCTCATAAAACACGTTGAGCACATGCATGAGGAGTATGCCTGTAATAACAGATTATACTTGATTACAGAACATTACATTGATTATAATTAAAGCTGTTCTGTTCATTTAATGGAAATTATTTGTTTCATGGGAACTATATGAGGTTTCCAACAACTACATCTCAACAACAAAATCAGACGCGATGGGGTATTATGCTTGCATTGCCGAATTATCGCAAGTAATAACTTTTATTTAATAATAAAAAAAAAATAGTGTAGTTAAGAGAGCAAATAAAAACTAAAATAAGAAACGAATGTGGAGAAATATGTGACTTTGAGAAATGGCTATTAAATAAATACGTCAATTCCTAATCTATGTAAGTTTGTCGCACCAGATTTTTTACTCTTTACGTTTACAAACTAATTGTTATATTTTTTTATAATTAAACTTATAATGTAAATTAATGGATCTCATAGCTTATTATTGAGTTGTTTATCTAAAAATAAATTTTAATAAAATAAAAATGCGTTTTTATTTAACTAGTTTTAATGAATGCATTTCATCCTAAATATGATGAAATTATTATGGCCATTGGCTAATGGCCACACTAATTTGAAAGAAAAAAAAGGAATAAAAAAAAAAACTCGGATATGACGAATCTCGCTATAGCGAACTAGGAATATCGAATCCCCTACCAGTTCACTACATCGAGGGTTTACTGTATTATTGATATCAGTTATTTTGTAATAAATTTGTATTAATAAAAAAGGTATTTGCCGCATGCCATTAACTCCAAGCTGTTCCAGGATTATATATGAATTACTTAAAAAAAAAAGAGATAAGACAAATAAATTCATTTACCCTTTGGCAAAACGCCACTGCTCGGGCAAAGCCCCCATCCGCCTCAAAGGTATCCATTATTTTTACATCTCTTGTTCGCTGCCAATATTTACACTACGGCAACACAACTTCTTGAGTTTATTTTAACTAAAGTTACAAAAGACAATTATATAGAAAATATTTCTTACTTACTTACTAATACTGGTTTAAACAAATCATTTGTTTGATTTTTGTTATCTCTCAAAATTACGGGACTGTATATATACATGTATATTGACTTAGGTAATAGTTAAGTTGATAAGTCGTCATCGCCTCGAATGTTGTCGGAATGGAAAGTATGGGTTTGTTCGTTTAATTAACGTTACTTTATGCATTTAAGGATAATCGGTGGATGGTACAACGGGGGGGGGGGGTCTTAAATATTGCCTATTCAGATATAATTAGGAAAGGGATCTTTAATCGTACTGGCTCGCTACGTTTTATAGGATGTATGACATAACCAAGGATTTTTTACTCTAATTCCGCGAAATTCAGCATGTTCTGAGGGGGCCTAAATGAGGAAGGGGCCTTTTTCGTTTTCCTATAAAAAAAAGCCCTTGTTTTTGTTAATTAGGAGAAATTATCTGTCTCACGTTTCGCCTAAAAATAAGAAATGGCTAAATATGAAATATGAAAAAAAATCAAGTAAACATAAACAGGAGAAAAAAAGAAAAATATTCTGTCAACTCATAAAACACGTTGAGCTCACGCATAAGTACGCCTTTAATGACAGACCAATGCTTTATAATTAAAGATGTTCTGTTCATTTAATGAAAATTATTTTACTTGCATTGCCGAATTGACACAAGTAAAGTGATAACTTTTATTTAATAATAAAAAATTTAGTCTACTTTAAAGAGCAAATAAAAACCAAAATAAGTAAATGAATTTGGAAAATTGTGAACTTTGAGAAATGGCATTTAATCGAAGTAAGTTGGTTAGAGAAAGTTGTGTGTTGCGCAGAACGCACCAGATTTTTTGTTTTGTTCTAGTACTCAAAGAAAGGAATTAACCAATTGATGTATGTCCGAATGTAAATTCTGATAACCGAAAGTAAATGTGCCGAGAGGGTTTTCAAATAATTTGTAATTGCACATTTTGTAAACAAGTCCCTCGTTAAAGAAATGTAAGAGGGGATTTCCGAACCATTACCGAAAATCCCAGGCTTTATTAACGGATCCATAAATGAAGCAGTAACGGGTTGAATAACTAAAAACGATGAAAACTTAATTAAAAGGGGAAGCCCATCTGAATTAATTAAACATCTTGAAGAATTCCCCTTCCCATTTCAACAATCCCCAGTAAGATTTTTAAAGGGAAACACTCCTCACAGAAACCGGTAATCCAATTTATGTTTTTCTTTTAAAAAAAATTCCAGGCTTTTAATAACTTTATTTTATTTTAATTAATCCATTTGTTGAATTGGGAGGTGGAAAAGATTCTCATGATGATTGATTATCTGGAATTCCACTCATAAACTATTTCTTTATTTTTACAGCTTTCGCACTTTTGGTAATTTGAACGATTTATGCGGTGATAAGTAAAGAAATGTGCGATAACAAAATTCGGCAACGTGAAAACCAAAATAGAATAAATGGAGAAAAATTCAGATATCCTTTACCTGTCTCCCGTATTTTCACTGTAAGTCTGAATGCGACTGTTTTCATTGGTGTGCGAATCTGTTATATGCGTCACTTTCAATCCGATGGTGTTTTACAGGAACTAACGGAATATGGATAGAATCACGGTAAGTACATAGGATTCGATGCGATTTTAGGCGTTAATTTAATTTATTAGTTCATAATTAAAGCCCAGTGGAGCAAAAAGTGATTTGTAAAAAGTGTCTATAGATCCTCAACATAAGAATTAACTGGAAATCGCATGCGCGGACTGTGTCGTCAATTTGGTGTGACCAACAGTAAGGCTCTCTATAATAGTTGAAGAACCTACATTACCTTACTTTGTCGTTTATTTCATTGTGCATGTTTTTAATATACAGTACCAGTCAAAGGTTTAGACTCTCCCTTAGTTTTGTAAAATAAATAAATATGCTTCATGCTACTAACGCTAATCGGACGATGCTACCGTGGGAGTCCTAAATTTTGCCTATCGAGGTATAATTAGGATAGGGATCTTTAACGAGTACCTGGCATCGTACAGGCGCGGGACCTCCATTTTACGTCCTATCCGAGGGACGGAATAGCCAAGGATTTTTTACTCCCATTAAAAAAACCTAGGGCCACCCCGGGACGCGAACCCGCGAACTTTAGTATTGGAGGTTACTATGCTAAACAGTACACCACAGGTTAAGCCTATTCATAATTTTATTCTAAACTTAATCATATAATGATTGAAATGTTACCTCTTGAATTAGAATTATTTTATTAAACTTGAAGATTGTGAATTAAATAAAAATGAGTCTAAACTTTTGACTGGTATTGTGTGGTTTTTTTCGTTTTTGTTAATTTGACAAAAACATAAAAGATTATGTATGTGACCTTAACAGCAGAAAATGAAAACCTGCGGATAACAGTGCAGTCACAAAGATTCCTAAAAAGAAAGTGCTAGAAAAATCAACTGAAGTGATCAGAAGTCAAGCTAAGAAATTGTTTTCTTTATTCACGACTATCTAAAATAAAAAATAAATAGAGACATACAGTAGATGGCGATGTTTGTGAAATATCACAGTATTTCAATTTATTTCATTTCCAGAAAAGAAAAGAAAATCATTTTATTAACGAAATGTTACTAAAATTTTATTTCTTAAGTTTTTGATTATGAGAATAATTGTATTTAATACCAAGTATAGTCTTAAGTATAATCATTTAAAAATGTTTATTTATTATATTTTATGAGTTTATGAAAATTAAATATTTATAATTAAAAAATATTTTGTTTGGATTATTAATTTAAATGTTGATAGTAAATGTATATCTGAACCAAAGAATTCAATTGGTTTAACCACTAAATAATTATATAAAAATGGTGCTTTTATATTGATACTTTTATACAAATCATTTAAAATTACATATCTTATAATTATGGTTTGTTCCTATAATTCCAACTGATAATTATTTCAAGAAATATAGTATCCCTGTATTGATTTAAATGTCCTCTCCATCCGTTTGTCATCATTGATTACACAATCTGACGATATTTAAATTTAGCGCCAAAGCCGAAGTAGGCGTGGTTTATTTAAACTCCGCGCTCAGGTGAACTTCTTAAGTTGTCGAGATATAATAGGCATTGGTCGTTGTTTCAGTGTTCTGCTCAATTTTCCAAAGAGGTGCCATTTCATTTAAAAAAAAAAAATGAGATAAAATTTATTAAATAAAGTACCCCCTCCATATGACCGATTTTGATGAAATCTTTGCTGCCACATCACAGGTATATTCATACACCAAATACCCAATTTCAGGTTCGTGCGGTTAATAGTTTTTGAGCTAGTCTGTTCACACACACACACACACACACACACACACACACACACACACACACACACACACACACACACACACACACACACACACACACACACACACACACACACACACACACACACACACACACACACACACACACACACACACACACACACACACACACACACACACACACACACACACACACACACACACACACACACACACACACACACACACACACACACACACACACACACACACACACACACACACACACAGACACACACACACACACACGCACGCACGCACGCACGCACGCACGCACGCACGCACGCACGCACGCACGCACGCACGCACGCACGCACGCACGCACGCACGCACGCACTCACGCACGCACGCACGCACGCACGCACGCACGCACGCACGCACGCACGCACGCACGCACGCACGCACGCACGCACGCACGCACGCACGCACGCACGCACGCACGCACGCACGCACGCACGCACGCACGCACGCACGCACGCACGCACGCACGCACGCACACACACACACACACACACACACACACACACACACAGACCACTTCGCGGGACTTGGTTATTTGGACTCAGGGCATCCTAAAACATGTAATTCCGTTGAAAACCTGCAGTCTAAATTTTTCACGATCGCAATAATTTACCTTACTATATATTTCATCTATAGGTAAGTGAAAGTAAAAAAAAAAAAATGAAAAGCTACTAAAAATGGCTTGTTAAACTAAGAATAGATCCTGCTTCAAAATATATGAATGTATGTAGTCTTAATTTTAAATAAAGTGATTATTTTTATTACATTTATATAGCATATATTATATATCTGAAATAGTTTTGATTTTGTAAATTGAACTGGTGAAACATTCAACTGCCTCTCAGGAATTCTTACTCTAACCCTGAAGACGATGTGGTTTCGGAGTATCCGGAGAAGTTTCAATTAACCAACCAGGGTGGTGTTACTGCTCCAACCAGCCGTTAGCTGCAATAACTACAAGACTTCATTCTACTAGTTAATTAATTGCTGTCTTAATTAATTCAATTATACCACACAAGTTTTATTGTTATAATTTAAGCAATGTAGGATTATATATAATAACTACATACACGTATCAATGCCTTTTTAATTGACTGAATGGCATCTGAAATTCTCAAAAAAGTATGCTTATATGCTTCGACTAAGCCCGTCGCTTTTTATATTTAGTCCCAAATGGAACAACCCTGAAAGGTATAGATCATTCCGAAGCATGTGATTATGTAATAATACATTGATGTTACAGTTCCAGAAAATCCCTTTACTCTCTTATAATGAAAAAGAATTATTCACATATTTTCGTTTCATGTTACAACATTATTTTCATTTTTTTAACATAAATGTTTAAACATTTATAAAGCCTATTTATTGTATGTAGGATACCACTACCCAGCCATTTCAAGTAATGGCATTCAATAAGAATATTTTATTTTCCATTGCCCCCGTAAAGGCATTAAGTTAAGCAGTTCTCCCTCTTATGTCTTTCATTTAATATTCCTTTTCTCCGGTAACTTCGGAAATGGGGGCCTAATCCTCACTTTGCCTCTTCAACAGGGGATCTTACAGTATGACCGGAGCAACTGGAACTAACCCTTCGGCTGGTGTAAAAAAGTTGTTTGAAAAAAATCTGGTGCGTGCGGGCAACACACAACTTTCACTTACCAACTTAGATTAGAAATTAATGCGTTGTGTTAATGCCACTTCTCACTCAGTTACACATTTTTCCACATCCATTTCTTATGTTTTTATGTTCATATTCAATTCTTATTATTTTATGTTTTCATTTGCTCTGTAACAAACACTAATTTCTTTTATTGTTAAATAAAAGTTTTTATTTGAGATAATTTGGCAATGCAAGCATAATACTCCAAATCGACTGATTTTATAATTCTCTATGTACTTGTTGAAAATTTCATTTAGTTACCATGAAACCAATAATTTCCATTAAATGAACAGAGCGGCTTTAATTATGAACAATGATCTGTCATTAAAGGCGTACTACGCATGCGTTGGCTCAACGTGTTTTATGAGTTGGCGGAATAGTTTTCTTTTTTTTCTCCTATATAGGTTTACTTGATTTTTTTCATATTTCATATTTAGCTATGTCTTATTTTTAGGCGTAACGAGAGACAGTTTCTCCATATATATTTAACAATGATAAAGCTTACCTGTTATTAAAGAACACCTAATTTTCATTAAACATGACGAATTTGATGAAAATCGTTAAAGCCGTTTTTGAGATAATCGAAAAAAAGGTAAAAATTGAAATAAAGTGCCCCCTCCGTTTGACTAATTTTGATGAAATGCTGGCTATCACATCTTTGGAATATGCGTACATCAAATAGCCAGTTTTATCAAAATCGTTAAAGCCGTTTTTGAGTAAATAAAAAAATCTGGTGCGTGCGCGCAACACACAACTTTCACTTACCAACTTATTTAGATTAGAAATTGATGTGTTTTGTTAATTGCCACTTCACAAAGTCACAAATTTTTCCACATTCATTTCTTATTTTTGCCGTTTATGAGTAAATTAAAAACACACATGAAAATGATACAAAATTTATTAAGTAAAGTACCCCCTCCATTTGATCAATGTTGATGAAATTTTTAATGTCACATCGCGGGCACATACATACACCAAATAACAAGTTTGATCAAAATCGTTAAAGCCGTTTTTGAGTAAATAAAAGATACACATGAAAATGAGACAACATTTATTCAGTAAAGTGCCCCCTCCAATTGATCAATTTTGATGAAATTTTTACTGTTACATTGCGGGCACATACATATATTATATACCAAGTTTGATCAAAATCGTTAAAGCCGTTTTTGAGTAAATAAAAAAAAACACGTAAAAGTGGAACACAATTTATTAAGTAAAGTCCCCCCTCCGGTTAATCAATTTTGATGAAATTTTTACAGTCATATCTCGGGCATATAAATAGATCAAATACTCAGTTTAATCAAAATCGTTAGAGCCGTTTTCGAGAAAATCGATAAAAACGTAAAAAGTTATTAAATAAAGTACCCCCTCTGTTTGACCAATTTTGATGAAATTTTCGCTGTCACATCGCGGACATATACATACACTAAATATCCAATTTCAGATTCGCACGGCTTATAGTTTTTGAGCTAGTCTGTTCACACACACACACACACACACACACACACACACACACACAGACACACACACACACACACAGACCATTTTGCGGGACTTGGTTATTTGGACTCAGGGGACCCCAAAACGTGTATTTCCGTTGAAAACCGGAAGTCGAAATTTTTCACGATCGCAATACTTCCACTTACTATATATTTCATATATAGGTAAGTGAAAGTAAAAAACGTGAAAATGATACAAAATTTATTAAGTAAATTCCCCCCTCCGGTTAATCAATTTCGATGAAATTTTTACAGTCATATCTCGGGCATATGCACACATCAAATAACCAGTTTGATCAAAATCGTTAAAGCCGATTTTGAGTAAATAAAAAAAATACGTGAAAATGATACAAACTTTATTAAGTAAAGTCCCCCCTCCGGTTAACCAATTTTGATGAAATTTTTACAATCATATCTCGGGCATATTAATACATTAAATTCTCAGTTTAATCAAAATCGTTAGAGCCGTTTTTGAGAAAATCGAAAAAAACGTAAAAAGTTATTAACTAAAGTAGCCCTTCCCTTTGACCAATTTTGACGAAATTTTTGCTGTCACATCGCGGGCAAATAAATTCACTAAATACCCAATTTCAGGTCCGCACGGTTTATAGTTTTTGAGCTAGTCTGTTCACACACACACAGACCATTTCGCGGGACTTGGTCATTTGGACTCAGGTGACCCCAAAACGTGCCGTTGAAAACCGGAAGTCGAAATTTTTCACGATCGCAATACTTCCACTTACTATATATTTCATATATAGGTAAGTGGAAGTAAAAATTAATTTTGTAATAAATTAAAAAATATAGATATTATAGATTACTAGCTGTATATACCGGTTTCACCCGGTGAATTTCATTTTTTAAGTCTATAAAATCTATAAAGTGAGACTTTTATCGACTCAAACGGTCGATTTCGTAAAACCAATGTAAAGCGAGATCAAAACCTAATTCTTCACACCGGGATCTAATTCTTTACTTGTGACTTCAAATGCCATTCAGTTGAGTACACCCACTGCTTTTTCCTTGCTCATTAGGACAACTTTTAATTCAGAAATTCATCCTCGTCTTTTATATATAAATGAATAATGGTTATGAATATATCATATTCACGATTGATGATTGGTGAATATTTGTTATTCATGATTGATCAATATTAGGTATTCATGATTGATGAATATTATATTAATCCAAGCTCTTGAATATATTTTATTCATGAATATGATTAATTGAATTTATCAGTATTCGTTAATCATGAATAACTGAATACCAATTATTCATTATTCATTTCATATGAATACCATAAACACTCAATAATCATTAAAAATACTCCGTACTGATTATGAATAATGGTTATTCATTATTCATTTGTTCTATGATTACTAATTATTCATATTAAACAATCATTGTTCAGATTACAATTTGCCAACTCTGGCCGCGCCTATTCGACGATTTACTTCCCTGGTGGAGTGCTTAGGCTATTAAAGACCAGGGGTTGATTTGTGATCCCAAGTAAGTAAATTCCTTAACCCCCTTAAATGACACAGGATCCAATAGCTACCGTTTCATCTTCGGTATCTTTTCATCCAGTGAACATGTACTTCGTTTTGGCCCCGTTTGAGACCTGCATTAGGTCCTTAGGTTCTTTTCCAACTAAGTTTAAGAGCGAGATATGATGTAAAGATCATCAGCACAGTACAGGGACTTACTAGAAATCCCTATTGACCTACAGACATCATTACAGGTCAGTGTGCAGGCAACCGACAAACTATTTGAATTTCTGAAACTTGATCGATAAGTGATATAATAAAATATAACAAAAACTGATTGTAGGCGATGATGACACAAGTGTTTTTTTTCTAACATTTTTTTTATTTATTTATTTATTTAACAACCCTCCCCTGCCTTTAAGGCAATACGGGCGTTTGCAGTTGTGGGGTGGTAGGCATACCTAACAACCCACCGCTGCAATAGAAACAATAGTCCATTTCTTCGTTTCTTTAGTCTCTCTTCAATTGAGCCTCATTCCGGTGGTCTCCCAGGTCCAACTCCTCTTCTTCCCAGAGTGAAGTGGGCTGGTCCTAGGACTTCCTTCCACCCGTAGATGAAAGACTTAAAATGAGGATACCTGTCCTCCGTGACGAGCTGAGGGAGATCGCTCTCCGTCATAGCGTAGAGTCCTGTCTCCCTCATTAGCTTGGCCCTCAGTGCCTCATAGGCGGTACAAGAAAGTACGATATGCTCGGCGGTCTCCGGCACTCCGCAACTTGGGCACAGGGGATTGATATTTATACCGTGGTCTGTGAGCTTCGCTCGGAATCCCCCATGCCCCGTGAGAATCTGTGAGATCCAATAGTCCGCGAGGATCCAAGTTCTTCTAATCGTGATCCGACAGTGGGGGAGTATTTTCTCAAGGTAGCCCCCTTTTGAGAGGTCGTCCACCGTCGGTTCCATTCCTCTAGTGTATCCTTCCGGAGGATCCTCTTCCATTTGCTGGGTTCATCTGCTATTCTCACTCGGATGTTTTCTGGTAGATCCGCCAAGCCTTGCATTTTAACAAGATATCTGTAACAATCTTCTCTTAGCAGGAGGTCGAGAGGAATTCCTCCTGCCAAGACCTGCACCGCCTCGTGAGACACTGTCCGGTAAGATCTGGTGACCCGAAGCAGAGCCATCCGCTGAACAGACGCCAATTTGCACCGCTGTCTCTGCGAGAGACTTCTGTACCATGCTGGGGACGCGTACCTTAGTATACCCATTTTTTTTTCTAACAGATGCTTTAACAAAATAAGTGAAAGTAATAAACCGTTTAGCAAACATGAATAACATTATAAGATTTTAATTTAGGGTTTGGAACTTTTTGGTTTCTTACTTCGACATTCCCAATGAGTGTTTTCCCGGATGTTTCAAAATTATTTGTTTTCTAATTTGCCTGTTGAGTATGTTACACGAAAATAATAATAGTTTATTTTTCTTTGATCTTTATAATACTTATTCATGAGAAAGTAAGTACATATTAAGGATAACTCGCCGTAGGTTCCTACATGTTGAAAAAACATAAACTCTCTTAGGCAAGAAATTTAAAGTTAGTTCTCCAAACATTTCGATTAACTTTAAGAAAGAATAACAAATCTTTGGTGTTAAACCCTTTATCGTTTAAGTTTTAGGTTAATTGGGATTCAAATGTTCTCATAGCATATCTTTGATGATTGGTCTACTTTGGAAAATTGGCCAGTTATGTACTATTACACTATAAACACGCTATGTGCGGTGATGTATTTTAGGGGTATCCTGAATTGAACGGTATTGGGGTCCCCCGGTTCCGATTGCTGGGATGAGCCACAGACGATATCGGGCGTTGGGGTCCGATGGGAATGTTTTGACGAAAGCCTTATCTTTTGACTAAAAAATGAATTCAATGAGCGTCTCAAGGGTATTATCTCTTGGTAAGGATTGGAACTAGACTAATAGGCGCAGGACAGGCCGTTACAGGATTTACGCCATACTTTATCGAAAATCAGACTTCGGAGTCCGATTCTAAATAACAACAGAATTTCTGCACTAAAATGAAATAATCTCATTAAAAATCGACTAAATTGAGTGTTTGAAATGTTCGGACTTTCGGACATTTTCATGTGAAAATCGGCTGTTAATAAGGGAATGTAAGACATCGGACCCCGGGGACCGATGCCGCATCTCACGTGTTAAAGTCGAATGAATTGCAATCGGTTTTTGCTTTTTTCGTTAGTTTTTAATTTGAACTGAATTTCGTCAAAATTTTGGTGTGTTCTAAGGTTTTCTCTTTTATTTATCTCCTTTAATGAATATCAAAAGGCAGAAAAATGATCATAGTCCCACAATATTTTATTTTTTATTTTTCCTATTAATTTTTCATTTGTTTGGACCTCTATAAATATGATTGCGCCAAGCAATGATTTCCTTTATACTGAAGGAAAAAAAAACATATGATTGAAAAGAGTTCTCGACATTTTGTTGAAACAGTTTGAACAAACTGTTCTAGGAAATGTTCGTGACTGAATATACATATATTTATTGTCACTTGGGAAATCACAACTGAACTCCTAGAAGATGCTGGCCCAGGCGAGTAGAGGGGCGATCCGGAAGTGGCAGACACAGTCAGACAGTCTGAGAGAGATTCTGAGTCTGGGACAGTGTGAGATAGAGAGAGTTTAAGTCTGGGAAAGACAGCCAGTCTGGGACAGGCAGAGTGAGGCTGTTGCAGGCACCGACAGGCCGGGTGAGGGATTGGAGTATGTCAGTGGCCCCAAGTATTCATGTAGTTATGAGATCCCCTTTTTTGTAAATGGTACCTGTAACTTTATTTATTGTAAACAATAAATGATGTAAATTGTCTCTGGTTGAATTGATTACCACACAACCATTGCCCAAAGATCCCTGTGTCACAATGAATAAGTAGATTTAAGAAGAGGGTTGACAATATATATACATTTATATATATAAATATTTATATGTATATGTATATATATACTGGGTGAACCAGACCTAGTGTAAAAAGATTATTTTAATTTAATTTTTTTTTGGGGTGGGGGAGAGCTTGCCACCTTCGCAACTCTTTAACCCTATTGCATATCGACCAGTAGCGGATCCAGATAATTCTTGAGGGGGGGGGGGCGCACTTTTTTATTTTTAAATTTCTAGGTTTCATGAAAGTCCTAATTTAAAATATTAGTGCATAGTTATATTGTAAATTTTTATTAAATATTTAAATACAATCCATTTTTCATTTAAGGAGTTAAAAAATAACTACAAATAGCCCTTTTTATACAGAAATAGTAATAGTTAATTGGTGTCCTCACCTTTCGGGGATCCGCCACTGATATCGTCAAGAATATAAAATAACTAATAATTTTATTCAATCAAGTAGTTTTTCTAGTAGGTACCTGAAGCAATGAAGTAGGTATTTACTCTCTAGCGTGGTTTTTCATCAGAAACCTTTTAGACTCAAAAGGTGAAGTGCAATTGATGGGTTACACTATTAAAAAGCTGACTAAATTCTGCAGTTTTTTTTTCCAGGGAGGAGCGTAGAATTTTCAAAAACTATTAAAAAATTAAGTTTTAATAAATGTTTTGTGTTTTGCGCGGTAAAAGGCCCACTGAAAATGGATTTAAAATAACCCATACTCATCTTTTAGGAAATTTAATGCTGATTAAGAAAATATCATAGTTTTTGTTTCAACACTAAACTGAAGTAGATAAAACTGCCATTTTTTAGAAAAAAAAAGTAAGATTTAAAAAATAAAAACAAAAAAAATCTATCTCCTCAACAGATTGAGATAGGAAACTCGTTTCTACGCCATTCTACCCCGTTTAGCATGCATTATTACCCAATTTACACTAGGTCTGGGACACCCAGTATATATATATTTATTATGATTGAATAGATATTCCCGGATAGGCTGCAATGTGTTGGAAGGAGAGAGACGAAGGTTGTCAGCAGCACAATCTCGCAGGACTGATCAAGCCCTTATATATATTCCGGGGCCATCTTTGGCCCTTCATTCAACATTCTATTCCCTATCCTACCATTGTTGTTTTTATCTTAACTCTCTCTTTTTTTTTTTTTCTTTTCTTTTTATAACAGAATCCCAAGCATGGTTCGACATCTTAACGAGAATCACTTTCCTAGCAGGTTAGAATTTAAAGAACACTCTTCCTGCTACCGTATTTTTTGTCTTATAATCAATGGATTAGTGATTTTATATTAAAATTTAAATGATTATTTTTTTTTTTTTTTTTATAATCTACTCTCTTACCTGACAGACAGACACTTTACTGTTAAAATAGACAACGAACTATCCAGTATAAAAGATGTTAAAGCTGGAGTTCCGCAAGGTAGTGTACTTGGACCACTACTCTTCAATATTTTGACAGCTGACTTAACCGAAAACGAACACACCCTACTGGCTACATTCGCTGACGATACCGCACTACTAACATCACACAGAAACCCCGATATAGCATCTTCCATCCTTCAAAACCACTTAGACGATATATTTAGTTGGGCTACCAGGTGGAAGGTAAAAATGAAAGGGATGAAAAGTGAACTTATTACCTTCACCCTCAACCATGGCTCATGCCCACAAGTATACTTCAATGATACACCGATCCCTGAATCCCAAGCTGTAAGATATTTGGGGCTCCACCTAGATAAGAGACTGACATGGAGAACCCACATCAGACTGAAAAGGAAACAACTTAACAAACGATTTGGAATGTTATCTAGGTTACTCGACAGACGTTCGAAATTATCAATAACAAACAAACTTACTATTTACCAAGTACTAATAAATAAGACCAGTATGGACATACGGGATAGAACTATGGGGTTCAGCAAAACCCTCAAACATCCAAAGAATTCAGTCATTCCAGTCCAAGATATTGAGGAAAATAGCAGACGCACCATACTATGTGACAAATGACTTACTACACAAGGACCTGAATATTCCAACAGTTATCGATACAGCCACACAATACTACAAACACTTCCACCAAAGACTAACATTTAACACGAACCCCTTAGCACAGACACTAACATCAAACATAAACCCTTATAATCCACCCCGACGACTTTTGAGGCGGTGGCCGAGAGATATGCTAACTTAGTATTAGTAAAGTTAGCAATTCATCCAACAGGATTTCAACGTATTTGCTTATTGCTAATTAGCAGATTGCAAATCACACAAAAATGGCACATTCTTGGATTTGTAAATAATAAAAAGTATTTAGGGTTATACAATGAGATTTGAAATTTATTCTAAATTCTGCTTCCGATCGGTGACTTAAAAAAAAAATTCTCTTTTTTTATATACACTTCAGTTTATTATTCCCTAATTAAAATTGATCATATAAGCCTTAGTAATAAAGTTCTAATTTGTGTAGATTTTTTCTATTTTACCTACTAATGATAATGCTGTATATTTACTAGCTGACCCGTGCGAATAATTCGCACTCTAATCAACTTAAATCCCACTTTAATTAAAGTGAACACTTTAATTTAATTGTAAATAATTTAATCACATATTTTGCTTTTAACTGGTAAAAAACGGTGACAATAGGAAAAGTGTAGATAAACAAAAATGTTTGTCTCGACAAACTGAAAAAAATGGCAACTTCGACAGAAGCCCTGCGACCACTTTGATATTTTCGGTGGGGATTGAAGTTTTTCGTCTACACATCGAAAACGTAGGAGTTAGTCGAAAATAGTTCCTTCCTGTGCAGTTGCATCAATTATCAACTTTTAGATAAGTAAATAAGTATATTCTGGTGAAATTTACCCCAAAACATCATTCCAAATAATAGCCGACTTTAAATTAAGAATAGGTTACAAATCTTCGCTGACATTTTTTAAATATTATATGTAAATAATATTATTCCTAGTAACAGCCTACTTTAAATTATTAAAATGTAATTACTTTTCTGCAAGTTGATATTAGTGAGCCACAGCAAAGAGTTTTAGCATTTAGCTAGTAATTAGAACAAAATACAAATAAAAAATGAAAAAGGAAGCAAAAATACCTAGAACTTTGAGAATTTATTTTAACTTTTTCTTGATTTATTTATTGTTTTATATACCTACAATTTTGAGAATTTATTGTAACTTTTTCTTGATTTATATATTGTTAAATCAATAATAACTACGCAGATTTGTATTACTATTTGTCCGTGGTAAATAATAATGTACGAACAAATAAATTCACCCATATAACACAATACATAATTATGCCCTGTATTACAAAAGCATGTATATGAACAAAAAGGTTATGAAATCGACATATGACGCCATGTTAAGAAAACGAAACACGACTACTGTATTTGCAATAATTCGCAATAAAAGAAATATTGTGGTTATAAGGATGAAAAGCTATACCGCTATAGAAAAACATCCATTTAACAAAAATGCTTCAAAATTTTTACTCACTTGATTATTACCACTTATGTATTTATTTTATTTCTTTGTTACCCCTAACTTGCTGGGACATTTTCAGCATTTTTATTTCAGATTCTCGAATAATATTTGATCGATTTTAAGTATTCCAGTGTTTTGTCAGTTTTTTTCATCGTCTTTAAGAGCTGCCTTCAATGTACAAACAATATTTGTCTTGTGATTCTTAAAAGCATTGCAGTCTATTGGGATATGACGTATTGTAATTTCTTTACTGCATATTTTGCCTGTTGGAGGTGCGCGACCTTTTAATAAATATGCGTGTGAAAATTCACAATGTCCTATTATTATTGGACAGAGGACGGTTTGTTCCCTTCGCGATACTCTGTTCGAGGTTGTCCACTTGATTGGGTTCCTCTTTATGATCTTGATGATCCCATCTGGCCTGCCACATTTCGCAAATTTCAAGTTTTATTTTTTTGACGAAATGTTTAAGAGGAAGAGCAGTTAACATTTTTACCTCATTGGTTACGGGAATTCTTGCTGAATGGGCTGCTCTATCTGCAAGTTTGTTCCCCTTTAACGCCTGTAGATTGATTTATCAGTTCGAGCGCTGCAGTCCCTGGGGCATGTTGTAGACTGATATATCAGTTCCGCCCGCTTCAGCGTTAGAAGTCTGAAACAGCGGACATTATTTTAATTGCTTTCTTAACTCTTTCCATTTATTACTATTGCACTAGAATAAAACCCCCAGTAGTCAGCACCTTAAGAGATGTTTTTGTGGCTTATTTTAAAACCAAAATTGAATTTTTACTCTTCGCTTTCGGATTTATCGTATCATTATCTAGGAATGCAACATTCATAAATCGTGGGTAACAACTCATAAAAAAATTATAGAATATACTTTAAAAATATTATAAAATTAACAGATATATAAAACATTTAATATAACAGTTCTAAAAATTATATGTAAGTATGTCTACTTAGGTACGTTCCTACAAGTGTTTTTTTAATTTCATGAATATTACAGGAACATGTCGGGCAGACAAAATAGTCATCATTTTCTTATTCATATTTAGGACGAGTGAAGGACACATAAAAATTATTTTTACATAATCGGTTCTCCAACCCTGTTGCCAACCCGTCCGTTATTTCCCAGTGTTTATTGGTTAACAAGGTTCGTGGTTTCCTCAAAATTTTTCGAGGGTTGTAAACTAATCGACTTAGGGTTCTTTTTGGGTTTTCTAAATAAATCCTACCTGCACCTTTTTCCTTAGTCAAAAATCTGGTGCGTGCGCGCAACACACAACTTTCACTTACCAACTTACTTAGATTAGAAATTGACGTGTTTTGCTAATAATCATTTCCCAAAGTCACACATTTTTCTACATTCATATCTTATTCTTGTTAATCGTTAAAGCCGTTTTTGAGTAAATAAAAAAATCCGTGAAAATGATACAAAATTTATTAAGTAAAGTCCCCCCTCCCGTAGATCAATTTTGATGAAATTTTTACAGACACATCTCGGGCATATAAATACATCAAATACCAAGTTTGATCAAAATCGTTAAAACCTTTTTTGAGTAAATAAAAAAAACACGTGAAAATGATACAAAATTTACTAAGTAAAGTCCCCCCTCCGGTTAATCAATTTTGATGAAATTTTTACAGTCATATTTCAGGCATATAAATAGATCAAATACTCAGTTTAATCAAAATCGTTAGAGCCGTTTTTGAGAAAATCGAAAAAAACGTAAAAAGTTATTAAATAAAGTACCCCCTCCCTTTGAGCAATTTTGATGAAATTTTTGCTGTCACATCGCGGGCATATACCTACACTAAATACCCAATTTCAGGTTCCCACGGTTTATAGTTTTTGAGCTAGTCTGTTCACATACACACACACACACACACACACACACACACACACAGACCATTTCGCGGGACTTGGTTATTTCGACTCAGGGGGTCCCAAAACGTGTATTTCCGTTGAAAACCGGAAGTCAAAAATTTTCACGATCGCAATACTTCCACTTACTATATATTTCATATATAGGTAAGTGAATGTAATATGGGGAACTATTTGTCTGTTTTCTGTCAAAAAGCATTGAGGCCACCGTGCACGGCAGCCAGTCTAAGTTCTCAGGCCACATGGCCCGCAATACACTCGCACTGCTCAGACGCTAAAGTGTTAATTTTCACAAACTATTTCTTATCTCTATTATTAGTCCCATTTTTGGTTTCAATCGACTGGTCTATAAAATATTATTAACAAATAATTAAAAATGGGAAACTTGCGAGGGGTAGGACCAGACGTAGATGGGGGATTGTATAAAGGCAAGTTTCGTGGAGTTAAATGAGGGATCGGTGGATGGAATCGGCGATTAGTGGAGTCGGAATCAAACCTTCGGGTAAGAGAAGCTTTTATATCAGTAATATTATTAGTATTAGGAGTTGTAACTTGGAATTACAGAGTATTTATTTCGTTTCTTTGCACCATATCTACGATTTAATATATCTACACTGAACTGTAGTGCAATACCAGAGGACTAACTACCTGATCCCGTCAGTGGTGTAACGGTTGTGATTATTCGAGCGCGATATGTCCCTAATGCACTAGGATAATTCCAAGTCCAGGCCTCAATTCAATGTTTCTATAAGCCATTCAGTCTAACCTCTTAGGTATTGTTAGCAATAGTATTTATATCTTAGCTATGTTGTTTGCTAATATTGTTATTGATGTATTGGTTTGTTTATAGTAATCAATATATATTATAAAGCAAAGTGTACAATGTGCGTGCCGATAAGGCTCAAAAACGACTTCACGTACGATTAAGTAATTTATGTCGTCGTTTAGCCATACAACCTCTAACGAAGAAGAAGGTTTCCGTTTTTCTCTTAAGGGTGTAAAATTGAAGATAAAAGGACTGGAATTTTAAGCCTCTCGCACCATTTAATTAGCCTCTCTGAGATTGAGATACGATTTTATGAATGAAAAATTTAGTTCGAGCTTCAGGTTACCAGGAAGCGCTAGGGTGCGTTTCACTCAATGTTTATTGTTCATTCATCCAGTGAGGTTGTAAAGCTTATATATTTTTTCAGCTGTTCTTTTTAAATTACTAAAAAATTAAGCGCTAATAATTAGTTTATCGTTTGCTTTCAAAATAAAATAATGATTCAACATCTCTGCAATCCATTAGAAAACCAACTGAATTCATAAAAAAATTAATTATCTCATAAGAAGGCTAATTGATCAACAAATTACGTTTAATCAGTATATAATATATACTTAAGTAAATTTAATGCAATATGAGTGAACATTTCTTAATAGTACAGTGATCCAATAAAAAGACACATTTTATCATCCCTCTTGGTTCTTGAAAAAGAAATATGGTGAAAAAATTGTACCTTCATGAAATTTTGCTTTTCTCTTTGTAATAGTAATAAGATTCGAGTTCTGCAGAGTCAAATTACGGGGGGATATCTTAATGGAGATTAAAATTGAAGAAAGGTTTAAAAAAAATGTTTCTAAGAATCTTCGGTAGTTTCTATTATTCTGGATCTAATAGGATCATCACAGTACTCGGCGCTTACGTTATACTCAAAATATAATATCTTTAACTGAGATATTAGATTTTTCAACTATAATCTAATAAGTTATTATCTGCTGACTGCTTGGAATGGGCTTATACGATTCAGAATTACAGAAACCATAAAACACGATGCATAACTCGACAAAGTTGCATTAAAACTAATTGTTCATTTATCATTTTCAACCCCCTATAGTATACAAGTTTCAAGAAGGTGCTAATTTTGTTCTATATTTCCTTTAATTTTAAAGTTTGTCTGTTATTATAACTAGCAAACAACTACCGGAGCGAAGCCGGGCACCCTAGCTAGTAATAATAATAATATGAACTAAACGTGCGATTACAAATACAAAGGAGGATCAAGTGATCCTCCTACATACAAGTGAACGGTTAAGCTCTCGGCATTTCGATAATTCAGGTATCAGCTGGGTAGAAAAATATCACAATGGCACAGAACAAAAAAAAAATATAATAAAAATAAATAAATGGATACGCGGATAAATGGATAGATCTATATCTATCCAAACCATGAATAAAGAAAAACAATCTAAACAGATAATGTTATGCAAAACTACCTTTTAAGCCCTCAGGCCTACGTGTACATAGGTAGACATATTTATATTTACTTTATGATAAGTAAATATGTTTAAGGTAAATGGTGATATTCAATAAAATATCTTATGGGTATTTTAAATACCCCTCCCCGAAATAAAAAATATATCCATGATAATATTTTTGCGAATTTAAGCTATTTACACTATTATCACGCCCGAGAACGAAACGTGTTTTAAAATCCTTTGAAATAGTAAAAGATCTATAATCTCTATATATATAAGAGGCTTTGTCCTGACTGACAGAATCAACGCAGAGCAAAAACTACTAATGATAGAAACTTGAATTTCGGAATTTAGACTTTAAACGCGATGTAGGTAACCACTAAGAAAAGAATTTCAAAAATGTAACCCCTAAGGGGCTTAAATGGCGAAATTGTCGTTAAACTCTAACGGAAATCCATTTTTGAGATTTTAAACCATATGTTTTTTATTTGAATATCGATTTAACGTTACAATAGTATTAAAATAGATATTCACATAAAATATGGCTACTGATTATTTAAATATTAGTGGTAATCAAATTATGCACACTGTGATTCCCATGATTGGGGATGGTGCGTGTTTATTTCGATCTCTTCTCCGTATATTTCTCCATGTATATATACTTCTCCATATATATATACTTCTACATATATATGTAGATATATACATGTATATATATATATATATATATATATATATATATATATATATATATATATATATATATATATATATATATATATATATATACTTCTCCATATGTATAAGAGGCTTTGTCCTGACTGACAGAATTAACGCAGAGCACAAACTACTTATGGTTAGAAACTTCGGAATTTAGATTTTAAAAGCGATGTAGGTAACCACTAAGAAAGGAATATCAAAAATGTAACCCCTAAGAATATCTAAAATGTAAATGGCCAAATTGTCGTTTAACTCTAACGGACATCTATTTTCGAACTTCGAGAAAATATATCTAATTAGGACTCATTTTAAAGAATTTGATACGACGAGTTTAACTCGAAAGGCCCTATTGGTCGTCGAAAACCATGTTTTACAGCCGAAAAATGAAGCGTTCACGACGAGTAAGTCATTTTTTGTTTTGGCGGTTTTAGTGAACTCTCTCCATTGCGCGTCTCCGTCTCTTCAACCGAGCCGGCAGCTTCCCCCTCCAACATTCCACCTACCGGAAGCTCAAATTCTACTAAATCTCCTTAACATCAGTTAACATATTATATTAGATCAATACCAAGATAATGGTCACAGAATTGATTTTAAAGGCTCGCGGGCGAAGCCGCGACGGGGAATGCTAGTTATTTTATATAATTGCCATGATTACGTTAATTAAAATTAACAGTGAGAGTTTAAACTTATTTTTCAAATGCATTTTGAATGAATAAATAAATGGCAAGATATCATTTTATTTTTATATATCTTTTTATGTAATTTAAAGGAAAAATAAATCAATTTTCTTTTTCTTTTGAAAGAATCTTAAAAATAATTTTATCTTGTTTGTCGATTCGGTTACTGTCAAGTAACAGCTAGATATAACGAACCCATCGGAAGATAAGTGTCCGCCTGAATACAAAGCACCTCAAAAGGTTTTGAATTCTAATTAAAATTCTAAAGTTTATACCCTTTTAAGACTCCGTGACCCCTCAATGGCAAAGACAGCTAAAAGGAGTCCCAGATCTCGACAGAAATAATTAAAAATATAACAAAGATAAAGGTTCGATGGGGTAATGAATATAGTCATAACTCCGTCCTCTACAATTCCATCTATTTCGACCGGTTGGATTCGTAAAATCGCCTTTTTTTTAAATTATTAGTTAACCTTTAACTGGAACATAACGGGTCTAAATGACCCAAGACATTTTAAATTATAAAGTACTGCTCTCTGGTAACTGGAAACTGCACTAAACTTATGTTATTCCTAGATTTAGACCTATTCTATCAGTTAGTTCTAATTTAGTGCGTTGTAAGCAACCTGTGATTCTATTTTAATTTTTTGGGGTCATTTTGACCCTTATAATCCAGTAACGTTACAGTTTTGTTTTTCATATAGGGATTAAATTTTTCATATTACTGTGTCATTATCATGGCTAATCATAGATTTTATGATTAAATGGAATTATTTAAAAATAAAAAATCTTTCTCCAGACGTAAAAGCCACAATAAGAAAAATGATCGGGGAGATCGTGTCTCGTCAAGATACGGGTGTAAAATTTGAAAATAAAAAAAGAAAGCTATGCTATTTGTGCGTGAATAATGACAATAAATACTCTATTACTTGTGACATGTGTAAGAATAATATTTGCAACGAATACAGCCAATCAAAAAGAATATGTTTAGAGCGTTAAGGTGAGTTAAAAATAAAACACCCTCTCCTACATGACCTATAATATGTGATGAGCAATTTTCATGTATTTGATAACATATATATATTTTTTTTTTCTGGTGAAAATAATATTGATGAAGAATAAAGAAAATGTAAATAAAGCTGAAGTTAAAAAAATATATAGCGATAATGAAAATTAGAATTTGTTAAACTAGAATTTATGCATTATACCAAATTATACCTTGTCATAAATTTTATATAAACCTTTATAAGCTTTAAAGTGTATATTTGAACATGTTAAGAGTTACTTAATATTAATATGCAATTTTCTAATTTTTTTTTAAATTTCTTATTAATTATTATTCCTGATTAAAATAAAATGGGTCATTTTGACCCAATAATCCAGTTGTGTTGATAAAATCACATGTTCCAGTTAAAGGTTAAACAATCAAAATAGCAGGATATTGTCGAATGTTTATACCAAAAATATTATTTTAAAATTAACATTTAAAATTTAAAAAAGTATTTAGCTCACAAGGAAGGGCACGGCCAGTCTCTCATGGATCTTTGTGACAATTCTTTTGGAGTTTTTCGAAATATATTAAGGCCCGTTGACACTTAAATATTTGGAAATCGATCTTGGGATGTCAACATTGTATTTCACCTATTAACCTGTTAATAAGAATAATAATCATCACCGGGTAATAATCGTCCCAAAATTGTTAAAGTTGTTAAATGTAAGAAACAATGGACTAGAGTCTTTGTCGGGCTCTAAAGATCGAAGCATATTGTTATTTTTCTGTCACTGTATTGTTACAAGTAGTTACTTTTTGTAACTTTGTAAATAGTTTGGGTTTTTATAGTTTGGTGTTGTAAATCATAATTTTCTACTGATATTTTTTTTATTTAGATATGCATATACACTATCACAATAGTATATATGCTGACATGATAGATATGAGAAAACAAAACAATATAATTAACGAACAAACATTCGGAAATATAAACAACAAGTGAAAGACTTAATGTAAAAGAAAAAATCTGGTGCGTGCGCGCAACACACAACTTTCACTTACCAACTTACTTAGATTAGAAATTATTGCGTTTTGTTAATTGTCACTTCTCAAATGAACAGAACGGCTTTAATTATGAACAATGGTCTGTCACTAAAGGCGTACTCCGCTCAACGAGTTTTATGAGTTGGCTGAATATTTTTCTTTTTTTCTCCTCTTTATGTTTTCTTTATTTTTATCATATCTCATATTTAGCCATTTCTTATTTTTAGGCGTAACAAGAGACAGTTAATTTCTCCATATAAACAAAACCAAAAGGACTTTTTAGGAAATAAAAAAAACAAACACATAGGCCCCTACCCCCCAAAAAAGGTCCCTCAGAATATTTTAATAATGATAAAGCCTACCTGATATTAAAGAACACCTAATTTTCATTAAACATGACGAATTTGATAAAAATCGTTAAAGCCGTTTTTGAGATCATCGAAAAAAAATATGAAATAAAGTGCCCCCTCCGTTTGATCAATTTTGATGAAATGTTGGCTATCACATATTTGGCATATACATACATCAAATACCCTGTTCGATCAAAATCGTTAAAGCCTTTTTTGAGCAAATAAAAAAAACACGTGAAAATGATACAAAATTTATTAAGTAAAGTCCCCCTCCGGTTGATCAATTTTGATGAAATTTTCACAGTCATATCTCGGGCATCTAAATAGATCGAATACTCAGTTTAATCAAAATCGTTAGAGCCGTTTTTGAGAAAATCGGAAAGTTAATTAAATAAAGTACCCTCTCCCTTTGAGCAATTTTGATGAAATTTTTGCTGTCACATCGCGGGCATATACATACACTAAATACCCAATTTCATGTTCGCACGGTTTATAGTTTTTGAGCTAGTCTGTTAACACACACACACAGACCATTTTGCGGGACTTGGTTATTTGGACTCAGGGGACCCTAAAATGTGTATTTCCGTTGAAAACCGGAAAATTTGAAAAAAAAAAATGTGAAAATTTTTCACGATCACAATACTTCCACTTACTATATATTTCATATATAGGTAAGTGAAAGTAAAAGTATATGTATTACTGTTTAATGCAGGGAATCTCGTGTACAGCGCCTTAATAGTCTTCTTGGCGGATGGTCTACTGATAATAATTATTTAAATCCATGTATAATATTTTAATTTTGTTATTTCTTTTTCTGAAATATATTTTTAAAATGATACTTTTTTAAAAATCTTTTTAGCTATTCTCGACAAAACTCGTATCTCTAAGGACATTAGGTCCTTCCGGGTCCTAGGAAGTCCTTCCGACATAAATCTCTTGGCGAGGACTTCCGTTCGCGTCGTGGCAACTGTATAAAAATGTAAATTATGCTAGGTCAGTTTTAGAGAATAGCCTAACAAACATTATAGTTAGCCTTTTATATTGTATTGAATACAGTGTTAATTACCGCTATTCGTATAGTATTATGTACTCAATATATTATCAAGCCGTTAGGCTCCATGCTTTTTGATAAAAGTATGGAACGAAAATATTCGTGTTGTTTAGGCTATAGTTAACAAATAATTGGCATAGTTAGGAATTAAAAGTATAGCTTCCTTTTTAAATATTCTAATCTATTTTTTATATAATCTCATTTTCTCAAACGGGTTAGGAAATACGTGTATGTTTTGGATAGCAAGTTCAAAGTGGGCAGGGGAAATTTGATAATACAGTGAAACCTCTCGTTAAGGACCACTCCCTTTAAAGGAAACCTCTATTTATGGGACAACTTTCAATTGCACTAGCGCTGGATATACGGAAACAATGCTTTTGAAACCTCTTCTTAAGGGACACTCTAGATAGGGGACACGGACAGAGAAAATTGCCTGAAAATGGGTTTTAAGACCTCTAGTTAAAGGGCAGTGTAAAATTTGTTTCAAACATTCTCCGATAATGCTTGAGTCTTTAGTCAAATTCATCTAACACTCAGTAAACAGAGTCACTTCCTGTCCTTCCCCCTTTTTTACAGAACATTGCGTAGGGTGAACATTTATTTTCATTTTGAACCAGTTTATTGAAAATCTTTGAACTAACAACATGTCTCCAACACGTAAAAGGTTTTCATTAAAAGAAAAAAAGAAAATCATTGATGAGTACGAAAAAAGTGGCCGGCCAAGTGCACAGATCATTTTAGTGTCTAATCATCAAAAAAATGTAAGGCAATTAACTTTGGAATGTTTTTTTAAACCCGCTGGTACTTAGACATTCCTTCAGTTTGCTCTCTTATTATGTAATTGTTTTATTGAAACCCAATTTTGCTATGGTAAAACAACATTGTAATAATCTTCAAATCAAATCTATCAACTTTTGTGAGTGAAATTTCTTTTGTAAGTTTTTGCAGTATGTAAATTCAGTTGTTGTTTGCAATAAAACCATTTTTCAATAAAAGCATTGTATGTATTTTAATTTGAACCAATGTACCACTATTACATCTACATACACGAAAATGTAGGTACTTACAGTTTTATGAATATGTTTACATAAACAAAATTTAATAAACCTCTACTTTAAGGACACCTCTCATTAACGGAAAATAATTGAGTCACCATGGATGTCCCCTATTTAGAGGTTTCACTGTACTTGGCATCAATCCCCCACCCTCTCTCCTGTCCCGGGAAACCCCGTATAGCATAAAAGGCGAGGATAGTATCCACTATTATCCATACAACCGGCTGGATCAGCCCATGACATGAGATTCTGGCGAGGGAAGCGTATATATCCTTATATATATAAAAATCTCGTGTCCGTATGTTTGTCTCTCTATTTCTCAGAAACTACTCAACCGATTTTAATGAAATTTGGCTCAATTTATATAGTTTTGGCCAACTTACCGGACCGGATAGTTTTTAAATTGATTAGTGATCAAAATAATGCTTATATAGCGAATTACTGCAAATACAGTAGGTCGTGTTATGATTTATTAACATGGCTACACATGTCGATTTAATAACCTTTTTGTTTATGGTATTATAATTACGGTTATAATAGTTTTGTATTGCGTTATTAGTAAGTGCAGTTATTTGGTCTTATTGTTCCATCTTTATATTCTGCAGGCAAATAGTAATAAAAATCTTTATATTTATTCTTAATTTTGAATTATGGATAAATCAAGAAAAGGTTACACCAAAGTCTCAAAAGTGTATGTATTTTTCCTTCCTTTTCCTTTTTATTTGTAATCCTTCCAATTCCTAACTAAGTGCTCAAACACTTTGCTGAGGTCCACCCCGATATCAACTTTTAGAAAAGTAAATACATTTTAGGCTTTAATTAGAATAGTCCTTATATATATGTAAAATTTAAAAAATGTCAGCGAAGATTTTGTATTGTATTATGTAAGTGCAGTTATTTGTTCATAGAGTTCCATCCTTATATTCCACTGGCAAATAGTTGTAAAATCTTTGTATTCTTTCTTAATTTTAATTAAAGAATATAAATCAAGAAAACGTTACAACTAATTCTCAAAAGTGTAGATATTTTTCCTTCCTTTTCCTTTTTTATTTGTATTCTTTCCAATTCCTAGCTAAATGCTCTAACACTGTGCTGTGGTCGACCCTGATATCAACTTTTAGAAAAGTAAATACATTTTAGGCTATAATTAGAATAGTCCTTATATATATGTAAAATTTTAAAAATGTCAGCGAAGATTTTGTATTGCATTATGTAAGTGCAGTTATTTGTTCATAGAGTTCCATCCTTATATTCCACTGGCAAATAGTTGTAAAATCTTTGTATTCTTTCTTAATTTTAATTAAAAAATATAAATCAAGAAAACGTTACAACTAATTCTCAAAAGTATAGGTATTTTTCCTTCCCTTTCCTTTTTTATTTGTATTCTTTCCAATTCGTAGCTAAATGCTCTAACACTGTACTGTGGTCGACCCTGATATCAACTTTTAGAAAAGTAAATACATTTTAATAACTTAAAATAGGCTATAATTGGAATCGTCCTTTTATATATGTGAAATTTAAAAAATGTCAGCGTAGATTTTGTATTGTATTATGTAAGTGCTGTTATTTGTTCATAGTGTTCCATTATTATATTCCACTGGCAAATAGTTGTAAAATCTTTGTATTCATTCTTAATTTTAGTTAAAGAATAAACCATGAAAAGGTTACTACAAATTCTCAAAAGTATAGTTATTTTTCCTTCCCTTTCCTTTTTTATTTGTATTCTTTCCAATTCCTAGCTAAATGCTCTAACACTGTGCTGTGGTCGACCCTG
This sequence comes from Aelia acuminata, assembly GCA_911387785.2. Lineage (NCBI taxonomy): Eukaryota > Metazoa > Arthropoda > Insecta > Hemiptera > Pentatomidae > Aelia > Aelia acuminata. The sequence continues at coordinate 74,150,977 of OU426984.1, read as the reverse complement.
ATATCAACTTTTAGAAATGTAAATACATTTTAATAACTTAAAATAGTCTATTCTTATATGTATATGTGTAAAATTTAAAAAATGTTAGTGAAGAATTGTAATTCTTTCTTAATCAACAATTATTTGAAGTAGAAAAAATTAAATCTCAATGGAATACACATAGTTCCTTTCTGTTCAGCAGAGGTATATTTTTCTTTATATGTAGAATTTAAAACATGTTAGCGAAAATTTCTAATCCCTTCTTAATCAATGATAATTTAAAGTAGACAAAATTTAATCCCAATAGAATACAGATCGTTCCTTCCTTTTTAGCAGAGTTGTAATTATCTTTATAAGTAAAATTTATAAAATGTCAGCGATGATTTATAATCTCTTCAAATTTATAGTATTTTGAAATTATTAGATTAGAAATAGGTTTTTAGAATATTTTATACATTACTTAATTAAAAATAATCAATATTCAAATTAAAATATGTCCGTCTGAATTTAAAACAATTAGTCTAAATAATAAAAACATGTGTTTCTTTAAATATCAAACATCCTTTAAACATCATTACATATGTAAAATTTATAGAAAGCCAAAGAAAATTTTAATCCTTTCTTAATCAACTTTATTTTAAAGTTGAAAAAATAAATTGAATCCCAATGGAATACAGATTATTCCTTCCTGATCAGTGTAATTATCTTTATATGTAAAATTTAAAATTTTTCGTCATATGTCGATTTCATAATGTTTTTGTTTATAAGCATGCTATTGTAATACAGGTTATCATTATTATAATTTTGTATTGCGTTATGTGAGTGCAGTTATTTGTTCCTATATTATTATTTTCCACAGACAAATGGTAATACAAATCTTTGTATTTATTGTTAATTTTCATTAAAGAATAAATAAATCAAGAAAAGGTAACAATAAATTCTCAAAAGTGTAGGTACTTTTTCCTTTTCCTTTTTTATTTGTATTTAAATTAAATTACAAGCTAACCGCTGAAACACTTTTCTGTGGCCCACCCTGATATCAACTTTTAGTAAAGTAAATACATTTTAATAATTTAAATTAGGCTATTATTTGAAATAATACTCTATAAATGTTGTAACAGCACCTACTGTCATAGGTGTAACCTAATAGAAACCTTACTTGGGGAGTCAGTGTTGCCAAAAATTAGTGAAAATTAGTGAGACAATAGTGGCTACACTGCGGGTAACAGTCATAAAAACTCACTGGGTGTGTTTTGATTAGGTGTTCTGGGTTACTTTGTGATTTGCATGATTAAAGAACTGCATAATAAAGACTTTGATATTATATTTTCAGTTGATTTATTTAACAGAAGTTTCTTTATTTTCATTATTCGTTTTGTTATTATTATTTAAATACAGTGTTTTTTTTATTTTACTAAACCTTTTTATCATTTTTATCCCGAGATCTAAAATGTAAAATTTAAAAAATGTCAGTGAAGATTTGTAATTTCTCCTTTATCAACAATAATTTAAAGTTGAGAAAATTTAATCACAATCGAATAGAGGATGTTACTTCCTGTTCAGCAGAGTTGTAATTATCTTTAAATGTAAAATTTAAGAAATGTTAGCGAAGATTTTAATCCTTTCTTTAATTTAAAGTAGGCTATTATTGGGAATGATATTTCGTTGTTATTTTACCAGAATACAATTTTTTACTTATCTTTAAATGATTGTTGATTAAGAAAGGATTACAAATTGCGGCATTTTTTAAATTTTACATTTAATGATTATTACACCTTTACTGAACAGGAATAATTGCTATTTGGGTAACTTCAAGTTTCAGATTTATCCGCCATAAATATGAGAGTACTACTGCAAAATAATCCATCGGCAGATATATTTTTTAAACAATTGCTCTATATTGGAAACGGTGAAATAGAGCTGCATCGAAATTCAAAATTTATCAAATTACCAGAAAATTTCTGAACTGTTGTAGAGACGAAAAATGAACAGTATACGAAATATAAAGTGTCTTTCCTGATATTTTGAACAATTATTTGGACTATAATTGGCTGGGTAGTCGTGCTATTTGGGCAGCAAAAAATGTTGATTTCGATGAAATAAACTTCCAAAATCAATTGACAATGTTCTAGATGTAAACGAAGCCGTAAATTTCCAAACTGAATTTTTTAATTCCCTGGATATACACCCAAACAATCTCCAGTTGAAGATTGGCTCACCGATCATTCTTCTTCGTAACTTAAATCCACCTCAATTGTGCAACGGTACACGTTTGGTCATTAAAAGGATCACAAGAAATGTTATTGAAGGAAAAATGTTGCCTGGAAGGTTTACAGGAGATATCGTCCTATTGCTACCTATTCCTCTGGAACCGACAGAATTTTTAATAAAATTTAAAAGGCTTCAATATCCTATTCGTTTGGCTTTTGCCATGACCATAAACAAATCCCAAGGGCAAACAATGTCCACTTGGACTTTGAAAATCCGTGTTTTTCCCTTGGGCAATGGCATAACTCATTTAGGAAACGGGTATCGCCTGCTCACGTGTGTGGAAACCATCAAATCTTTGGTTTGTGTTTAAAAAAAACAAAAAACAGGTTAACCCAAAACATTTGAACAAATTAGTACTTGAATAAATAAAAATTCTTAATTGTATTATGTAAAAACTTTTTTAAGAAGAGATTTCTTATCACTCAAATATATTGCTAAATTAAAAGCTTCAACACACCACCCTCCTACCGAACACTTATTAGCCGAAGGGTTGGGAAATCGAGGTCTCAAAGAAATTGAGAAAAACGCCTATCAAAAGGACATATATGACGCGTTAACCAAGATTGGCATGACCCTGAGCAAAATTAAACCCGTTGTTAAACTAACAATACCAAGTTGAAGTAGTGTTAGGCCAATAATCAATAGATCAATGGCTGAGGTTACCAAACCTTACTTCAGTCATCCTTTTTAAAATTAGTGGAAAAATATAGTCATTTCGAGTTAGTTTATACCGATCCATAAAAAAAGGGCGATAGAGTTGGCAGCTCTGTGAGTCGTAAACACAATCAGCTCCTTTTTAATCAAACTACATTGAAATATGAGATGTAAAAAATAAAAACTTTAACTTTCTTATATTCTTTATCAAATACTTTTAAATGGTGTAATGAATGCTCTATTCTCAATCATGTTGGATTTTGATTAGCTGAAAGGTTTTCATCTTTATCAATGAATATTGGTATCACTGTATTTGTTTAAAAATATTAGGATATAACCACTGAGCCACAGCAACGCGTGGCCGGGTCTGCTAGTATATATATAGAATTATATTTAAAATATTTTTTAAATTTCGGGAGATTTGGCGTGAGATTAGTAATTTTGTTACCAAAAAATAATAAGAGTGTCCCCCCTTTAGCCTAGCCTTAATTTCCTCTCCAATTTTGTTTTTAAGATTTTTTTTTAGAAGAGGCAGAGGCTCTCTTCTTTCCCCTTTAAAAAAAAGTGTTCGACAGTATTATCCATTACAGGTTATATAATCTATCCATATTTTTACGTCACTACTTTGGAGCTCATCTCCACCGGGCCTTAAGGAATAATATCTTAAACATAATAAATGGATCCATTTTATTTCCTATGACTCATGTAAAATATTAGTGTGATAAGATTTGTAAATTATTTGTTAGCAAAATATATACACAAAAGATAACTGTGATACTGATACTAAACATTCGATAAATAAAATAAAAAAGATAATAATTTACGAGCGAATTCTGTGACAGGTTATAAAAATTAATGCTCCGGAATATCTACAATATAAAATATAGCTTCATTAATCTTCATACCTGAGCGCTGAACATTTTGATACAATGTCCGCCTCCCTATACCCCCCTAGCCCCATCCCCAATAATATACTTTATTATCACCTGCGGTGGAAATATATTGAGTGTGACTACCGACTCAACTCGTGCTTCCACATACATTGAGGGAGACAAGATATTCGAGATCGGTTATCGTCCTGGTGGATTTTGGACCTATACACCTTGTAACGATTTTATCTTGGTTATCATTGGAAGACAATTTGACAGAAAATTGTTTTAGTGAGGAATTTATTTATTATTATTAAATAAGTTAATCCACCACAGAAAAATTTGACAATGAAAAAAAAATATGTACCTACCGTTATGAAAATATGGGTCTTAAATTTGTCTTATTTGCCAAATTTAAAAAACTGCTGGCTCGAGTTACAACATATAGTTAACACAATCTATGTCTCCCGTGGTCCTCTAGATCTCTGCACTCATCTTCCGAAATCCTTAATTCGGTATCATAGCACATAAAAATTCCCTAACATAAATAATAAAAAATCCTTAGCACCATGCATAATAAAACTTCACACCTTCAGTGAAATAACAGACAGAAACGATAACCATATTAAAATTTACACTGATGCCTCTAAGACCACCAATACATGTTCAATAGCCATTTACGACCCGCAAAAAATTATTAACTTGTCATATTCTATCCCTAACAAATTCAGCATTTTCCATGCAGAGCTTCTAACAGTTTTTAAGGCTGCTGAACATTCTAATATCCACTACAAAACAGTAAGGCCCTACGCACACGGGTCGACGCGATTCCAGCCCGTAGGCTTCTCCCCTCCACTCAACTTCCTTCGTTGTGGCATCAAGCTCCGCAGACGGGTCGTTCACTGGTCGTCTAAAACCGCAAGGATCCTCGTCTTGTGCAGTTCTCGTCTCTTGCGATTGGTTTGGAACGGGAAAAATCGAGCGAAACGCACGTCTCTTCGTCATGAGCTAATTTTTATTTTATTTGTTTGCTTTGTTTTTGTGCTAAATTTTTTTTTTTTAAATTTAACCTGTGTTACCTCTTATAAATGTTTGCAAAGAAAAAACAATTTTCCTGCAGTTGCCACCGTGATTTTTTTCTGACGTTTTATATTTTATTGATTCATGTTTATGTTTGTGTATTCGTAATTATATACAAAGATAAACATGGACACATAATTTAATATAATAAAATATAAAATAAGTCAGAAAAAGAAAATCGAGGTGGTAACAGCAGGAAAATTTGGCATTGAATTGTTTTATTATTGTTAAATTTGTTGTTTATTGTTTTTTCTTAGCAAATAATATATTTCCATTGTGCTGTTGATGAGGTGACACTGGTTGATTATTAATGTACTATGATTGAGTTAAAATTTAAGTTCAAAAATAATTTTAGTTTTTTTTTTTTACTTTTTTTGAAATTTTATATTGTAAATATTCTAAAATAAAAATGTTAGTTGAAAACTGTGGTGGTCCCACATTTTTGAACGGCAGTGTAATGTTTGGTCGTAAAAATTCTGAAAACATTGAATTTCTGTCTCTAGCTGTTTAATGTGAAATTTGTTGGAGAAGTGGAGAAATACCCTCAATTGTACAACTATAGATTGAAGGAATATTCCAAGAGGCAGTTCTCTTGCAGCAACGAATAGCCGTTTATGAAAATTGCGTTCAATATAAGGATGAACCCATAATCTTCGTTTATTCCTTTTCATTTGCCGGTACCACAAAAACATTACAAAGTCCTTCTCATCACTTGAACTTTAACTGCTCATTGTAAGTTTATACAAATTAAACTAAAAATGCAAAAATACCATATATTATTAATGCTGATTAGAAATATACAAACATTCACAGATCGAAATAGCCATTTTGATTGATATTTAAGAAAAAAAAGGTCAACGAATGCACTGAGTACGTTCCTGGTTGGAAGATGCGAATAAACTAATCGACTTGGGTGCGGTGGACAACCGCATGTGCCGCAGGGTTCGTACATGACGAGCACGACGCGCGAACCTCTCGACGCGTCTTCCATCGACCCGTGTGCGTAGGGCCTAACATCACGATTCTAACAGATTCAGCTTCTGTTTGCCAATGCATAAAGAATGCACATATGTCCCCTATTACTAATTACATATTATTTAAAACTCTAGATTTGATGGCCTCATCAAACAACACATTTTCATACCAGTGGGTTCCAGGACATGTGGGTCTACACGGAAACGAGACCGCAGATAAAACTGCTCGTGACAATAGCAATGCATTGGTGATTAACGCTAAAGTCCCCAAAATAGATTCTTTTCGCTCATTGAGGGCAACGATTTTAAATGAATGGCAAAACTTGTACGAGTGGGAGTCCCAAAGTAAGGGGAAGGATAATTATTTAATCCAACCTAAACTTACCCTAAAGCTATGGTTCGCCATTATCGGTAAAAATCTAGAGAGAAGCGAAGTAACCAACTTAATTAGATTAAGAATCAATCATGGACACACAAACAAATTTTTAAATTTGACAAAAATAAGGGAGTGGCCGAATTGCGAATTTTGCCACGAAGTCGATGACCCTTTGCACTTGATGTCCTGCAGGCGGTTCATAGCTCAGAGGAGGAAATATACCGAGAGGTCAGCTCTCAGTATCCCTAACGTAATAAAAGAGCTGAATAGCAAGGGTTACCAAAAGCTAATAAAATGTATCAAAAACCAAAGATACGACTTTGATAACATGTAGATTATCTCTAACCTAAGCCAAATAAAAAAATTATAGATTTCTGACTAGATGGGATTTGGATAAAATTTGGGGATTGGGGGTGTGCAGAATAATTTTGGTTCAAGAATATTTATCGATTTAACGTTACGGTATTATTAAATTAAACATTGCGCTTCCTGGGATCTTTTTGACATCGTTAGCAAAACATGCCTCCCATCATCCCTTCCCTCCACGAAAATTCATAACCCTTTAAAATTTGTGCCCCGCGAACGATTGCAGCTCACCTTTTACGTTTGCAACTTTTAATCTTTTTTACTTTCACTTACCTATATATGAAATATATAGTAAGTGGAAGTATTGCGATCGTGAAAAAATTCGACTTCCGGTTTTCAACGGAAATACACGTTTTGGGGTCCCCTGAGTCGAAATGACCAAGTCCCGCGAAATGGTCTGTGTGTGTGTGTGAACAGACTAGCTCAAAAACTATAAATGAATGAAATTGGGTATTTAGTGTAGGTATATGTCCGCGATGTGACAGCGTAAATTTCATCAAAATTACTTAAAGGGAGGGGGTACTTTACTTAATAACTTTTTAGGTTTTTTTCGATTTTCTCAAAAACGGCTCTAACGATTTTGATTAAACTGAGTATTTGATGTATTAATATGCCTGAGATATGACTGTAAAAATTTCATCAAAATTGATTAACCGGAGGGGGGACTTTACTTAATAAATTTTGTAACATTTTCACGTGTTTTTTTTATTTACTCTTAATCGGCTTTAACGATTTTGATCAAACTGGGTATTTGATGTATGTATATGCCCGAGATATGACTTTTAAAATTTCATTAAAATTGATTAACCGGAGGGGGGACTTTACGGGACTTTAATAAATTTTGTAACATTTTCACGTGTTTTTTTTATTTACTCAAAAACGGCTTTAACGATTAACAAAAATAGGATATGAATGTAGAAAAATGTGTGACTTTGGGAAATGATATTTAACAAAACACGTCAATTTCTTATCTAAGTAAGTTGGTAAGTGAAAGTTGTGTGTTGCGCGCACGCACCAGATTTTTTCAAATACCATTTGTTCTTATTGAATTTAACTAGACCCTATCTTCTCCATCTATGTGGTCCACACCCCAAGATGACACAGGAAAGAAGCACAGCTATGACATTACCACAACGGCACACATCGGCTGGCCGTGAGCACGAAGTCGTGAGCAAGTACTTACTAATGAAGTAAGTCCGAGCCCGCTAGGAAGTGGCACGCCAGCACGCCACTGTAACCTGCCCAACATGGCCGAATTATTAAAGCGTCGGGGAGTATAGTTAATTGCCCTATATCCCAAATAATTAATTAATGGTTCCGAAGGATAAATTAACTAATGTGATTTATCAAGTTAAATGCAAAAATTTTGAAAATAAATCATATATTGGACAAACATCACAGTGGCTAGAAAGAAGAATACAACAACACAAACATAATTGTAAAGCAAAAACAACTAAATCAAAATTTGCAACCGGTCTATCACAACGTACACATATAAATAAACATGAATTTGATTTTAAAAATGCCTCAATAATACATAAAGAAAATAATCCTAATAAAAGAAAAATTATAGAAGATATCTACATTTCAAAAAATATTCAGAATTCGGTGAACAACCATACAGAAGTGGAAAACTTTACTACATTTTACGCAAGTATTATAGATAAAATTAATATTCAAAACAATACTATGGATAATAATACAATGGAGCCTACAAATGGTAGATAATGGAAAATTTATATATCAAGAAAAAAAAAAAGAAAAAAAAAATTAAATTAAATTACATATTATCTCCTGGTACCCCATCCCTGCCGTACTTATTCTTTGCCAGTCGTTCCTAGCTAGCTAGTTGAAGATGTTAAACATGGCAGATATTCAGATAGATATACTTGACATATGTATTTTAAAATATAGACAATTTCTTTTAGAAGGCTAAATAGGTGACTATGTGCATAAAGGTATTTATAAATTATTATGTGTAAAATATTTTTTAATATCAATTGTTATTAAATTTAATTAATTTTTTATTTAATATTTTAGTCTTGTCTTTTGAGAATGGCACATTGAGGCCGAAACGTCAAGGATTATATACTTTAAATAAAGATATGATATATTTGGTGACCTACGGCTTTTATTAACCTCAAATAATTAAATATGGCACCGAAATTAAAAGAGAAGACTATTAAAGATAATTAATGATTCATCATAGCGATGAATCTTAACTTTAACTGTCAGGGCTCAAAATCTGAATGAATTGTAATGTTTTAATATAATTGTAAAATGAACAATATTAGAGAGTGGAAAACCACATATAATTTTTAAGCAAAGAAAATTAAAATAAAGCTTTATTGAACTTATTAAAAACTAGCTGCATAAACCGGTTTCACCTGGAGAATTTTTTAAATCTATAAAATCTATAAAGTGAGACTTTTATCGACTCAAACGGTCCAAAAAAAAAACCAATGTAAAGCGAGATCAAAACGATTTTTATAACAATAAAGAACATACCAAAGATTGGCTGAAGTTATGCAATTCTTATATGGACAGGTGTTCTCACCTGGTATCAAAGAACCACTGAGCGAAATTTGGAGAATTTAGGACAAACGGTAGGGATTTTTATAAAGAACAAACAGAATTTCATCTTTATTTCCCGGTTTCACCCGGGGAATTTCATTTTTCTAATGAAACGGTCGATTTCGTAAAAAAAAAAAACATTGTAAAGCGAGATCATTACGATTTTTATAACAATAAAAAATATCAGCTGAAGATCTGCTGAGGTTATGCAATTTAATATGGACAGGTGTTCGCACCTGGTATGGATTTCTATAAAGAACAAACAGAACTTTATTTATTTACATAAATTATAGCTGCATATCCAGGTTTCACCCGGGGAATTTCATTTTTCTAATGAAACGGTCGATTTCGTAAAGAACCATTGTAAAGCGAGATCAAAACGATTTTTATTACAACAAAATTTTTATTACAAAGCTGAAGATCGGCTGAAGTTAAGCGATTTTAATATGGACAGGTGTTCGCACCTGGTATCAAAGAACCACTGAGCGAAATTTGGAGAATTTAGGGCAAACGGTATGGATTTCTATAAAGAACAAACAAACAAACAGAATTTCATCTTCATTTATATAGATTAGGGGAGAGCGGGGTTGGTTGGCAACAGTTTTCACTTTTTTGATTGTTGAGTCACTCCTGTTAATATAATCTCAATATGGATGATACCTCTGTAAACTCGAAGTATTGGAGTACTACAAGCATTTTTTTCACCACATAATATTTAATACTAAGATCATAGAAAATTGAAGAATTCGTCAATCCAGAGTATGCCAATTAACCCTAGTAACCCCCAAGGTGGGGCAGGTTGGCCTAGAAGGTGGGGTTGTTTAGCCATCTCATTCAAGTACTTTCTGACACATATTATTGTTATTAAAAGCTGCACTATAATGGTATAATAATTTTGAATCAGTTTTTAACAGCTTTTAAGGGAAAATAGAATGACTATAGAAGAAGATAGAAGTTTAGACTGGTGTTCGCACCTGGTATCAAAGAACCACTGAGCGAAATTAGGAGAATTTAGGAAAAACGGTATGGATTTCTATAAAGAACAAACATAATTTCATCTTTATTTACATAGATTATAGCTGTATATACCGGTTTCACCAGGGAAATTTCATTTTTCTAATGAAACGGTCGATTTCGTAAAAAAAAAAACATTGTAAAGCGAGATCATTACGATTTTTATAACAATAAAGAATATCAGCTGAAGATCGGCTGAAGTTATGGAATTGTAATATGGACAGGTGTTCGCACCTGGTATCAAAGAACCACTGAGCGAAATTTGGAGAATTTAGGACAAACGGTAGGGATTTTTATAAAGAACAAACAGAATTTCATCTTTATTTCCCGGTTTCACCCGGGGAATTTCATTTTTCTAATGTAAAAAACCAATGTAAAGCGAGATCATTACGATTTTTATAACAATAAAAAATATCAGCTGAAGATCTGCTGAGGTTATGCAATTTAATATGGACAGGTGTTCGCACCTGGTATGGATTTCTATAAAGAACAAACAGAACTTTATTTATTTACATAAATTATAGCTGCATATCCAGGTTTCACCCGGGGAATTTCATTTTTCTAATGAAACGGTCGATTTCGTAAAGAACCATTGTAAAGCGAGATCAAAACGATTTTTATTACAACAAAATTTTTATTACAAAGCTGAAGATCGGCTGAAGTTAAGCGATTTTAATATGGACAGGTGTTCGCACCTGGTATCAAAGAACCACTGAGCGAAATTTGGAGAATTTAGGGCAAACGGTATGGATTTCTATAAAGAACAAACAAACAAACAGAATTTCATCTTCATTTATATAGATTAGGGGAGAGCGGGGTTGGTTGGCAACAGTTTTCACTTTTTTGATTGTTGAGTCACTCCTGTTAATATAATCTCAATATGGATGATACCTCTGTAAACTCGAAGTATTGGAGTACTACAAGCATTTTTTTCACCACATAATATTTAATACTAAGATCATAGAAAATTGAAGAATTCGTCAATCCAGAGTATGCCAATTAACCCTAGTAACCCCCAAGGTGGGGCAGGTTGGCCTAGAAGGTGGGGTTGTTTAGCCATCTCATTCAAGTACTTTCTGACACATATTATTGTTATTAAAAGCTGCACTATAATGGTATAATAATTTTGAATCAGTTTTTAACAGCTTTTAAGGGAAAATAGAATGACTATAGAAGAAGATAGAAGTTTAGACTGGTGTTCGCACCTGGTATCAAAGAACCACTGAGCGAAATTAGGAGAATTTAGGAAAAACGGTATGGATTTCTATAAAGAACAAACATAATTTCATCTTTATTTACATAGATTATAGCTGTATATACCGGTTTCACCAGGGAAATTTCATTTTTCTAATGAAACGGTCGATTTCGTAAAAAAAAAAACATTGTAAAGCGAGATCATTACGATTTTTATAACAATAAAGAATATCAGCTGAAGATCGGCTGAAGTTATGGAATTGTAATATGGACAGGTGTTCGCACCTGGTATCAAAGAACCACTGAGCGAAATTTGGAGAATTTAGGACAAACGGTAGGGATTTTTATAAAGAACAAACAGAATTTCATCTTTATTTATATAGATATTTGAAAAAGGGGCGAACATTTAAATAAAATCTGGATACAAAAAGGTTTTTGAAGTGTTAGTAAAAATTTGGAAATACAGTGATTTTTTTTTTCCTCCCCTTTCTTGCCTTTTAGGCTATACGGGGTTTCCCGGGCCAGGGGAGAGGGATTGATGCCGAGATTAATCAAATTTTCCCCTGGCTCCGGGTTTTGAACTTGCTATCTTCATGTTTCCAAACAGACGTTGCCATGGGCAACGCGTATTTTCTAACGATTGATTGATTTTTCTGTTGAATAATAATCAGATGAATCGTATAAACAACGTTGAGGATTGACTTACTCGGTCATGATGGTGCACGATCCCCCCCCCCCCCCCCAAGTCATCTCCTTTGATAAGGGACATCATATACAATAATATTGAAACTACCGAGATTGGAAACTATCGGTACCTTTGCATCACTATAAAGCAGTCGATTTGGTAATGCTTTCCATATGTTACTCCTGGGCGTGGCTTAAATTTGGAAGGTTATTTAATTATGTTACCGTAATTTCGCGTCATTTTCAGTTAAAAAGTGCCTTGATCAGCTATATTAGAACCTCTTTTTCGACTCCCGCCCGCTCTATTCAGACCTCCTAACCTCATAACGGGTCCATTTCGATGGAAATCGGTGTCACACTGGCATTGCCCAGAAGTAATAGAGAAAATAGTACCGTAAATTTTCTCTAAGCGTCATTATGTTTTCTTACGGTATATATATAGGGGTAGTTTCATCTTTCTTTCTTAAAAGTATTATCATGACGGACATTCTCTCAGTGTAAGCGAAGCTTAACTCTACCTTGTTGGGTAAGCTTCCTGTCAGGATCCTTGCTTAGAGATAATCGAACTATCATGTTGGAATACATCAGATATTAAAGTATATTCGAAGTTCGGGGATGGAAGGGACTCAGCTATTGAATGGTAACGGAGAAAAGGATGTGTATAAGGTAAGGAGTAATGGAGAGGGCAGGGTGTAATCTTGCCAAGGATCCGGTGCCCACTTATTCTGGGGAAATATATAGCCAAGGTCCTTCTTTACCTGGATCAGCCATCTTAGAAATCCTTAAGGATTTAAAGGAATAGCAAGCCTTTTCGTCGCTCTCATCTGGTTAGATATATGCTTTTTCATGAATACATAATAATGTATAAATTATTAACATAAATTTAAAACCAACTCCTCTAAATATTGGCTATCTTCAAAGCAACGTTACTTGTTTTATTTTTTACTTCCACTTACCTAAATATGAAATATATAGTAAGGGAAAGTATTGCGATCGTGAAAATTTCGACTTCCAGTTTGAATTACGCGTTTAAGGTCCCCTGAGTCCAAATAACAAGGCCCGCCAAATGGTATGTGTACTACTACACAGACTAGTTCTAAAACTACGGACCTGAAATTGTGTATTTGGTATATATATATGCCCGTGATGAGACAGCAAAAATTTCATCAAAATTTGTCAAACGGAGGGGGACTTTATTTAATAGCTTTTTACGTTTTTTTTTATTTTCTCAAAAACGGCGCTAACGATTTTGATAAAACTTGGTATTTGATGTATGTATATGTCCGCGATATGACAGCGAAAATATCATTAAAATTGGTCAAACGGAGGGGGCACTTTGTTTCATAACTGTTTTTCCCATTTTTACGTTTTTATCGATTTTCTCAAAATCGGCTTTAACGGGTTTTGATCAAACTCGCCGTGTTTAATGAGAATCAAGTATTCTTTAATACCAGGTAAGCTTTATAATTATTAAAATGTTCTGAGGGGGCTTAAATGGGGAAGGAACTTTTTTTGTTTTCCTATAAAGCACCTTTGATTTTGTTTATATGGAGAAAATAACTGCCTCTCATTATGCCTAAAGATAAGCAATGGATAAATATGAAATAATCAGGTAGGTAAATTTATACACGAGAAAAAAAAGAAAAATATTCCTCAACGTTGGGCCCACGCATGCGCAGTAGGCCTTTGATGAGAGACGATTTATATTTAAAACGTTATATGTTATAGAGACGATGTTTATAATTAAAAACGTTCTGCCCATTTAATGGAAATTATTTGTTTCATGGTAACTAAATGGTAAACTAAATACTCCATCGCTTCTGATTTTATAGACGTGATGGAGCATTATGCTTGCCGCATTACCACAAGTAAAAACATTTTATTTAATAACAACAAATTTTAGTGTCTTTGAGGAATGGAATTTAACTAAACACGTCAATTTCTAATCTAAGTAAGTTGGTAAGTGAAAGTTGTGCATTGCGCATCGCACCAGGTTTTTTTTTTGTTTTTGTTCTTTACCCAGAAACGCCGTTTTTTCTACGGACTAGGGCCTTATTCTTACTCTGTACATCGAAGCATATGATTACTTTGTGTCCCTGTGTTGTAACTAACATTTACTTTTTGTAACGTTGTTGATAATTTGAGATTTTATTGTTTGCCTGGGTTTGTGAATTGTAATTTTGCGTGAATATAATTATTTAAACCCACATTAGTATTGCAATATAATTGAAAACACAGTTAACATCCCTTTGTAAAGCACATCACCTTTTTGTGTCCTAGTTTTCTCTGAATTCCATCCCCCTTTCAAATCGTATTGTGAAATAGTCCAATTGAAAAATTCTCAAAGAGTTCAATAGCGAGGAAGGGGAGGAACAAAAAAATACTTTTCTATCTTAAATATTGCATGTGGTAGAAATATCTTACAAAAATAAGACGCGTGTCAGGCATAAGGGTGGACGAAATTTCCTAACATGAAATTCTGCAGTAGGATGTATTTCCTATTTTAAGAGATCTCAGAAACCATCTCATTTCTAGCTTTATTCTGGCGTGTTCAGTCATAGCCATATTATGTTGTAATATCAATGAAATGTAATGGTATGTTTGCATATTGTATGAAGAAAGAATACAAGGTCTTGTAGAGTAAACAACCATAAATTTGGACGAATGGAAAAGGTGGTATAACGGTTCCAAACTAGGACCTTGTTGAGATATTGGATTCTACTTTGGTTAATGTACCTCTATGGTATCTCTCTTTATTCCACCTACCTCTCTGGTTTTTGGCACCTCGCCAACTACTTCATGGTTTAGCAGAGAAGAGCTGATTGATTGCATCCAAGATACACGACCAGTCGATTTTAATCTGCATCGTGAGATACTGAGAATGTTTTTTGTTTTTTAAAAAGTATTTAGGGTAACTGTACCAATAAATAAATACATCACTTAATGCATATAGTAAATAAATAAGAATTTATTTAACTTTTTTTTTCTCGATTTTATTTATTTTTTATTTTTCGTATTTTCTGGAGGGGGGGGGAGCTGCCCCACTCTGTCAATGTTTATTATTGATTTTCCAATCCATTAAAAGAAAATAATCCTTCCGAATTCCGAACATGGTTTCTCCATATCGCTGAGATTGTCATCTTGAAATCCGGATGAAAGATATGGCGCGCATAGAAGCCTACCGAGGAAGCTTAAGGCAGAATACAGATAGCCTTATAAATATTTATCGAGGTGTGTATGAAATAACTAAGAACCAAGTTCTAAACCCGCTAAGGCAGTTCTACACGACTTAACCATCAGTTATGGCCCTTTATTGTACTTAAATCTTGTGTATGACGTAATTTCAACTCTGAACTCTCAAAATTTCGATATTCGTGTCGGAAAACTGTTACTCACCGTTCATGCCGTTTTTATTTATTACTAGCTATATATACCGGTTTCACCTGGAGAATTTCATTTTTTAAATCTATAAAATCTATAAAGTGTGACTTTTATCGACTCAAACGGTCGATTTCGTAAAAACAATGTAAAGCGAAATGAAAACGATTTTTATAACAATAAAGAATATACCCAGAGATTGGTTGAAGTTATGCAATTTTAAGATGGACAGGTGTTCGCACCTGGTATCAAAGAACCACTGAGCGAAATTTGGAGAATTTAGGACAAACGGTAGGGATTTTTATAAAGAACAAACAGAATTTCATCTATATTTCCCGGTTTCACCCGGGAATTTTATTTTTCTAATGTAAAAAACCAATGTAAAGCGAGATCATTACGATTTTTATAACAATAAAAAATATCAGCTGAAGATCTGCTGAGGTTATGCAATTTAATATGGACAGGTGTTCGCACCTGGTATGGATTTCTATAAAGAACAAACAGAACTTTATATTTATTTACATAAATTATAGCTGCATATCCAGGTTTCACCCGGGGAATTTCATTTTTCTAATGAAACGGTCTATTTCGTAATGAACCAATGTAAAGCGAGATCAAAACGATTTTTATTACAAAGCTGAAGATCGGCTGAAGTTAAGCGATTTTAATATGGACAGGTGTTCGCACCTGGGATCAAAGAACCACTGAGCGAAATTTGGAGAATTTAGGGCAAACGGTATGGATTTCTATAAAGAACAAACAAACAAACAGAATTTCATCTTCATTTATATAGATTAGGGGAGAGCGGGGTTGGTTGGCAACAGTTTTCACTTTTTTGATTTTTGAGTCACTCCTGTTAATATAATCCCAATATGGATGATACCTCTGTAAACTCGAAGTATTGGAGTACTACAAGCATTTTTTTTCACCACATAATATTTAATACTAAGATCATAGAAAATTGAAGAATTCGTCAATCCAGGGTATGCCAATTAACCCTATTAACCCCCAAGGTGGGGCAGGTTGGCCTAGAAGGTGGGGTTGTTTAGCCATCTCATTCAAGTACTTTCTGACACATATTATTGTTATTAAAAGCTGCACTATAATGGTATAATAATTTTGAATCGGTTTTTAACAGCTTTTAAGGGTAAATAGAATGACTATAGAAGAAGATAGAAGTTTAGACTGTCGTCATTTTTTGCATAAGAAAAATTGCTCTCATCTTCCTTGCTGGAACTAAAGACAATTGGTAGTTTCATCTTTGATTATCTTTACCTTGCTTTTGTGAATCGCTACTGCGCCAAAAAAAAAGTTGAAGAGAGCCAACTAACCCCACAGGAGAGATCATATGAAAGATGGCTGCCAGAACAGGGGAGAACAATCAAACAAGAAACTGGTTAATCGAAAGGTTTGGTTTTTCAAAGGAGTTTGGGGCTATGTGAACAGAATCGGAGTCAAATGTTTTATCATGCCTTTAAACCAAATTTACTGAAAATATAAAAATTTACTTAAATATCGTAAAATCAATCAATGAAGCACTCTTCGCTATACTGTTAGCATCGGATTGAAAACTCAGGACAAGACTCCCGAGGTCGAGCGGGTGACATGGCACAATGGTGGGGTCTTAACAACAGGTGTGACGGAAACTATAAGCCGATGGCCAACATACCCCCTATGCCAAACAACCCCGCTCTCCCCTATTTTCAGTACACCTCAGTCTTTGTCTTGATTAAGTATAAAAAAGATATGAGGTGCCGAAAAAAAAAAGAATTTTTAGATATTTTTTAAAAGTTTTACCAGGTCTTCCATCCCATGCATTACAATTTCTTCGGTTATTATTAAAATCACATTAGAACCTCACTTTCCTACTTATTTAACCTCACTCTTTCTAGAATTATTTTATACTATTTTCATCCGTATTTTTTTAACAAATACACTTTAAGAAAAAATTGAAAAAAAAAATACAACAATGAATGGAGATATATATTCAATGTCTTTACAGCTTGTTCAATATCCTGTGTGACAAGCAACCACAGCAAAACCAGTACATAAAGAGTAGGACAGCATTAATTTTTTTTTTTTAAATAAAGTATTTCTCTCTTAATATCTGTTAACTGGTTAAATATTTTGAAGTTTGGAACCAAATGTTGCTTAGTCTTTTGATTTCTGTAGGTGTAGCTAAACCTTAAAAACTGACAGTTTGGGATAAAAAAGTTGAAATCCTCAAAAGGCACACATCAATTTACATGCAGAAGAAGAATTATATTTAAAATAATTAGTAATTTTGAAACCGAAAAATTACAAAAATTTCCTGACTTTAGACTTGCCTTAATATTATTAAGGCTAATAATTAATAGTCTATAGTGATAGATTTTTTGTATAGTTGAAATGGTATTAATAAGTTATTATTAATTATTTATTTAAATATTATTTGTTATAATAATATTAATTCTTGGGGCCCGGTGAGGCTGTGCGGTAAAGCGCCGTACTCCAATGCCGGAGCTGCGGGTTCAAGTCCCGCCCTGGGTGGTGCTTTTCTTTCGTAGGAGAAGTATCACCCAGTGCCATGGGTGTTAGTATGGGCAGTATAGGGTTCACTGGAAGCCTTAAAGTCCCAAAAAAAAAAAAAAAAATATTAATTCTTTTACAAAGTTTCAACACACATCATTGGTCTTAATAAAATGGTCTTAAGCCTTAAACACAGCCTAAAGGTTGGGAGTGATGAATAATTTATTTTATAATTACATTTTTCTACTGACTCATCATGCATTTTATTTCATATTTCTGCACATTTAGCATTCACCATTAAATAAACATCATAATTATGTAAACTAAATTATTTGAGAATTTTATTTTATTGTTACCCTTGTTTTCAGTGGAGGAAGATTACAGTTGGGGGGTGTGCTGCGAGGAAGCTCAGTCGGAACGATGCCATCAGACCTGCAAATCTGCGAAAAGTGCATCAGAACTACAGCACCACTGTAGAAGGAGTGATGAAATTGTTCTGTATAGCTGCATTCAGAAGCAAGAGGTAAAATAATAATATATTTTGCTTAGAATAGATTTTTTGTGTTGTTAGAAATTATTATTTTGGAAGCTAATATTTTAACATTTTTTTTGCTCATTAAAAAAAAAGTCACCAATGTTGTTGGTGCTAAGGTTTATCTGGATTATTCTCTTGTTTGAGACTGAATTGAAATCCTTTAAATGAAAATACTATTTCATTAAGATATGGCCATGATGTTTGAAGAATATTTTTCTACTGAAGAGTAATTTTTCTGACAGCAACTCATCCAATGAAAACATTTATTATTTCTTCTCTTAAGCCACTGCAATGTTTCGGGAATTCACATAATCATCAGTCTACTTTAAAATAAAACTAACATCAATAATCAATCTATGAATTAACCTATATTAATTAAAATTTACTAACTGGCATGAAATGAGATAATTTATTAGATTAATGAAATGAAATGAAAAATAATTTTATTATCATGGGACTGATGACCCTTTAGAATAAATTATACAGAAATCTTGCCTGTGTGGCCGTATATGAATAATATTAAATTTTTACTAATAGGGTTTACAAAAAAAAATAAAAAAAAATGGAAAAAATGGATGAAGATATCATGGACGGTTGAACTGTTTCAGGGTAGGTCTGATAAATAATAAATTATTTTTGGCATTTTAGTATCCCTAAGTACTGTTGACCACGACTACCGCTACACCTACACCCCCTAGCCTGTGCCCAAATGGAAACCATTATCTTACATACTTTCGTAATTTCGAAAATATTTATGATTTCTTTATTCCATGTAGGCCGGAGAAGAATGCTGCGGATATGCTCGTAGCCCAGAATGTCACAGTATATGTAGGCGGTGGCTTCAACAATCAGGACGCATGTCTTGGTCCCGACTGACGGCTGCATGTACCAATCCTGTACTCCAGTGTCTCAACAATATAAGCAAACCATTTCTCTTATCAAATCCTCAGAAGTGTAAGTACCTTACATATAGTACTTATACTTTATGCAGTCTAGGTATGTTATTATTAAAGCTAGGAATTCTGTGCAGTAAAAATTTAAATATGTGGATTAAATACTTACAACTATGCATTGTAATTTACTAGCATGACAATTTGTCATATTGTCTGGAATCCATGAATACCTTGGGGCTTCAATTCTTATCTGTTATAGATATGTATTGAAACCACAATGTATTCATGGATTCCAGTAAATATGACAAATTAGGTTATCCCTAATTATATAAATGTTTTACAAACAAATTCCTTGTGACAAACAATGGTCGCACTGAGGATGGTTCATCCAAAATATATGCTTTCTATAAAAACCTTGGTGGAACTTATTGATCACCTTTAAACCAAACTAATAATAACTTTAATAATAGGGCATAACAGCTAACCTTTTTCAACTGCTTGCCTTTTTCAAGAGATAGGCTTTTCCTAAAGCTATCCTTTTCCTACAGATAGCCTTTTACTGCAGATAGCATTTTCCTACACATAGCCTTTTCCTACAACTAGCCTTTTCCTACAGCTAGCCTATTTCAAGAGCTAGGCTTTTCCTAAAGCTCTCCTTTTCCTAAAGCTATCCTTATCCTACAGCTAGCCATTGCAAGTGCTAAGCTTTTCCTAAAGCTTATCCTTTTACTACAGTTAGCCTTTTTCAAGAGCTAGGCTTTTCCCAAAGATAACCTTTTCCTACAGATAGCCTTTTCCTGCAGATAGCCTTTTCCTACAGATAGCCTTTTCCTACAGATAGCCTTTTTTTGCAGCTAGCCTTTTACTAATAACACAATATTTTCTATCAAAATATAAGTAATAATTTAATACGCAGCTCTAACATAGTCCTCGGACCATGTCCCTGGGCTATTACCTATGGTTTTCCTACACATAGCCTTTTCCAACAGTTAGCCTCTGGGATGAACATGATTTTTTTATCTTGTTTGATCATTACAAATACATTATTTTCAGATATTCACTGCTGTGAATATGCTTCATCAGGAAACTGTAAAGAGGTATGTAAGAAAAACTTAAAGAAGAGAGCGTCTGATGTTGAAATCATGAACAATCTGAAAGCAGCATGTGGGCCTATATTACTTCATGTATGTGATATTTTTTAAATCTTAACAATATATATAATTCATTATTTAATAATAAGAATATTTTTATAGCTGTTATAAATAATACAATTTAAACAGTTTAACTCAAATATAAATATACATTTAGTTCTTAATTTAAATATGAAAAATTAATAAAATTTTATGTCCTTGAAGATGTTTTTCCTTTAGCAGGAATATCAACTGAAATTGTTAAAATATAATATCATTACAATATGTATACACTTACTTAAGGTTTTTTATTTACATAATGTTTATGTTTTCCTAGTAAACAATATGCTAGAAAAATGTCAGAATTTATTAAAAACTTCGCAATATTTCCATTGTAACTCACAATAATCTAAACTGATAACTGAATGCTGATTGACATCTATTAGCTGAGCTAATTTAAATAATAGCATTTCATATCCATACTCACTGACCGAGTTATTTACTAGTAACAATCAACTCTGAAGTACTTCCATTTTTATAAATATTTATATATGCAAAAGTAAACTTCTAGGAGATTTTAGAGTTTTCCAACGCCTTCTTGAATGTTCTAGACCACTTTATGATGATCTCTCAGCCTTCTAGATATCCTGTTTCCCGCAAATTTTTCACGCTATAACAAACTCCATTCCATATTTGTTATCTAAACTAATGAAATAAAGTGTATAATTACTGCCTTTAAGAATAACAAGAATACTCAGACTACCTGCACTGTACCTGTTGTGTCATGCTTGCTTTTTACCAGAGTCTTGTCATTTATTGATCAGAATTGTATATTTGTTTCTGTATCAGAAAACCGGTTATTTTCTTTTTAATTTTTGAATTTTATCTTAAATATAGCACCAAGCCTTCGATATTCTCGCAATATCATGTCAACACCAACTCTTTTAAGAAAAATGTTTCCATAAACAAGTTATGTAAATAATTTTTCAGGGTGGTGAAATGAAAATGGCCCAATGCTTGCTGCATACTGAAGCCGAAGCCTATACAAAAAGGGAAAACAACGAACCGGGAGAGCGCAGTACGAAGGAGATTGCGATGCTTCATTGCTGTAATAAAGCATCTTCAAACCAGTGCAGAAAGCTTTGTCATAAAACCTTTCATCATTCCTTTGACACCTGGTCTGAATTTAACAGTCAATGCCTAATAAATTCTACTGAAGACAACTTATCACAATGCATGGATGAAGGTTAAATTTTAATTTATTTTTTTTTAATTTTTTGTAAATATTTTTTTGGTTGTATGAGAAAAGTTATACTTATCTTGATATGTGTTCCAAAATCTCATAATCATACCTGGGAATTTTGAAAATGCATTGAGAGTGCATTGAAATTAGATGGGATGTGATTATAGCAGCAAGAGAGACATTCTTAATAGTGCCACTAGGTGCGCCACCAGCACTGGGCAGTTGGGGGCGGCCAGCGGGTATATTTATATATATATACAGCAGCCTACTCTTCTCAAGCCAAAAGGCACCTTTTTACCTTGACCTTCCTCCCTCGTCTTCTCTCTTGCTTGCTCCACCTACTCCTCTCCCACCTTGTACTCTTGGGATTAAACCATATATTTTCCAAATATTTTCTTATTATTTACGAAACCACCTTTCCTTCCCTTTTTTACTCGGGACAAGCCTACTGGCTTCTGAGACACTTTTCAATGACGTCACCAGTAATCTCCGAGGTAACTCTCCTTCATTGCCTATGACGGGCCCAACAATGATCGAGTCATCACACTGTGATTTCACTGTTACCCCCGAGGCACTCTCCTCCTGCAACTCCCTCTAACACTCCTCAACCACCAGTGACGAGTCTAGCTGCGGTCAAGGTTTACGCCCGTGACATCATAGCTACCCTCGAGACGATATCCCTCTTCCTTAAATCCTGCCATGCATTTTGTCGTTACCTTCTAAACGGAAGACACATTGGTAACCAACGACGAAACACTGTTAACACCAGATGACAACAGTATCAAACAGTTTAATGGGGACCCAACTTCTAATAAAAAGGATCTATGGTGTATAGTTGGTCAAAATGTACTCTCGAATATTAAGTACAGAAGAAGTTCTCTCTTTCTCTTCACTTTCCATTATCTAACATACCTAACTTTGTATTACTTTCTCTGTTTTTTAAATTAATCCAGTACAGCATTTGGTGTAGGAGTGCGTATTTTGTATTTTCTCCACATTAAAGTACAAATTTATGTTTTTTCCAACCCATTGGAAGCCAGAGGTCAAAATTTATTTTGTGAGCATTTGAAAGTAGAAAATTGCAATTTAAATGAATGGAGGTTATTCTCATGAACATGTCAATATTTGGCCGCTATCAGGTTTCCCTTAAAGGTTTGATCCTTCAAATCTTTTGGTCTTCCATCAACGAGAAGTATTATTTAACTTTTATTATATATATATATATATATATATATATATATATATATATATATTTACCTAGGTTCTTGGTATAGGTCCTAGGTAAAATGTAATCAGTCATTGAAGTTAGTGAGTTTTAAAGTATTGAATGTTGATATCAAAATTGTTATTCTTAAAACCAGTAGAAGATTCAGAGGTAACTTATCTTTATCTGAAGAACATAACTAATAGGATTACCAAAAAATTTACAAGAAATATTACCTTGTCAATGGAAAATGTTTTAATAAAGGGATTTTATGATTTGATATCATTCATTCATTATTCAAAAGTTTTTGTAGTTATGATGGTATTTTTTCTTCTTCTTTTTTTAGCAGCGTTACATTTTTTAGGAGTAATTTCCCACCTCATCGTAGAGCTATTCTTTACAAAAATTGTTCTGGAGATAATTTTATTCCACCTGGTTTTTAAAGGACGCCTGATCTTACTTACTGTTTGTTTGTTTACTTATTTAAGGTCCCTTTATGCTGTTAAGGCTTATATGATGATGCTTCAGTGGGATTCCTAAATTTTTCCCATCCAGTTATAATTAGGATATGGAAATTTAATGAGTACACAACATCGCACAGGCTCAGGACCTCCATTTATCCACGTCATCTCCGAAGGACGGCTTGATCAAAAGTTGTTTACTCCCTTTAAAAAATCCTAGGGCCACCTAGCAGAATACAAACCTTTTATGCTAGCCACTTCACCGCATGTGACCCCTGATCTTACATTTTATGATTATTCTTGCTAGGAATTTTTATTTTAGGTTTGATTCAAATAAAGCCAAAATTAGTCCATAGAACAGATTCTCGTCAAAGTTACAACCACTATTATTTTATATTTTTTGTAAAAATTTGTTTTTTGATTGTAATTTCATACAGCTCCTTTTTTTTTTTTCCCCCATAAATTAACGTTTCAGGCTTTTTTGATATCCAAAACCTGAATTTGATTATTATTTTTATGTTACATATTATCTTATGTTTTATGTTAATATATAATATATATTATATATTATTTTATGTTTATTATATTATGTTATATATAATAAATTAGTTTGATTACTGAGGTAATCAGAATGACTGTGAAGCCTATGAATGATAAAAAAGGAAGAAGAAAACAAACTTTCATATTTGATGAGTAATACTTGATAACTATTCTAATAATTTTGTGTTACAGCTGTGGAACCATGCGAGTTAGGTTGTGATGGCTTATCTTTTTGTACCGACTTCAACAATCGTCCGGCAGAAATGTTTCGGTCTTGTGAAAAACAACCAGACCAAGACGCGGAACACACAATAAAAAATTTAATAGATTACAATTACATACAATTACCAAATAGGAAAATTCTTTACATAAAGAACATTACCCAGTGTGAACCGAAACACTTTAAAACTATTGCTTGTTTAATTCAAATAAGGCCATGTCATAGGCTGTCACAGACTACAAGGATTTGTTAGTAAGTGTTGAATTATTTCTTTCTTTTTTTTTATGATACCTTATCATGTTTATTATTTTAAATGATATAATTTTTTTTTTTAATTCCAATCTTTTTTAGTGAAAATTGTACAAACTTGTTAGAGCATTGCGCAGATTTTGAAAAGACAAAAGATACTTCTGTTGAGGAGATCTGCAACTCTTTAAGCATCAAAACTGCTAACACAGACTGCATCAGTATTGAGGCTTTTGATAACCTCAACCCTCCTTTGATTGATTCTGAAACTTTGACAAGGCCTTGTAAATCGTCTCCTTGTTTAGAAAACCAGATTTGTCGCATCAACAGGTCTTGTGGTTCACCTCATGATGATTGTGATATATTCACCTGCACACCTGGTATTATCTATCACTTGCACTAATGCATTTTGTTAATTTAATTAAATTTGAAATTAATTTACAATAAGTAAGGTATACTTTAGATTTTAATTTAAAAAATTTGATTGCTTTGATGTTAATTTATATATATATATATATATATATTTATATACAATAAGGGCGTAGAGAGTTGGTGGCTCCATTGCCTGGACATTATATTTTATGGTTTCTATTTGATTATTATTGTAACACTTATGTGGGTTAAGAAATATTTATTCAACAAAAATATACAGTTATCAATGCCAACAAATTATTACAACTTAAATGAGCAGGCTACGTAAATGATAACGTTATAACAATCATATGACCTGAGCTTCACAGTCGAGACACAGACTTAGACTCAGACTAACTTGTTCAGTCACTCGCTCTGTATATATAATCGTAAATGCTCAGGTCTGGAATATTCCAGAACAAGGTGGACAGTTCCCCGTCTGCGTGGACTAGTCTGGAAAGATCTAAACCCAAACAGTTCGTTCCAACCGCTTATTTAGTTCTATTCAGTTCAAAGGGTCTGGGATTTGAAATCATATGTTGTGTTTTTTTCATTTAGCGATTTAACGTTAGACTGCCCCCTCCTTAGAGACATTCCTCTTGGATGTCTTCTTTTCAATGCGTGCCTGCTCCCTAGGTTGAACGAACTGTCTCTGTCGTAATCCGCTGCGCCTGTTCTTCATTGTGGTTACCCGTATATGGCGCCAAGCGATCATTATGGACGACTATGGGCTTTTCTTTGGAGTACTTGAACACCTTGTAGACCAGATCGTTGATGTGCTTCTTGTTTGTATGTTTGTTTTTTTAACACCACTTTATGCCACTAAGGCTAATCGAACGATGCTACAGTGGGAGTCCTAAATTTTGCCTATCCAGGTATAATTAGGATAGGGATCTCTAATGAGTTCCTGACATCGTACAGGCTCAAAACCTCCATTTTATGTCCTATTAGAGGGACGGCATGGCTAAGGATTTTTTACTCCCATCAAAAAATCCTAGGGCCACCACAGGGCACGAACCTGCGACCTTTAGTATTGTAGGTTGCCATGCCAACCACTATACCACAGGTGACCCCGATGTGCTTCTTAATCACGTATGGTCCCCGCTTTCCTCGTGGGTTGTAGTGCCAAACATGTCCTCCTGCTTCGTATCCACCCAGGTTGGCCCAGCTCCCTCTTGGTCCCTTCTCCCTCTTATTGACAGCAATAGGGTGATTTTGATTCTCTTCTCAAGGCAATGACGGATCGACGCCTTCCATCATCCTGTCCTCGTGCTTGTATTTCAGCTCACTCTTTGTAGTCGTCTGCTGAACCAAGAGGTAATCGGCGCCGAAGTCTCAACCTTAGAGCCTTTTTGAATGATACTTGAGCGCTTATACCTCGAAGGAAGTTCCACTTCCTTTTTCATGGTGGCTACGACACCAGTTGGTTCCCGACTGTGGAAGGACAGCTCTTCTCCACTGATCTTGACAATCCTTCGTTTCTGGTCGGGCTGAAAGCCTTACCTGTTCATGAGGTCCATCTCGAGAATTACATCCTCTTCAATATCAGCCACTAGGACTGAGTTTGAGACACAGCTTGAGCCTAACTGTAACTTTACCTTGGTTTCCCCGAATAACTTGGCTTCTTCGCCGGTCGCAGTCCTAAGCTGCCATCTGGAAGGGGTCAGTCTTTTCTTGCCAGTTACATTTGGAGAGACTATAGTCTTCGTAGCTCCAGTGTCAATCAGCATCGTATGCCTCTTGCCGTTGACTCTGCCACCTACATATACGCTGTCGTCTCGGTGTCCCAAGGAGGTTACCATTATTGGGGGACCTTGGTGACTGTCCCATGAAGCTTTCGTCCTCCGGGTATTTGCGTTTCTTATTTTTCCAGTGTCAGGAGCGACCTTTCCTTTGCAGGAACTCCTAATGTGACCGAGCTCCCCACAGCTCCAGCACCGTACTGGTCTCCTTTTCTGGGACTCTAGGACTTTTAAAACTTCTAAAACAAGGTTCTCTAGGTCTGCAGGTATTGCCGGCTCTCCACAGTTCCTACACCGGAATGGTCTTCTCTGCGAGTCTAAAGCCTTCGCGACCCCTGATATTACACCTTTAAAGTCTCTGTGGTTCAGATTGTCATGGTCGGTGGTACGCCTGATCTGGACACATAGCTACGAGAAGCCTCGGTAGCCGCCTCAAACTCCAATATTATGGTTAGTGCATCCACCAGCAATTTAGGGCGAGCAAGCCGCACTGCCCTCTAAAACTCCAAGTCTCGCAGGCCGTCATTCAATACTTGGACTGCTAAGCACTCCAACAAACGTTCTGGGGGTGATGGATAAGCCAGTCTTACCATCCTCGCAATGTCTGCCTCAAATTTTTGGATAGTCTTGGCTGCCTTCTGCTTCCTGTTCTTCAGCTGGGACTGATATACCTGTTCGAGGTGGGCGTGACCAAACCGAATCTCTAGCCGGCTTACTAACAAGTCAAAATCATAGGGATTGTTCGCGTTCAGTCCTGTAAGACATCCAGGACTTTGCCTCGGAGGGCTACTGTTAAAGCAACCGCCTTATCTCTAGGGGACCACCTATTAGCTCTGGTCACAGCGTACATTATATTTATTAGTTTTACCAGGTGTATAAATATGAAACCGGAATTCTTGTTAGTTCTTTTCATCCACTTACTAATATGCTTAAATTAACCTGATCTGAGGTCGACTAGAGAGCCTCCTTTTCACCTAAAAAAAAAATTTTTAATAGGCATAAAAAGGTATGGTGGGGGTAGACTTGGACTGCGTGGCGTTCATTGGTGGGCGGTCACCCGAATGGAGCGGTCACCCATCCAAGTACTGACCACGATGGACGTTGCTTAACTTTGATTATCTATTGCAAGCGCCCTTGTCCACTCGGCCATCCACTTCTATACTTATTGGCTACAAAGAAACTGCCCTCACGCTTCCGTTAAGCCTCTTAAACCAGTTTGGGCTAAATAAGACAACCAATTATTCACTGAGATGACAGAAATATTCAATACACAGTATCAATATTTTTCATTATTCACCTCAAATGTCCGATGGCTCTATAGTATGTTCTCTTACCAATCTCTAATTATTCACTGAATTGATAATTGATTTATTCACTTATACCAATTATCTACACTTCATCATATAATTTATTTGAGGCCTTATCGACTATTTTCATTTTTTTTTTTTTATTAAATATAATATTTTATATATTAATATGAAATGTACCCATTTACAGGATGTTTTCTTGGACAGTCACATGGCTTACTAGCACCAGTAAAGTCATATGTCCGTGTCCCAAATCCTGATAAAAAATGTTCTTCCTCTATCTGCCAATGCACACCTCAGGGTTCGATCAAGCATTGCAAAGAAGATTGTAACACCCACGAAGAGAGTAATTGTGATGATAATGGTAGGTTTAATTTAGTTTTTTCATCGTATTTTTTACTAAAAATAATTCTGATGTGTGAACTGTGCCACTGTGAGTAATTCACATGGAAAAGTGAATAACTTGTAATATCATTGTAATATAATATGATAAAAGTACAGCCTGTATAATTTTAAAGCTATGAGTACTTTTTCTTCTATTAAAATGGTTTTGTACTTTATATATATATATATATATATATATATATATATATATATATATATAGAGAGAGAGAGAGAGAGAGAGAGAGAGAAATATAAAAAGTATAAAAACCCATGTCTAATATTTATTTTTTCTACACATCACAGATTTTGAATTAATCAAGTGATAAAACCTTTTTGTATGATAACACGTGGAGATTGAGGGATATTAAGTGCATCAATAAAATTTAGGATAGATCAATACAAAAAACACTAGAGCAAAAAATTCTTGAACCCTAAAAGTTCTATCTCAATTGTTTTCTGGATTTGATTCATAGATATTTACATGCATGTGTACATAAAATCTTTTTTGGAATATTGAAGTTCAATATGTGTATATTTGGCTGTTTTAACAGAGAATAAAATGATAACCATAGTATGAGGTCCTTTTAATATCTCTGAATTGATTTTCTATTTCCTTTTAGTACATGGATCATCCTATTTGATCGACTGCAACCTGTGCTCATGCTATCATGGAGAGACAATCTGCAGTAAGAGGCAGTGTAATGCCACTTCGCTTGGTATCTCTCCGATACGGTCCACCACTCTGCCATGCAACTGCAACCCTAATTATGTACATGTCTGTGCCAATGGAGTGACCTATCCCAACGAATGTGTAGCTAGGTAGATGATTAAAGTGAATATAAAATATTATTTTTCTGTAATCGTTGAATAATGGTAACATTACTAAACTGAAATGAGTGAAGAAAGTGAAACATTTTGCAATAGAGTGAAGAAAGTGATTACTTTCTTAAAGATTGATGAGTAAAGTTTTTTTTTATGTATGTTTCTTCTTACCTATTAGTGCACAGTGGGACGAATCGCCAATCTAGGTGGAAATAGTTAACATCAACTAAATGAAAAAAATCATGTCGGTCTCATGAAAACAACAATTTAGCTAGGTCATTTACAAATTATTAATTGTTTGAAGCAAATATTAACTGAATAATGGGGGGTTGAACTCGGTAGTTCCCTCATAATGCTCAGTCAGTTTATTTCTTAATTATATTACAAAATAAATAAAATCGAAGAGAGGATTGTGTTTTTTTAAAAAACAATTTATACTAGGAAATAGAAGACGATTCAGTAATTAAGTTTATATAAGTTCTTGGTCCTTTTAATGTGGATATAGTACAGAGTACCATCCTTTATTTTCAATAGTTGGGAAGCTATTTTTCTTTATTATAAAAAATGGAATTACTAAAAATTTACACCGATCTACACCCAGATATTTTAACAGAATATAGTCCACACTATGTAGAAATAAATAATGCATTATGAATTGCTACTATGTGCTAATAAAGGTGTAGGCTTTTTTAAAGGTGTAAATCTCTTTTTTGAGAGCCTGCAAATGAAATTTATAATAATATATCGATCCAGATTCATTACAATACAGTACGGAAATCTCCAAGGCATAGTAAAACGAGATTCGTTGGTCATAAGTAAAAGAATTAAAAGCAAATGGCAATTTTTTTTTCCAAAAGAGATATCTTTTATTTTTAGGAAAAAAGAATAGATGAAAACGAAAAAAATCATGTCGGCTTCATGAAATCATCAGTCTACCTCAGTCATTCAAAAACCATAAATTCCTTGAACCAAACGCCAAAAAAATAAAATCCATCATAATATTAAGTCACTTAATTTTCACATCTTATTTCAAGTATGTGAAAATAGATAAGTGAATTTTGTTTTGTTTTGGAAACTATATTAGAGCAGGCTAAGAGAGGTGATTCGGCAAGAAAGTTAATATCTGTGTTTGGCTTTTAAAATGAGGAGTACACTAATTTATTTCCAGTAGTCGGTACGCTACTTATTTTATTATTTAACGAAATGGGGTTACCAAAAATCTACTTTAACCTACACCCAGATATTTTAATAGAGTATAATCAACACTAAATAAAAAAATAAATGTTTTTTTACTAATTGCTATTACCTGTTTATGTGGGTGTGCGGTTTATGTTGGGCGTAAATCTGTCTATTAGTGAGTGCCTTACACAAGTTGGGGAACAATACAAATTTAGCTAGTTTCAACCATGTAACTTTGTCTACTCGATATTGTAGACCTTTATCTATATTATTTTCAAAAGAGACTGCCGGCATTATCTTAATGATTTGTGAAGAAGAATGTAACCTGGATTAAGATATTTCAGATTTGAATGAATCAGAACGATGAAATATTCGGTTATTTGTTTTTGAGAATTTGATATTGCAATTTAATACATATTTAAGTTTTACATTTACAGTAGGACCTCCATTATCCGGGCCTCGATTAACCGGGGATCCAATTAACCGGGGTCCCGAGGAGCCAATTCTTTTTTTTTAATAAGTTTTTTTTAATTTGTATGCCATTTATTTTGTATGTATAATATTTAAAAAAAAATGTATACGTAAATATTTAACGATTAAACAATGGTTAACTATCTATTGTGAAATAAAACAATAAATGGAAAAACACAGAAAGCGAGTATTGTATTCTGAGATGTTTCCGCTATCTAATACTCCAATTCATAATCTAGGAACGGTATTGTTTTCAAGTCTTTCAAGGAAACTCCTACGCTGGCCTGTTTGGCTACAAAACAAAATATTGTTAGTTGTGATTTAGTCTCGATTTAAATACATACGAAGTAGCAAAATGTCGGAACAAAGAAAAAGTGTCGTTTTAACGCTTGAAGAGAAATCAACTATTATAAACAGATCAGAAAAGGGTGAAAGTGTTAAAAAATTGTCCGCTGAATTAGGAATCGGTGAACAAACTGTACGGGATATTTTGAAGAAGAAAAGACTTTTCCGACTTCGTATCGTCGTCAGCCCATAATATATAAAAACATACATATACTTTTTTTGTTCGTTTGTTAATAAAAGTGATTATACCTTACAGGTGATTTTTTAACCTTTTTTTCTATCACATGAAGTCAATAAAATGTTTTAATTCGATTATCCGGGATTTTCGATTATTCGTGGAACCCCATACCCATCATAATGGAGGTTCTATTGTATTTTGTCTTTTTTTTATAATTTATATTTTATTTTCATTTATAATTTTAGAATAATACATCAATTTAAATATAATGATTCCATTATATTCAATTTACTTAAATAATTATATTTTATTTTTTTCTATTTTAATTATACATTTTATTTTATTTTTATAAATCCTTCGTCTGACTTTTATTTATTAATTCATACTTAAATTTAATCGTTTAGAAAAATTAAAATGAAATAAGTCGCTTCCAGAATTATTTCCACCTAGATTGGCGATTCGTCCCGCTGTGCAGTGTCATTAAATGCCATGTTACATGTGAATTAAACTAATCTATGATATATAATCAAGAAATTATTAATACATTGTTGAATGTTCCTCTCTAAAGATGTGCTATGGTGGCTGATATAAAAGGTGGAGAGTGCAGTTCTATTAATCCTTGCAATAGAACAGATATTTGCCAATCATCTGAAGTATGCCTGCCCAAGAGGATAGCTTGTTTTACTGAAATCCATAAATGTCCGCAATATATATGTGGTAAGTATTGTATTAAATCCTATATTTATTTTTTTTCCCCCAGGATCCCCCATACAAATTGATTTGACCTTAAATAATTTACAAAATGCTTATGTTTTATAATAAATAAAAAAAAAGTTGAAAAGAAAAAAAAAATATAAATTCTTCTTTGTATGTGAATAAAGTTAACTTCTTGAAGATTAAACAATAGTATACGTATTGTGATATATCGATTATTCTATTTTTATATTTTCAATTACGAAATGTTAATATTATTGTTGATTTAATCGTACAGTATTATTCGGTTATTTATGAAGCAAGGTGCCGAAACTATTTGATAAGTGGCATTCTACATATGTGAACAGCATCGTGACTGGTGAGGAAACTTGGCTATACTATTATGATGTGCCGTCCAAGGCTCAAAACAAAGTTTGGGTATTTGACGATGAGTTTACACCTGTAACTGTCAGAAAATCTCGATCTGTAAAAAAAAAAATGATCGCAGTATTTTTCAGATCAAGCTGAATTTTAGAGCGTGTTGTTTAGGAGACACAGAAGACAGTCAGTGCTCAGTAGTACACTGAGCAGTGCCTGCCTAAAGTCATAGAGTCTATGAAAAACCTGAGACCAAAGTCAAGAATGGACACCTGGTACCTCCACCACGACAATGCTTCAGCTCACCATGCCAGAGCCTGCACCGAGTATTTGGCCACTACTGGGCTGAAACTTCTTGAGCACCCTCCAAGTCCAGACATTGCTCCCTGTGACTTTGGGCTGTTCCCATTTGTGAAAATGAAGCTGAAAGGAAAACGTTTTTCAAGCGACGAGGACCTTCTGAGGGCTTGGGACAATGAATGTGCCTCAATCCCAGATGAAACTTATTATAGAGCTGGTTTAATGACTGGTTTCGAAATATGGAGAAGTATATTGAATGTGGTGGAAATTACTTTTAAAAAATTAAATAAATAAAGCTGTATTACAAAACTTTTATAGTACCCTTTGTACCTATAACAGCAATAGAGAATGAAATATAAAGATGTAAGGATGTAAGTATTACAAAAAACTACTATTACAGTAACAGTCTGACGGGCGAGGAGAAATACATACGTTTGGGGTAAATATCTGTCTCTAAGACAGAGTGTACTTTTTTAATTGGTAATTTTCTGGTAAATGGAATATGAACTTCACATTGTAAGGATAGAAAGTAAATATTCCCATGAATTTGAATCAAAGAGTGGCAAGGAGGCTTGTTTATTGTCACTTGCGTTTTGTTTAGTTAACATTGGACTGGAGAAAACTATCAGTGACTCTCCAAAACCGACTTCTGACACAATCCTAAATAGAATAGTCCAAAGTTCTTGGATATGAAAAGGATCTCAATATAAAAATCATTACAATACAGCTAACATTTATTTTTTTCATGAGCATTAAAATAATTTAAGTAATACAAACTTTTTTTCTATTACCTTAAGATAAATAATATGATCATATAAATTATTTTCAGTCAATACCAAGATGTCCTGCTACAATATGCCAGAAGAACCAGTTTGCGATACTGAAGGCCACACACACGAGAACCCTTGCTATTTACTGCAGGAGAGGAAGGATTTGGCATATTTTGGAAGATGCTTGGTGAATATCAAAATAGTAAAATATAACTAGCAACATGACTTACAATCAATCTTATTTCTATTTTAAAATAAATTGCTCATTAAAATATTGTTTTAAAGATGTAGAAATAATTCATTTGATATTGGTTGCAGGCTAATTGTCGGAATGATGGTATAGTTTGTGGTGTGGATGGCAACAAATACATGTCAGAATGTGCAGCCCACGCTCGCTACATTTCAGTGGATTACAATGGCCCTTGTGTGACTATCGGTACTATCTCAGATGAGCCGAAGGTGCAGTGCCCTCAGATAAACTGCACGCCACTGGCAGCACCGGGCTGCATGGCAATCACTCCACCAGGAGCTTGCTGTCCAATCTGCGCAGGTGCATTTACTGCTCTCATCAGGTAACTGAATAAGACTCTTTTTTTAATTCTAAGCTAAAATCAGTAAAAACACATTATCAAGGCTGTTCAACTGACAAGGGGACCACGTCATATTTACTGTAGGAGAGGAAGAATTTGGCATATTTTGGAAGATGCTTGGTGAATATCAAAATAGTAAAATATAACTAGCAACATGTCTTTAAAGATGTAGAAATACATCATATTACATTACAGTACCTCTCAGATTTTGATGAAATTTTTTTTGGTGATTCTACATCGAAAATAAGTCGACACGTGTCCGGCTGTTCCATTTAATGGGCCATCTGGGCTGAGAAATTAAATATTTTAGGTCCAAAAATCGTTAAAATTGGCTTTCATAAAACAGTCATTGCTCCATTCTACCTGAACCAATTTTAATGAAACTTTCAGGGATTCTTCTACTTAAAATATATTAGACACGTGTATTGTGATTTGTCACAATTCACCCTAGAAAGGCCAGAGCGTCACATCAAAGTAATTTACTAATGCAAGCCTCAACTTTGATGTGATTCTCTGGCCTTACTAGGGTGAATTGCGACCAATCCCGATACACATGTCTAATATATTTTCAAGTAGAATCCCTGGTGCCCTTGTGAGCATCAGGAAATGTTGAAGTGTTTTGGGGTGGTGTTGAAGGAAACATACACAAAAAATGCACAAAAATGCTTAGTGCTAATTAACACGCAATAGTTCTTTGAACATTTGGTGTGAGAGTAAACCAGTAACGAAATAACCAGTAAACCTTACAGCTTTCTATCTCCATATGATTTGTCTTGATAAATCACTTATGTGATATTTATTATTTTTATAATTGGACTAATGGTTTCTTAAATGAGAAAACATTGGATAGCCAGTGATTTACACTTATTTGAGGAGATCAAGCTAAATAATAATAATAAGGAGTCCTTCCAGGGGACATAGAAAAGACAAATGATAGCTTTGCACTACTGTCGACCTGTAACAAGTCAAAAAGGTTCAGTCCTTTTTGAATGAATGAATGAATAATATTTATTTACACATTAATAAATAATACAATTAAAAATTGAAAAATATTAATGACAATGGCAATAGCCGTCTGTCGGAGTTAATTGCCTTTGTTTTACGGAGTAGTATTTTACAGACATATGATGTAATATTTTACAATTTTACAATTTAAGGGATTCATATTTTACAGAGATCAGGGAGTAAAGGAAAAACAATTAAATAAAATGAAAAATAAAAATAAATAACAAGAAAATGAAAACTGTTTATATATCAGACAACCAGTTGTACCTTGATTTCCAATCATGGCGAGCATAGCTTAATAAAGGGCAGGGGTACAAAATAATTTCTCCCCTTGAGAGGGAAGGCTTCCCAAAACAAATAAGCCTTAATTCGGATAATATTCTATAGTAATAAGAAAGTGATAAGTGTCTTCTCGGTAGTTGGAATTACAGAGTGAGCAAGTTTCAGAATCTCGATTTTTTTCTAACCATGGCCTAAAGTTCAAATATAAAATTTCCCCCTAAGCTTAAACAACCATCTTGCCTCTGAACAACTCAAATTATCAACGAAGCTTGCTGTTACAAATTCCCTGTAATCATTTACCAACACTCTGTATAGCTGAAACCAATCTGAAGAAATCGCTCGATTAAATGCTTTATCTTGGTAGTGAGCTACTCTTTTTGAAATCAGCTCAGCTAGCTGCTCCCGCCATGCAGGCAATTCATTCAAACGCCCATTAAAATCACAAGAATGTGATTGAGCTAAAGCGATCCAGTGGTTAAACCAGTACATCCTTTTATCTTTAACTCTGAGTGCAAGTTTCTTTGTAAGCCTATGGTTTGGTAAAGAGAGAACTTTAAGACATTATTTTATTTGAAGAGACAGTGTGAATATTTCGAGGGGTGGTAATCGAGTCTCTTGGGCTAAAACATAATTAGGTGTTGCAGTTGGGAGTGAAAATAATTTTTTTAAGAAAAAACGTTGACATTTTTCCAGAATATCATTGGAAGCCCCACACCTGAGCCGCATAACAGACTATTGCACAGGATACACAATTAAAATCTGTGAGTTTTGCAGAAATTGGTATGTGGTTGCTAACCATTAACTCAGACCATAGTCTGTTTAAACCATTTTTAGCCATTGAAATTCTCTCTTGTAAATGCGGTATAAAGGACAACCAAGGAGTCAAAATAACCTCTAAATACCTGTAACAACTTCAAGCCTCTGACCCATATAAAACCACTTTTCAGATGAATTCAGTCTGCCACCCTTTCTAATTACCTTAGACTTGAACAAATTTACTTTTAGATTCCATTCAAGACAATATTTTTCAAGAATATTGATGTTACGTTGGAGAGAAATCGGGTTATCTGCTATGAGCACGATGTCATCAGCATAGAGTAATATTTTAATTTTTACATCACCTACAAGCACACCACCTTCTAGCAGAAATGGGAGATCATCTACAAATAATGAAAAGAGGATGGGACTCAAAATGCATGCAAAATGCCTCACTCCTGAACCTATTCCAAAATATTCAGCGCAACCTTCGCGACCACCAATATAAGAGGCTGCAAAGCTATACAATTTTTTTATGATATTAATAAATTTAGACAAAACCCCTAAGTTAAATAATTTAAGAAATAGGCGGGGATGGTCTATGGAGTCAAAGGCCGATTTTAGGTCTACAAAAAAGCAGTACATCTTTCTACCTCTCTCAGAAAAAGTGAGATTTATGAGATGAAAAGATTATCTACCACTGAATACCCACGCCTGAAGCCAGCCGGAAATTCGCTCAGCAAATCCTTTTCAGTAACAAAAGCCTCTAAACGACTTAGAAGCATAGACGCAAATATTTTTCCCATTGAATCCAAACAAGAAATGCCTCTGTAATTCGTAACTTCGTTGGGATCACCATGTTTGTACAGGGGGAAGATAATGGATCTACCAAACGATGGAGGCACTTCACCAATTTCATAGATGTAATTGAAAAAGGCTAATAATCTATCAACGAAATTTGAAGAAGCAAATTTATAAAACTCATAACTTATTATATCAGGGCCAGGAGCTTTATTATTACTGAGTTTAGGAAATGAAAGGAGTAACTCATCAAGTGAAAATGAAGAATCCAGAATCGGAGAGGAGTTAGGTTCTGCATAAAGAAAAGAGGATGGCGCAGGAAGGTTGAAAAGGTTTTTAAAATGGGACACAAGAGACTGCATTGATAAATTATACCCAAAATTAAAGATTTGCGACGGAAGTTATTAACTAATTTCCAGAAATGCTTGGAATCGGATGTATTTTTGAATTGTTCACAAATAGATGAGTAATAAATTAACTTCTGTGAATTACAAAGTGAGACATCCTCACATCATTCAGTCCTTTTTGTCAAGCCCTGATGGCTACCAAGTAACTGCCTCTGTGTATGAATCAGAGTGGGTGTCAAGATTTACTTCTTGAAACTGCCAAGAAGTAAATATTAACTGACCCCGTGGATGTGCAGGTCCTTTTTGTTGGGAATCGAACCCGGTAAGTTCTGAAAAAGGCACTCTGAGCCAATAAGGGGTTATAACAATATCCTAAAAAAACCTGGTGCAATGAGCGCAACACACAACTTTCAATTACCAACTTACTTTTATTAGAAATTTACGTGTTTTGTTAAATGCCATTTCTCAAAGACACACATTTTTCCACATTCATTTACTTATTTCTGTTTGTATTTGCTCTTTAAATTACACTAATTTTTTTATTATTAAATAAAAGTTTCTACTTGTAGTAATTCGGCAATGCAAGCATATTACTCCAAGTACAACAAAAAAGGCCTCTTCCCCATTTATATCCCCTCAGAACATTTTAATAATGATAAGGCTTACTTGACATTGAAGAATACTTGGTTCTCACAGGATGTTAAAATTTTTCACGATTGCAATACTTTCTCTTACTATATATTTCATATATTGGTAAGTGAAAGTAAAAATATATGTTGATATGTAGAAAAGCTTCATTTTGAAAATATTTTATTGCAGCCCTCAAATTTTTATTCTTATTTTTCAAATTGTTTCAGTAAAAAGGAAGTGGAGAGAGGAATGCTAATCAGTCCACACGGGCTCGAACAATTCAGCGTGGAGACAGTCTTGGCTCATTTGGAAAGGGAAGTGAGCGTGACAGAGTGTGCTCTGCGGGGACATCTGACCATAGAGACGGAGCTCCTAGTGATGATAGTCCCGACCAAGAAAAACCCTACAGCCCTCGAGCTGGAGGCCTGCGTCAGGGAGGCCGAGAAAATCACCATCCTTATCCAGAGGCAGAGCCCCAGGCTGAAAACAATCACCAGCACGAGTATACTGACAGCTGCCCGCCTCGTTCACCAGCCGAGCAAGGACAGCGCTGCTCTTCTCCTTCCAACCCTCCTTCTGCATCTGATAGCGTTAGTGCTTAACTTATAATTTGGCCTTTCTTTAACCGTTTGTTCGTCGTTTCCTGCCCTATTGTTGTGTTATGACATTCGAAATGTCATAATAGACTGAGAAGCTACACTAATGACTACCCAACGATAGCTTCGGCTATGCAATGGCTATTTTTTTGAAGAAAAGTTGACAAGTTTGTGAGATAGTTCTTCTGTTTCTTATAGCTGCGAGATTAGTGCTATGACTTACATTTCATTCATTGGCAGTTTGCTCAAATTTTTCACATTCCTTTTATTTTATTTTTTTATTTATTTTTTATTTCTATTAGCTCAGTGAAAATCTAAGTCCTGTTGATGTTAAAGTTTTTTAGGTTTGATAAATATCTTGATTTTTCTGAATGATAATGATTCAAAGATGAAATTTGGATGAAAGTAATGCAAGTTAATTTTTATATCAACAATTTTAGCATTACTTTTATTATAAATCCATACTCAGATTCTCTTAATAATAATAATGAGACTATTTTACTTCTCGAGTGCCATAATTTACACTTGTGTTTTATATAATGGAGACTGATTTAATACTGATGGTAAGATATTGTTGATGATCAGGGATGTAAAAATTTTATGAATTATTCTAGTGTAATTTATTTTTTTGAAGAGAAAAGATTTTTTTTCTCTTCAAAAAATAAATTATTTAAAAATAATTTAAAATTGGTGGTCAGCCACAATTTAAGATTGGATTAATTAAAATAATTATTCTAGTGAATTTTTTTATTTTTTTTAGTTAAAAAAATTGCTTAATTTTTATTCTATAAATCTTGTAGATTTCTTTTTTTTTGTCCAGAGCTATTCTTCAAAATATACCTGCCGGATAGCCACTTTACGTTTCCTTTTGTGAAGTTAGTTTTATATAACTACTTGAAGCCTTCTTATTGACCTTGCAAAGATCATTGCCCGAGCGTGGCATATACTGCCATGTCACCACTGATGAAATTTGGCTCGTTCGTCATATAATAATATTCTAACTTTCAGACTCTAAAGAAATACAGTAAAACAATTCATATCATCGCCTGTTTTCTCCTTTTGTTTGCCTATTACCACTGAAGAAGATATTTTTAAAGAATCTCCTTTTTGCCTTTCTTATTCTGTTTAGTAACTCTTGAAATATTCATCTTCTTGATTTTTTGACAGACTTTAGTAATCGATAATGTTATGTTAAGCAAACTAGTGTGAGGAATATTAAGATGGTGTTAATTTTAATTATTTATTATGCAAATTAATATGTCATTTAATGAATATTTATCTTTATGAACAGCATTATCTTAAAAGACTGAAACTACAAGATAATTCTTCTAAAACGTAATTAGTTCTACTTAAATCCTTTAATTAAATAAGCAATTTTAACTCTTAAGTTCAATACATATGAATATAATTATGACTATGTGGATTGATAGGTAATGAAAGGTAAAAACAATTAAAGTTATTCTATTGATTGATTCCAAAGTATAATTATTAAATTAGTCTATGTAATGAAGACAACATATATTTGATGTAATGTTTCATTAAATGCCATCTTAGGCGGATCCAGCCGGTTGTAAAGGGGGCTGCAGCCCCTCAGGCCCCCCCTTGATCCGCCAATGAATGCTATTATTTATATAAATCCTTATTATTTGAGTAGCGATCAAGTCTTGTTTCTAACATTATTATTTTTTTTATAAAATTATCACCAAGAAAAAACTTATAAAGTGATTTTGATGTTTAACTTTTTTTTTTAACATAAGTAGTTTGTAACATTTGTTCATACTTAATATGATGAATTAATTAATACTTTATTTATTTCAATAAACATTAATTATTTCATCCCTGATTTTCACTGTAATTAATTACTACATAATTATACATATATGTAATGTATACAAGAGGATTTAATAGTTTATAAAAGTGTTAATATTTTTATCATTGTCTCAGCCACGGATGTTTGTTGCAGATTATACCAAAGTTAAAGAATGTATTATATTTAAACTTATTTCCAAAGCAGTTTGCCAAAGTAGTTCCCTTTTTAATATTTTAAAATTATTATCCCAAAGTATTGAGGCCAAAATAGCTATTAGTTCCAAAACAGAATTTTAAT
Organism: Aelia acuminata; assembly: GCA_911387785.2. Classification (NCBI taxonomy): domain Eukaryota; kingdom Metazoa; phylum Arthropoda; class Insecta; order Hemiptera; family Pentatomidae; genus Aelia; species Aelia acuminata. The sequence continues at coordinate 74,110,490 of OU426984.1, read as the reverse complement.
ATAGGTTATATGGTTTATGAACATGTGTACTTTAATGTGAATGTAATTTAAATATTTAATGACAATATTTTATAATTATGTATATATAAATAGTTTATCCTGTATTTAATTATGAACGGTGCTATCCTCCTCTGATATTAGTTTAGTATTTATTAGTGAGGATTAAAATGTGAAAAAATTTTTTTTGATTTGCAAAGATTCTGTAATTTATTGTTATTATTTTTTTTAAAAATACTATAAAGTTATTTTTTTTTTCAATATTAGAGCTCCCCCCTTTACCAAAAACCAAAATGGTTATTTTATTGCTTGACCTTACTGCATTCAAGGTTGTATAAAGATACTAGGAAATGATTACTTTGATATTTTTAAATTTTTATATATTTTAATGTCTGAAAATTTTATATTTGAAATCTATAAGAATCGAAATATTAAAATGAAAAAGGAATTAGTATCATCAATGACGATCATTTTGGGAATATTTGAAATAACCTATGTATCTTTCAGTCATATTATTATACCTACAGCTATCATAAAATTTACTTTTGGAATTAAGGACTCTGGTGTAATCAAACCTACGCCAATTATATGTTATGTACAGATTTAGAACTAAAATCATTCGTAAGAAATATTTTAAAATAGTTTATTTTTTTTTATTTTTTTATTTTTTAAATATTCCCAGAGATTACACGTATCACTTAATATTTACCTTAGACAATATCCTTCTGCAGAATCGAAGATAAACAAAACAAGCATTTACATTCTGGAAGTATTTGTTATCTTATAAAGTTACATCTGAAGCTTTATTATAAATAAATTTTGATATGTAATGTTGGATATTCATAAAAATCGTGAGATTAAGTAATTCTTAAAAAAGCAGACCATTGGATAAAACTGTAGCACTTTTGCAACAGCAGATCTCAAACAAATTGCGAACTGCAACCTACCCTCTGTTAACTACCTACATACCTTTTACATACCTTGTTTTATTTCTTCCTTTCTATTACTGTAATTTTTTTTTGTTTTTTATGTTAATTTTATTTACTGTTTATTTAAGTTTCTGTTGTTTTTTCTATTACATATATTTTAGTGCGAAAAGGACCTCTTGGAGGTTCCTATCCCCCAATTCCTTTTAAACAAGTGTAATGAGTAGAAGACAAAAGCTAGATCTAATAAAGCTATTCTTGGCCCTTTTTACCTGAAAAGGATGTGATGCGAACCCCCATTGCATCCTTTAAGGTGTCTTAGCACTCTACAAACCTCACCCTCAACAGGTTCTCCCTGGAACCTTGCCGTACCAGCGTTAAACGAACAGCCATTTAGGTCCGGTGCACACGGACGACACTTTTCTGCGATCCAGGCTTATAAAAAGTTTCGTCCATGTGCACCGGGCCTCATACTTAAAGGTGCCTTTACACTCTACAAACTTTACCTTCGAACACCACCCTCGAACAGCCTTCACTTCGACTGTTCGGGTGTTCTAGGTACTTCATCTGTTCGCCTGTGTTCGGGGGTAGCGCTAGTTTCACTTTTGATTTGGGTTTTCTCAAGTAACAGGAGTTATTTGTGATAGTAGTGCGCCATTCAAATTCGTCTCCTATTTATTATTTCTAAGATAATCTCTATATATATATAAGAGGCTTTGTCCTGACTGACAGAACCAACGCAGAGCAAAAACTACTAATGATAGAAACTTGAAGTTCGGAATTTAGATTTTAAACGCGATGTAGGTAACCACTAAGAAAGGAATTTCAAAAATGTACCCCGAAGGCGTTTAAATGGCGAAATTGTCGTTTAACTCTAACGGACACCTATTTTTGCACTTCGAGAAAAAATATCTAATTTGGACTCATTTTAAAGATCTTGATACGACGAGTTTAACTCGAAAGCCCCTACGAGGTGTCGAAAACTATGTTTTAAAGCCGAAAAATGAAGCGTTCATGATGAGTAAGCATTTTTTTGTTTCGGCGGTTTTAGTGAAGTCTCTCCATAGCGCGTCTCCCTCTCTTCTACCGAGCCGGCAGCTTCCCCCTCCAACATTCCACCTGACGGAAGCTCCGATCCCTCTCCCACTTCGCTCACTTGGTTTTTTTTTTTTTTAATTGATTTTGTTAACATATTATATTAAATCAATACTAAGATAATCATCATAGAATTGATTTTAAAGGCACGCGGGCAAAGCCATATACCATCATAAGCTAGCGTTGGGTGCATCAGCCATATTGGTTCGCTTAACGTGACGTTAAGTATAAACGGCTGTTCGTTTAACGCCGGTACGGCAAGGTTCGAGGGAGAACCTGTACGAGGTTGAGGTTCGTAGAGTGTAAAGGTGCTTTTACACTCTAGGAATTTTACCTTCGAACACCACCCTTTAACAAAGTAGGTATTATCAGAGTGTCAGGTTAGCTCTAGGTTACAAAAAACGAAGATGTCAGTTCGTTTGTGATCTGCTATTGAGGAAGAACCAAAATGTTTTAATTAATTTACTATATACAGTGGGCCGTCGATTATCCTAACGTTGAATCACGGGAACCAAAAAAAAAAATTTTTATTAAAACATACAAAAACAAATTAAAACAATTGCTATTTTAATTAAATTTATCATCAAATTTATCATCTCATTACTTCTTTTTATTGTCAAAGATATTTTTATTGTAAATAAGGTTTAAAAAAAATTATTTTTCCAATGAATAGTTATGTGGGGGTTTGTAAGTATGTATATCGCTGTAAGTGCGTTGCAATTAGACATTCAAACATATTTGTTTACTACATACTCTATAACTAATTAAATTTTAAAATAATTTTAATTATCTGATCTTCACCTGACAACATTAGTTGAAATAATCAATGCTCTACTGTATTTATAATTCTGTAAAAGAGACTTAGAACTTTATTCGGTACTTTTCTGTTATAGTCACGCCCAGAGAAAATGTTTTTAATTTAGTTAGTACATTGCTTTAAATAAATAAAACACATGTTTTCTGAATAAAACACTTTACATGAAATTTAATTAAATTATATATTTTCATTTTAGTATACAAAAAAATTATAATAAAATTAACCTTTGGCGTCACATAAATTCCGCTAAATAAGATTTTAAATTTTTTTAAATAAAAAGCGATAAACCTGCTTCTCCTTGCAAAATAAAAAGGAATGTACTAACTAAATTAAAAACATTTTCTCTGGGTGTGTCTATAACAGAAAAGTACCCTTTATTCTTATAATTATGTGAATCAGAGATTTTTATTTAATAAACTGTAATTATTTGCCATTCATTTACAGTGTTTTTTAAATGTTTAATTATACTATAATCAACATATACTTAAACAAAAATGCAATAATGATATTTATAGTCATTACAGTAATAATTAATTCTATTAAAATTAAATTGGATTTTTAAGAATTTCATAAATTTCTTGTAATATTTATATTTTTATGAAATTGATTAAAAAAGTCCTATTGATATTATTAAATACTAGAAAATTGTTTGATGTATATTTTGATGTTTAGGATTGGTAATGTATAGGTATCACATTAATTATTATGTTTAGAGGTGATAAATAGTCAACTGTTATCTTTATATAGGTTAAAATTCATAGTCAGGATTTTCAGTTAAAAAAAAATTTTATTTTGAAAAGCCAGCGTTTCGATCCCACTTATGGATCTTTATCAGGGCTTCTGAGTCCAGACTCCTGAGTCTTTGTATAAGACTCTTGAGTCTTTGTATACTCTGGACTCAGAAGCCCTGATGAAGAACCACAAGTGGGATCAAAACATTGGTTTTTAAAAAAAAAAATTGTTAACTGAATATCCTGACTATGAATCAACCTATTAATTATTATGTTTTATTTTTCCTTTTTTTATCAATAACTTATTTAACACAATTGAAACCTCTATGAATTTAACTTCAAAGTTCCTGGGAGAAGCTAAATTATACCCCATATGTTGGAGTATCAACTGCCCCCTAAATAAATTATATTTTATGATTTTTGTATTGGTATTTTTTTTTTCTATCTTTCATTTTTAAAAGAATATTATTAAATGAAAATTTTCTTTTATAGTTACATATAGAGAATTTTAGTCCTGATTTGTATAGTGGTCCTAAAATTCAAGTTCCAATATGTAGAGGTTAAATTGTGTATCTTTATATTAGTTTTCTATGTGATAACTAACTCATGTTTTAAGTTAATTTTTATAAATTATCGTTCTATCTGTGATATTTTCAATTATTTCTTTCTTTTTTTTTTTTTAATAGAAAATCTTAATAATTTGTTGTAAATTTCTTTGTTATTTATTAGAAACTATGGTAATGATGTTTTTTTCATATTTGTAATTATTATAATTGAATCATTATTCAAAGTTATGTCAAAGATTAAAGTGTGTTGGTTGGTGATTGATAACCCATCGATTTTGTTTGAATTGTTTAAATAAATGACTGTTTATTGTTTGAAAACTTTTAAAATTTTATTTCCCTTTATTTTTTCTGAGTTTGCCTTGTGTAGTTGAATGGTTGGAATACTGTAGATCCCCCTTAACCCGGGGTAATGATGGTTAGGGGGGTCCAGGATAATCGAAAACACCAGATAATCGAATTAGAACATTTTATTGACTTAATGTGATAGAAAAAAAGATTAATTAAACAAAAAAACTGCAGAAAATCATTTTCATCAACAAACGAACGTTTTAGCAAACAACGAACGAACCAAAGTAACAAATGGACTCCTTCAGCGCGTTTTTGCGTCCATCCACTTAAGTAACTGATAGACAGCTTCATCTACGTCTTTATGTAAGAGTTCTTCATTGCTTTCCGAGGACACTTTGTTTGGGCCGACGACGATACGAAGTCGGAAATGTCTTTTTTCTTCTTCAAAATGTCTTGAACAGTTGCACGCCGATTCCTAATTCCGCGGACAATGGTTAATTTCTCTTCAAGTGTTAAAACAACAGGTTGTCTTTTTTGCGACATTTTATTAGTTGGTATTTAAATGGAGACTAAATCACAACTGAGAATATTTTGTTTTGTAGTCAAACAGGCCAGAGTAGGAAGTTTCCTAGAAAGACTTGAAAACAATACATGGGCGGATCCAGCCGACTGTAAAGGGGGGGCTGCAGTCCTAAAGGGGGGGGGGCTGCATTCCCATAGCCCTTCATTTGGATCTGAAAATCAGCTTTTTTACCTTTATGTAACTTTCCCACAACTAAAATTCTACTTTCTCTGCATATTATTTGCTCTTTAACTTGCTTCCTTACTTTAAGGAAAGTCAAATTCTATCTTTTAATGACGACAAATTTTCCAAAGGGAGGGGCTGCAGCCCCCACAGCCCCCCCCCCCTGGATCCGCCAATGAAACAATATCGTTCTTATAATATGAATTGGAGTAATCGATACCGGAAACATCTCATCATACAATACCAGCTTGCCGTGTTTTTCTATTTATTATTTTATTTCATAATGTCTAAGAACAATAGATAATTAACCATTGTCTAATCGTTAAAAAATTTACGTATACATACAAAATACATAAATGCATACAAATTAAAAAAAGCTTATTAAAAAAAAAAATGGCACCTTGGCACTAGAGATGGGCGTTTTGGTTGTTTTTACAAAACGCCAACGAACTGTTCGTTGAAAAAAAAAACAACCGTTTGAAAAAAACAGGTTGGGGAAAACAGAAAACCTCCGGACTAATGTTTCTATCAGGTGTTTGTTTTGTGTTGTGTTGTTTTATTGGAAACGTAATAATAGTATTAATTCAAAGTTAAAAAAAATAATAATAATTTGAGAATAAAATGAGAAAATGTCACTAATTGTTGGGACAACAAAATTAAAAAAAAAAAATCACAAACTAAAAATAATTTTGACAGGTCTTTATCGAGAAAAGACTAATATATTAAATAATATATTCATAATATTAATATTTAATTATATTTAATTAATATTTAATTATATTTAATTATATTTAATATTCATAATATTAAAATATTATGAATTCTTGAAATATTACGAAAAATAAACTTCTTTAATATTTAGAATTTTTTACTTTTTTTTCATTGTAATGAACTATATATAATAACTTCCTGTTATTGTAATGTATTCTCATCCATACACAGCAGTTTTGTAATATGTTTTAATTAGCACTTGAATAAACTGACATTTAAAAAACTGAAAGTAAAAGTGGCACTTTAAATTTTAAATGAAATAAATATAAATTCGAAAATAGAACCCACAGGAAACCTAACGGAAAATCAAACAATGGAGCGCTAGTGGTGAAGAAAACCACTGTTCTTTTCAATTTCAGTCGTTCTGTAACGAGTTCCAAACGTTTGAGTAGTTGTAAATGAGAACGGGAAGAGTAGGAAGTTCTAAATTCCAACTGTTTGGTAAGGCGCACATCGAACTGTGTCACGCAGGCGACGCAGAGCAGAGCAGGCGACACGAAAAAAAAACTGCGTCGCACAGTTACCCGCGCACATTGAAGAGCAGTTTCTGTGCCGCAGTTTCGGGAAGGCAGGGGCTTTTTTAGTTGAAGTATGTTAGATTTCTTGGATTTAAGATCAGAATCTGATTCGTATATAAAGTGGAACACAAAAAAATTTGCATTATCAAAAAAAGTCAAGGTAAAAAAGATTGTGATAGAATGAGGAAGTGGAGAAAAGACCAGCTCACGAAAGAATTTGCAAACAGATTATTCTTAACAGTCTATTAAATATTTTCGTCTGAGTCTGGTGAATTACATAATTACATTGAAGTTACTATTTAGTCTGAGGGATCCAAAGCTTAAAACCATTACTTATCGTGATGTTATAAAATCAGGTAATGAGAGATCTGGTTAAGCTCTAAGTTTGTAGAATTATATTCGGCAAAAATGTCTTAAAATCCTTGGATACGATTTTAACAGCATTATATCATTATGGAATAATTTTTTTTCTCATTAATTTCTTCTTCTTTTTTTCTTGGTAATTTATTACCGTTATTACTTATTTGATAAATCAATATATTGTTCACTACTTTGTATACCTACTTTTATTTTTATAACTATTTATTTTGGGTTTTTAATGAAAATATTATCTTTAATTATCCACCATTACTTTAATTATTTGACCAGTTGTAGTTTTATTTTTTGTTCCAGTCTGTTATTCTTGAGGGACCTTGTCCCAGAACAAAATTTATTTTCTCTTCTTTTCTATTTTGTATGAGGATATAATAAAATAAAGTAGATAACATAACAGAGAAGAGTTATATTCACATAAAATGTCTTATTAAAAAAGTTCCAATCAACACATGGTTGATGTTTAAATAGCAGTTTTCTTTTTACTCAAAGAATATTTTTTCTTTAATAAAAGAAGAAATATACTGTTAGAAATCGAGATGGCCATATGAATTAAAAAATATAATTAAACCAAAAACTCGATTTTTATATAGCTTAAATTTGTTCTCTTGAACGTGTTAGGTTAAATGATTTGATTGTGTTTTTTGTTAATTGTAAATTATTTAATTGACTTGTTTAATTAAAATATAAAGCACTTCAAGTTAGTTTTATTTTGTATCTTAAAAATTTGAGCTTGGTGAACTCAACAAAATTAACGAACTTTGGAGAAGGATAAAGCGATTTGATTAATTGCAATCCCAACATATACATTATTGGTTGTAATCAGCATTTCCATTAACTAAATTTCCATAAAGCCTATGTTTTTTTCAGTGAAATAATATCAGTCAAGTCCTAAGATCATAACTTGTTGAATCGTTTAATGAATTTCTAGTATCTTTGAGAAGAAAACTTGTTTTTCTAATTTTTAAACGTGTCACAGTAAGACGAATAAAAACTAACGAAAACCGAAATGAGGAATTACAAATAAAATAACAAAATTAAAAATATTTAAACAAAAGTATCTGCTTTTAGAACTTCAGAAAGGCCCTCATCTAAATTTTAATATATCTATATATATTTTTAAAACTAATTTTACAATTTTACCTTTACATTTTCATCCTGAAATTGTTTAGTTTTAAAAATTCGAAACAGTCGTATCATGCGCTGTTGGAATAGCGAGAAATTTCAAATTTATATTATGATTTTGGAATCTAAAATAACAGAACATATATATATATATATATATATATATATATATTTTTTTTTTTAAATTATTGTATTTTTAAAACCTTTTTTTTTCCTAGAACACCCTATATATACAGAAGACCTACTTAGTTTTATTAATCTGCTTAAGGGAAAAGTAGAACTTCTCAAACACTAATATTAAATGATAATAATAGGAATTAAAATAATCAAATATTGAAAACTGCGTCGCATCGGTACAGTTTTCTGTGGCAGATCCACGAGTGCCACATCGGCCTGCTCTGCTCTGCTCTGCTCTGCGTCCCAATGTGCGCGGTTCCTATATATTTCAGTTACCACAAAAACTGCTCTGCTCTGCTCTGCGTCGCGAGTGTCTCAATGTGCGCTCGGCCTTTGGGCTGGTTCAGGAAAACAGTTTTTTCCGTTTTTTACAAAAAACAGTTTTTTCAAACAGTTTGACGTTTTTCTTCCCCTCACTACTAGGCACCCCGGTTAATCGAGGCCCGGATAATGGAGGTCCTAATGTATATAAAAAAATATATGTTATTTCTTTATAACCCATGATCACTTTTAATAACAATTTTTCATGGTTCTGGACTATTTCATTTACTAAGGTGAAAGGTAAAATCAAGTATAGAATAGCAATTAATTATTAAGTAATTAGAATAACACTTTGATTTTAAACTACATACTAATATTATGTGTATAAATTTATATTTTTCATGTTTATTAATGATGATTAATGATTAATAAATTAGTTTATAGGATATATTAACACTTTGTATATTGCATAAATGTAGTTTTTTCATTAAAGAAAGTTTAATGAAATAAATAAAAATCAAAGAAATGGATATTAACGTAATATCGAAAACAAATTTGCTAAAAAAAATTTATTCTTAAGAAAGTTAAAAATATGTTATGTTCTGTAGGAATTTCACGATGTTAAATTAATTCAATAGCAGAGAGTAAATCAAGAATGATGGGAAATTTAATATGGTTAAAAATATAGGGATGAGGAATTGAAATAGGCTTTACTCCTCTTCGTTATGATATTAGTTTAGAAATATTTTTCAGGAATGTAATACAGATACTTCGAAATGTAAGAATAATCGATAGAAACGAAAGTATGGTCCAGCCAATGATGGGTTTTGTTAAAAAGTATGAGAATTATGATAACTTAAAAGAAATTTTGTTCATTCCAAAATCGATGTGTCAATTTGAGAAGGGGTAAGATACCTTGTGGCGTAAAAACAATGTAATGCTCAGCAGGGATTTTTCAAAAAGTAGGGGAAAGGTGGTGGGTTCGCAAAGGAACCAACAGATAGCGACACTTTTATCTGTCAAGTTCAGAAGAGACATCGGGAAACTAGTACCTTATAGGCGGGCGCAATCGACTATAGGGTGCGCTAGTAGTTTTGCAAAATGTCGGAAAGAACAAGGATAGACGTAGTTGATGCGATAGAGGTAAATAGTAATTTTAAAAGACCATTAATTGAAGGGCAGGCTATTCTTGATGCAAACCACATAATTACATGTAGAATAATATCTAGAAGTAAAAAAAGAGGCATTTAACAAGTCTAGTGCCTTCATACTAGCAATCTTAAAGGACTGCCCCATCAAATAAAAGTGGAAATCAACTTTATTAATAATAATAAGCAATTTTCTTGTCATTGTACGTGTAAAGCTGGTAGTTCTGGTAAATGCAAACACATCATTGTAACATTACGTTTTTCGGTTAGTAATAACATTAATTACCTATTCATACAATCATTGTTATGACAGCTTAGATTATTTGTCATATTATTTATTTATTTGTCAAAACTTTCAGGCTTCGCATTTAAAACTTGGAACAATTAAGCACAACGGATGTAAGACAAAAATGGGGAAAATTAAAAAAGAAAAACAAATATGACACTATGATCCCAATGTTATTTGCATAAAACTAACATTTTGGAATAATAAAATGTCATTTACAAATATTTACCTGGATAAATATAGTCACTTTCTTTAAAATGAAGACTACATATCGTCATATATTTCGAAACAGGCTTATCTATTCTTAATTTTACAATACACTCTTTAAGAAGCTTTTTATTTTTTTGGAAATAAATGGAATGACACGTCTTTTGATTTTTTAATTGAACACTGAGGGACCGAGCAATACCTATTAGACATTTTTCAAATAATTTTTTGCTCAATCGGGTTTTAATTATGGAAAAATAAATTAAAAACGCCCAAAAACCCTATGAATCCCAGGTAATGGCCCGGCTTCTATCCCCGTTTCTCTAGTTCCTGAAAGAAGCAGCACCGTCGCTTGCGCTCGCCTATAGTTCCCGGGAATCTTTAAATTATATATTTTGTCTAATAATAATTCACATACATTTTAAAACACTCACTTCATCTAAACATGAAATGGGACAAATGATTAGTTTCAATTGACAGCAGTGTCTTATCCGTAATGATTTGAGTTTACCGTAGAGTTCTCTTTATTCATTCATGCCAGTGAATGTCTATTCATTGATGGTAGTGAATGAATCTGAGATATGACGACAAAAGTTGTTTATCAACGCTTACATCTAAACCTATTATCCCTAAGAACAATTAACTGCTTGTGACACAAAGCTGAACTTCTGCCTTATCAAGGTAAAGAAAGTATCATAAGGGAACAACTGAAGGAATAATACCAAATAACAATATATATTTTCATAATAAAAAAAATTATCAACATTCAAAAAAAAAGATCCTTATTAGTTTGAGGCTAAAGGAATTAAAATTATTACCCAATAATTTTGTCATTTGAGTTTTATTCCTGCCCAAAATAAAAAAAAAAAGTATAAATGATACAATGACAATACTGTTTTCGACAAGTAGACAAAAATATTGTTAAAACGAGGAATTGACTAATATAGATAATTTTGCCAATACCGATTCATTAAATGCGAATGATTTATTTTTGTGGAAGTGAAAGATAGTCAACTGTTCTTCTTTACGATAGGTTAAATGATAGTCAGGATTTTCAGTTTACAATGATTTTATTGTGGTAAGCTAACGTTTCGATCCAACTTGTGGATCTTCATCAGGGCTAAAAGAAAACAAATAATGAGTATCTATGCTAGAGGGTGACAATAAATGGATAAATTACAGAACTTATAACAATATAAAAGATGGTGTATACATGAATATTAAAATAAGTGGCTGGTTAACAAGATAAAATAGAACCTGATATTTACCTACTGAGTCCAGGTGGATACTAAGACTAAAGGTAAAAATAAGGTGAGAGGTAGTGGTAGGGGGTTAGTTTGCCGACTTCAAAGGTTTATAACGGGGAAATCCAACACTTGAAGTGAAAGGCACATGACAACTTAGTGAACAAAACATATTAAAAACTAACAAAATAGGTGGTACTGTATACAAATAGTTATGTCTGGACTCAATAATAACATTAAAATGAGATAATACATAATGTAACAATGCATAAAAAATTGGAAAATATACAGAAAGAAGTTATATAATACAAAAAGATAATAATAGTACAAGAGTTGGATCGAAACGTTGGCTTACCACAATAAAATTATTGTAAACTCAGAATCCTGACTATGATTTATTTTTGTTTAAGAAGTTTTTTATCAATTTAATTCATTGAAAAAATTACTTATTTATTGAATATTGAAAAAATTCTAATCTCAATTCTGCCGCTGATGTTGATGTGATCTGATGTCATAATTTATCAAAAATATATCAGATATAAATTTATTAAATAACATTGGTATACCTACATGACACTAAAATCAATTTCAGTGTCGCTAAATGGATATTCAAGGTTAGATGTGAGTTATTATATTTAAATTTTAACAGATTTTATCAAAACAGTAATATAATATGCTCATTATGTAATAAAAAACAAATTGAAAATACACTTCCTAGCTTGCACTTCCTAGCAATATGTCCTATTTTAGCGGAAATCAGAAGATGTTTTGGTAGGAATTATTTAAATAGCGAAGATGTTATATACTACCTAAATGGTAAGATTGGCTGGGGCTATATAAATATTGTAAAAGGGCATGGTAATATATATACAACCTTATCCAAGAGTTTAATTATAATTAAAACAAAAACAAAAATACTCATCAATTTTCTTTGCCTTCTTTTTTGGAGGACCATTCTTGCGCTAATTATAAAAAATTGTACATATTTCAGTAGTATTGCCACCAGACGACGCAATATTTTTATTAGATTGCGCAATAAAAATCAAACTGTTTCAGATTAACCCAATATATTGCACAATCTTCCAATGTGATCTATAGACGCTCAATATTATTGTTCAATGTCAGTTATTGTGCAATATATTGATCATCTAGGGGCCGCTTTATGGCTTGAATAAGTTGCTATCCTTTAATATATCTCAAGGGTTCTTTATCGATCAGGTAATGTTTAAATAAAAATCCTCTATTTTTATTTCATATTTAATGAACTTTTTTTATATAAAAAAGGGAAAATATAAAATATTACTAGTCGAACAATGTCAACAATAATATAAACACGTTAAAACATGTTAAAAAATTATTGTTTTGAAAGCTGTGAAGATACTTATTGCCCCAATGAACAATAATGAAGACTGAACAGTTGACGATTTAGATGGATGATTTGGTATAACGCTGTCCCAGAAATCGAGTATTTCATGATATCGGTCAAATTTCTTTACTCTGACTCCAGAGTTTTGTATATCCAAGAAATATTGTCCTTTGAATTGAGGCCATAGGGGTAAATCATTGCTGTTTGGTGTCCTGAAAAATATTTTAATGTATAAATTAAAATTTTGTTTTATTATATAGGGGGATTCAGGATTGTGTGAATTTAAGGTATTATTAACCCGGCATTGGTAGCTAGACCAACTTTAACATGGATGGTCGCACATGAGAATTTCTCTCACAACAATCACTACTTTTTTTTCTCATTTTAATCATACGTTAGTTTAAATTTTAACAATAAAGCTGTACTTACAAAAGGGTCAATTATTAGTACAAATATGAAATCTTGAAAAAACTTCTTTATTAAGAGGATAAAACAACATTAACATTCTTAACATTTTTTAAAAAGAGTAAAAAAATTAAATACATAAAGAAATAGTATAATCTTAAAGCCAAAATAATACTACAATCATTTAGTTTAATTAACGATAGTGATTATAATGTTCAATTAGAAATACAATGTATATTGGAACTTCCAATTTCGAATATAAAGTAGACAGAAAATTCTACTAAAAAACTATTCTTTAGTGTGGTCATTGAGTCATTTTTACCTCTTTTAGTTTTACTTTTTAGTTTTTCCCCATTGTATCGATTTTAAACTATCGATTTTATGTCGACTATCGGTTTTTTTCTCGACAGTAACAAGTATGAAAAGAAAGTACACTTCCTATACTATCAGATGGCACTACTTGTTTCAAATCAACAAAAAGTGGACAACCATGGTTTTTCTTTTTACCTTCATATGATAAAAATGAAGTAACCTATGATGGTAACCGCATCACGTGTGAAAGGTGGGACGACGAATTTAGCTACTTTTCCTTTTAAAATGTTCGTAATAGTTTGAATGGGCTTTATTCGCAAACGAAAATCGGAAATGTTACCCGAAATGTGTTTAAAGTGTGTTATTCATAACTCCGAGACTTTAGTCATAACAGGAAAACTTTCAATTTTATGTCGTTTCTGTAAATGAAAAGATGGAATGATTTATGATTCCCTACAGAAATAAAAAAAAAATCATAGAATTTTTTTAATGAAGGAGCTCTTCCGTGTTTGTAGTTTATTATTTTTTTCCCAACATTTCGAGCTTTTGACTCATCCTCTGGGGTTATCTACACTACATACAATACATTAATATTTTACACTTATTCATACTATAACATTATTTTAATATGAAACCCATTGCCCCAATAATCATAACATTTGTTCACCCTTATTTGCAGTCGCAATCAACTATAGGGTGCGCTAGTAGTTTTGCAAAATGTCGGAAGGAACGGGGAATGACATGGTTGATGTGATAGACATAATCAGTAATTTTAAAAGACCATTAATTGAAGGGCAAGCTTTCCTTGATGCAAACCACATAATTACATGTGGAATGGTATCTAGAATAGAAAAAATAGTTATTTTACCAGACTTTTGCCTTCAAACAAGCGATCTTAAAGACCTGCCTCATCAAATAAAGGTCTGGCCACACATGTCCGCACCGGATCCGCACCGCAGCAATAATATAGGTTATGTTCAGAATATTTTTAATTTAACTTACATATTACCTTTAGTTATGCCTAAAGGTCAGGCCACACATGTCAGACACAGGCCACTTAGGCATAACTAAAGGTAATATGTAAGTTAAATTAAAAATATTCTGAACATAACCTATATTATTACTGCGGTGCGGATCCGGTACGGACATGTGTGGCCAGACCCTTAAAGTGGAAATTAAATTTATTAATAACAATAAGCAATTTTCTTGTAATTGTACGTGTAAAGCTGGTAGTACTGGTAAATTCAAACACATCATTGCAACTTTACACTACGTTCTTCGGTTAGTAACATTATTTACATTATACTGCTTATGAAAGTATTTCTTTCTAGACTGTTAGCTAGCCTAGAAAGTGATCCATTACACCACTAGTAGTGTAAGTCCATTACAAACTGACTCCTGTTCAAGTGAATATCTCATAAACGAAGTTTTATCAGCCATACCTTAACAGGACATTTCTTTCTTGTTCTGAGATCCTAAATTTTAATATATTTTAAGCAGGGTTTGAAATCAATAATTATTTTTTCCAACATATCATCTTATAATTCTTATTTCTAAGTTTTAATTTAAAAATCATTCTTGATTCATAAATAAAAATTTATATCTATCTTTGATATTTATAAATTGGATTAAAAATGATGATCACTCACCGAGTGGTACGATATTAAATAAATAATAATGATTAAATTTGTGATAAAAAAAATATTGATCAGAAAATAAAAATCACCTTTTAAAAGCAAATTAATTTATTATATCATGTGGATTCCAAATCTGGTGCTATTTTGATTCTATCTTCAATAATGACCGAATTATGGCCCCTCAGGTAATTAGCTTTGAATGAAAATGGCGGATCACGATAAAGAGGCGGGTACTAGGATTGTACCCAGATGAATTTCGACCTTTGTGCGAAATTGTATTAAAATTGGCAAAGTAGTTTTAAATTGGCTTATTAGCGGAAGGCCGAATTTTTTTATTCATTTTTCGGATTCTACGCATCTTAAATGTAATGATAAATTTTTAAGGGTGGGAGAAGGTTGGAAAAAAACGTATTCTTCGGAACATCACAATAATAAACTAAAAATTTATATTTCTGATTTATAAAAGTATTAGTCGAAAATTATTATTGCTAATCGAAAACGATTAATTAAAAAATAATGATCAAGTTGTGATTTTTTTTCACTTTTGATCAAAAATAAAAATCACTCTTAATAAAAATCATCAAATGATTTTTAAAAATTCCAGATAAAAATTTTGATCGGATTTGATTTCTATTTTGATTTTAATAATTATCGATTACAAACCCTGATTTTAAGTAAGAACAGTTAACCCTGAAACAACCTGTATAATAATAAAATTTATTCGCTTTGTGACTTACTGATTTCTTGCGAAATTCGCCCACATTTCGACCAATTGCTTTGACAATTGGATATCCGCAGCTTTGGGCCAGTCAGGCGTGTTACCGGAAGTTGGATATTCAAAGTTAGATGTGAGTTATTATATTTAAATTTTAACAGATTTTATCAAAACAGTAATATAATATGCTCATTATGTAATAAAAAACAAATTGAAAATACATTTCCTAGCTTGCACTTCCTAGCAATATGTTCTATTTTAGCGGAAATCAGAAGATGTTTTGGTAGGAATTATTTAAATAGCGAAGATATTATATACTACCTAAATGGTAAAGATTGGCTGGCGCTATATAAATATTGTAAAAGGGCATGGTAATATATGTATATACAACCTTATCCAAGAGTTTAATTATAATTAAAACAAAAATAAAAATACTCATCAATTTTCTTTGCCTTCTTTTTTGGAGGACCATTCTTGCACTAATTATAAAAAATTGTACATATTTCAGTAGTATTGCGCGATATTGCCACCAGACGACGCAATATTTTTATTAGATTGCACAATAAAAATCAAACTGTTTCAGATTAACCCAATATATTGCACAATCTTCCAATGTGATCTACAGACGCTCAATATTATTGTTCAATGTCAGTTATTGTGCAATATATTGATCATCTAGGTGCCGCTTTATGGCTTGAATAAGTTGCTATCCTTTAATATATCTCAAGGGTTCTTTATCGATCAGGTAATGTTTAAATAAAAATCCTCTATTTTTATTTCATATTTAATGAACTTTAAAAAAAAAATTTTGATCGGATTTGATTTCTATTTTGATTTTAATAATTATCGATTACAAACCCTGATTTTAAGTAAGAACAGTTAACCCTGAAACAACCTGTATAATAATAAAATTTATTCGCTTTGTGACTTACTGATTTCTTGCGAAGTTCGCCCACATTTCGACCAATTGCTTTGACAATTGGATATCCGCAGCTGTGGGCCAGTCAGGCGTGTTACCGGAAGTCTCATAGAAGTAAGGGAGTTCAGCGGCGTGTCCTACTCCTGAAATTAGATAAGTCGTTATCAATTTTCTGCATCCAATGATTTCTTAAATATTTTTTATATTAAATTAAACATTTTCCTCAAATACCTTTAGCTTTCTTGTTACCAGTGAAAATCTGTGGCCCTCCTGTGTAGTTGAATTTGTAGAAATATGTCCGCCCAGGGTGTCTTTTTAAAGCCACTAATGTTGGGTTCAGAAAGAAGAATTCACTAAAAAACTGAAATAATAGTTTAATTGAAATTTTGAGCGGTTATATATACATGACTGATAGTAAAAAAAAATTAAAAAATATATATAATTACGTTTCGAATAGCAATCAAAGGCTCTAGTCCTTTTCTGAAAAAACGCTCCCATATTTTCAAGAACATGCCAGGTTTACTGTATAAATCGAGGTATGAAATAACTGTGTCATTGAATGCATTAATGAATTTCTCAGTTTCTTCCTTGTTTTTTACTTCGTATTCATAAGCTGTAATAAAAATTTTATAGTAAGTAAGAATGCCTTCTTGTACTTCAGAATTCATTAGTATTTATAAGGTATCAGGTCTGTTTGCGAAGACCACATCAAGTTACTTTCATGACGCGACATCCAGTTACTTTTAGTAAACAGTTACTTCTTTTAAACACTTATTTTTGCACTAGTACTGAAGTGGGGCTGATGCGTCGTTCACTAAGGGGCCCTTTTAAGTAAGGCCCGATCTCCACTGAAAAGGACCCTTTTGGGGGTTTATTTATCTCTGAAGAGCGAACGCAGCGAGCGGGAGTCGAAAGCTAGAATCTATTAAAGCCAATCAAGGCACTTTTTTACTGAAATAAAGGCGATGGGAGTTCGATAACATCACAGTCACATAACCTCTCAAATCAGGCCACGCCCATCGGCCGCTCTTCAGTACCTTTACCCTTATTATGCTTATTTTGATAACAAAATTTATAACCTATAAATAACCTGCATTTGCAAATTATGGCCTACACGAGAATGACAAGAATATATTTCAGCTATGAATATTTATTTATAAAAAAAAGTAATATTATAAAAAACAACAAATTTAATTAGTAGGTGGCATATGTGATATGAACATATATAACAAATATGAACACAAAATATATAACAAATATGGAAACATCCTTGCTCTATGTAATATTTCATTTTCTTGCATAAACTGAAATGCCTTGTCATGAATTTCTTAAGCTAATTTCAAAAGACCCATTTTTATTATCACTGAAATTACAAATTAAGGTTATCACTGTTTATAATCACTACAGATTGTTGAAAGTAGCTGTTTATTAAAAGTAACTGGACGTCGCGTCGTGAAATTAACTGGATGTAGTCTTCGCAAACAGACCCAAGGTATCTATTAGTGTCCGACAGAAACCAAACCTTATTTATTACCTAAGCTACCAACAGAAACCTAATTTCGTCCATATACCTGTTTTAGGCCGAAACCGGAACATATTTAGGTGTGCACATGTAATACATGTCTAGTTCAGTAATAATTAATTAAATTAAGTTAATGTAGCTTTCAGCAGACCAAAATGATTCAAAAATATTCAAATTATATTTTTTCATGTTTTTTATTCTAAACGTCTAAAGTGACTCAGTAAATAACAGCACCTTTCTACCCGTACTACGATATTAAGCAAACAATAAAATGTTTTATCAAATATCCATTTTTTAAAACTTTTTTTTAGATTTCCAAAAAAATAAGAAAATGGAAATACATCCTTCTTACTGCATACCCTTTAATTATTTTTATTATTTTTTTTAGTTTATTATTAATTGTTTAAGATTAATGTAAACATCGCAATCTCACCCCCTGTGAAGAGCATCCCGTCATCCTGGCACACTCCGATGATCCACGGGTAGTTGTGATCCGCTGATGTGGGCCATTTTGTCAAGATTGCTCCAGTTGCGTTCGCCTTCTCCAGCACTGGAGATGGGCTCTGAATGATTGTGCTATTCACATCTTTGAGCAAAAACAAGTCCCCAACGAGCTCGATTGGCTTACTTTGCAGACATTTGAGGAGGTCTTTTTCTGTACAATTGACCGCTTTGGCCAACTTCAAAGCCAGTTTTCTTGATTGGCCAGGCTTCAAAATTGCCCATGGCGTCCAGCCGTTACCGCTTTGAGACACGCAGCCTTTGATAAGACCTGAAATAAAACATGCAATTCAGTTGAAACCAAAATAATAGCATGGTCATCTTTGGTGTAGTGGTTAGCATGGCGACCTATAATACTAAGATCGCGGGTTCGCGTAAATCCCTAAAAGTAAAAAATCCTTAGCTATGCCGCCCCTCGGATAGGACGTAAGGACGTAATGGAGGTCCCGAGCTTGTACAATGTCAGGTAATCGTTAAAGATCCCTATCCTAATTATTCCTGGATAGACAAAATTTAGGGCTCCCACTGTAGCGTCGTCCCCTTAGCCTTAATAGCATAAAGAGACGTTAAACAAACAAACAAAAATAATAGCTAGATGAGAAAAGTTTATTTGTGAAACATAAGCCATAACCTATGAACATAACCGTCTCATTCATCCATAAACATAAATCTTTCCCTCAAATGTTTTTTAATAATAGGCGGGCGCAAGCGACGGTGCTGCTTCGTTACAGGAACTAGAGAAACGGGGATAAAAGCCGGGCCATTACCTGGGATTAGTAGGGTTTTTTGGCGTTTTTAATTTATTTTTCCATAATTAAAACCCGATTGAGCAAAAAATCATTTGAAAAATGTCTAATAGGTATTGCTCGGTCCCTCAGTGTTCAATTAAAAAATCAAAAGACGTGTCATTCCATTTATTTCCAAAAAATAAAAAGCTTCTTAAAGAGTGTATTGTAAAATTAAGAATAGATTAGCCTGTTTCGAAATATATGACGATATGTAGTCTTTATTTTAAAGAAAGTGACTATATTTATCCAGGTAAATATTATTATTTGACATTTTATCATTCCAAAATGTTAGTTTTATGCAAATCACATTGGGACCATAGTGTCATATTTGTTTTTCTTTTTTAATTTTCCCCATTTTTGTCTTACATCCGTTGTGCTTAATTGTTCCAAGTTTTCAATGTAAAGCCTGAAAGTTTTGACAAATAAATAAATAATATGCAAAGAATCTAAGCTGTCATAACAATGATTGTATGAATAGGTAATTAATGTTATTACTAACCGAAAAACGTAGAGTTAAGTTACAATGATGTGTTTGCATTTACCAGAACTACCAGCTTTACACGTAAAATGACAAGAAAATTGCTTATTATTATTAACAAATTTGATTTCCACTTTTATTTGATGGGGCAGTCCTTTAAGATTTGAAGTTTTGAGTTAAGATTGAAGTCCTTTAAGAAGTTTGAAGGCACAAGGCTTGTAAAATAACTG
This sequence comes from Aelia acuminata, assembly GCA_911387785.2. Lineage (NCBI taxonomy): Eukaryota > Metazoa > Arthropoda > Insecta > Hemiptera > Pentatomidae > Aelia > Aelia acuminata. The sequence continues at coordinate 74,090,343 of OU426984.1, read as the reverse complement.
TTTTATTTTTACTTCTAGATATTATTCCACATGTGGTTTGCACCAAGGATAGCCTGCCCTTCAATTAATGGTCTTTTAAAATTACCAATTATCTCTATCACATCAACTATGTCTATCCCAGTTCTTTCCGACATTTTGCAAAACTACTAGCGCACCCTATAGTCGATTGCGTCCACCTATAATCCGATACCAAACTCTTTACATGGACACCCTAGAAAGGACCATGTCACAAGACAAAAAAAATAACTAAACCAGCGATATGGATTTCTTTCAAGAATACTTAACAAACGTTAAAAATTATCTCTGCCTTACAATTTAACCGTTTACAAAGTACTTATTAAACCACTCTGGACTCACGGTATTGCCAAAGTGGTAAAAAGTCCAATATAATACTCATACAGTCCTTTCAATCAAAAATCTGAGGAAGATCATAGATGACCCATTTTATGTCTCTTAAGATACCTAAACACTGAACTCCACATTTCTTAAGTAGAAGTAACAGTCATATATCGTTAACGTGACTTTTGTAACAGTCTCTTAATTCCAACAAACTAACTCAAGCAGTACTTACTCCCATAAACCCTCACCATCCGCAAAGAAGGCTGTTGAGGCGCTGGCCACTAGATATCTGCATTTAAGAGTGCAGTATACGCACACACACACACACATATATATATATATATATATATATATATATATATATATATATATATACATATATAGTCTTTTATTTATTTTATTAATTTTTTTTTGTTCTTTATATTGCTGATTGTTTTCCTTTTTTGTATTTCATTGTTTTGTTTTTTTCTTATCCATCCTGTCAGCAAATTTGCTTAGTACTATAGTAGATAGCAATTTAAGAAAAATGACAGAAGATATGGATATCTAAATGAATAAATGTGAAACATACCATTCGTTCTTGGAGCTGCACAAATAATATTTGATGAAGCTCCACCTGCACTCTCACCAATAACTGTTATCAGATTCGGGTCACCTCCGAACGCACTGATTTCCTGGTGGACCCATTCCAGTGCCAATGCTTGGTCTTTAAGACCCATATTTCCAGGTATTACATCATCTTCAAAACTAAGGAATCCTAAAAAATATTGGCTTGATTATTTCTGCAGCTGAGGAATGCGATATTATAAATTTGAATATTATGATACCCATGGTTCCTAGTCGATAGTTAGGAGCAACAAAGACCACATCTTCATCCATGAAATATTTAGCTGACCCGAAAAAACCAGCAGTGCCTGAATTGAATCCACCACCGTGAATGCTAAAGATAACAGGATATTTTCCAGATATCTGAAAATAATAATAATAATAATAATGCTTTATTGAATAATAATAATTACAAATTATAAACAAAAGAGAAAAACATTGTACGGCATGGAAATGCATCTGCCTGAAAATTTATACAAAAATCTGCATCTGCGATGCACGCAACACACGACTTTCACTTACCAACTTACTTTGATTAGAAATTGATGTGTTTTGTTAAATGCCATTTCTCAAAACCACACAGTTTTCCACATCCATTTACTTATTTTTGTTTTTATTTGCTCTTTAAAGTACCCTCAATTTTTTTATTATTAAATTAAAAGGTTTTACTTGTGATAATTCTGCAATACAAGCGTAATACTCCGTGTTGTCTGATTTTATAATAACCTATGTAGTTGTTAAAAACTTCATATAGTACCCGTGAAACAAATAATTTCCAAAACAAATAATAATAATGCTTTATTGAATAATAATAATTACAAATTATAAACAAAAGAGAAAAACATTGTACGGCATGGAAATGCATCTGCCTGAAAATTTATACAAAAATCTGGTGCGATGCACGCAACACACGACTTTCACTTACCAACTTACTTTGATTAGAAATTGATGTGTTTTTTTAAATTCCATTTCCCAAAACCACACAGTTTTCGACATTCATTTACTTATTTCTGTTTTTATTTGCTCTTTAAAGTAGTTTTTATTTGCTAAAGAGCATTTTTTATTATTAATTAAAAGTTTTTATTTGTGATAATTCGGCAATAAAAGCGTAATACTCTGGGGGCCCGGTGTGGCTATGCGGTAAAGCGCCGTACTCCCATGCCGGAGCTGCGGGTTAGAGTCCCGCCCTGGGTGGTGCTTTTCTTTCGTAGGAGAAGTATCACCCAGTGCCATGGGTGTTAGTATGGGCAGTATAGGGCTTCAGTGGAAGCCTTAAAGTCCCAAAAAAAAAAAAAAATTTTCAATTTTTTGAAACTAAATCAAACTAACTCAAACTAAATTCATATTTAGCCATTTCTTTTTTTCAGGCGAAACGAGAGACAGATAATTTCTCTATATAAACAAAAAACAGGTACATTATAGAAAGACAAAAAAGGCCCCTTGCCCATATATGCACCCTCAGAACATTTTAATAATGACAAAGCTTACTTGATATTAAAGAATACTTGATTCTGATTAAACATGACGAGTTTAATCAAAATCGTTGAAGCCATTTTTTAGAAAATCGAAAAAAAACGTACCCCTCAGTTTGATTAGTTTTGATGAAAATTTTGCAGTCATATCTCGGGCTCTCTCACACACACACACACACACACACACACACACACACACACACACACACACACACACACACACACACACACACACACACACACACGCATACGCACACGCACACGCACACGCACACGCACACGCACACGCACACGCACACGCACACGCACACGCACACGCACACGCACACGCACACGCACACGCACACGCACACGCACACGCACACACGCACACACACACACACACACACACACACACACACACACACACACACACACACACACACACACACACACGCACACACACGCACACAAACACACACACACAGACCATTTCGCGGGACTTGTATTATTATTATTAATGAATATGTTTGATCGGAGGCTTATATTTATTTATATTTAAAGGAATTTGCTCGGGCGCTGGAGCGCATCCAGCAAATCTTTAGAATATGCAGGCTTTATCAATTAATCGTTGTGTTGGAGCATATCCCTCGGCCATTGCCTTTTTAATCTTCGTTGAACCGGTAGAAAGACTGGGAGGAAGAAGGAGGAAAAACAATTGGGTTTGAGTAGTTGTGAATTGAGCAGTGAAATCTGGTGTATTTGTCATTAATGTATGATTTTACTGTCGGAATGTTCACTTCTTTGTGTATTGTTTTGTTAGAAATATACAAAGGAGCTTATAAAATTTTCCGAAGAATTTTTGACTACGTGGTTTGAATTTTGTTTGTGTGTACCTATTTACCTATTTAAAAATATCTTTTCAAAACTTTGATGATATAAAACTGGACTTACATTGGGGGTGAAGACATTTAGGTACAAGCAGTCCTCTTGCCCTAGGATAGGTGCGCCAGGTGCTAACTGGTTCCTCTGGAAGCAATGTGGAATGGGCTCGATTGCATTTAATGTACCATTCCATCCTTCGGCTTTCTCTGGTACCTGTGATAAACATAAAACTAAATTTAAGCATCATTATAAATAATAATTACAGATAAGAGAAGTTTGTAGAGAAAGTTTGAATGTTATGTTTTAGAGGTTTTCTTGCAAAGCGGTGCAACTCCATTTTCGACAACTATAAACCGTAAGAGCCTGAAATTGGGTATTTGGTGTATGTATGTGCCCGCGATATGACAGTCAAAATTTCATCAAAATGGTCAAACGGAGGGGGTACTTTATTTCAAGAATTTTGCCTAATTTTTACGCTTTTTTCGATTTTCTAAAAAACGGCTCTAACGATTTTGATTAAACTTGATATTTGATGTATGTATGTGCCCGCGATATGACAGTCAAAATTTCATCAAAATTGATCTATTTAATATATTAATAATATTTAATGGTACTTTATTTAATAAATGTTGTGTCACTTTCACTTGTGTTTTTTTTTATTTACACAAAAACGGCTACAACGATTTTGATCAAACTGGGTATTTGATGTATGTATAAGCCCGCGATGCGACAGCCGAAATTTCATCAAAATTGGTAAAACGGAGGGGATACTTAATTTGATAAACTTTGTCTTATGTTCACGCGTTTCTTTTTATTTACTCAAAAACGGCTTTAATAATTCTGATCACACTGGGTATTTGGTTTATATACCAATATAATAATATTCCCACGATGTGACACCCAAAATTTCATCAAAATAGCGTTCGGGAGTCGAAAGCTGAGGCCTACTCCTTTTATAACTGAAAAGGACGCGGTAAAAATAAGCTTATATTACAGTCATATTACTTCCCGAAATAGGCGAATCCAAGAAGAAGCATAACGATAGCATTACCAAAAAAGAAAAAAGAAAAATGTCTCTTAGGAGGTACCACGTTTAAGCCGACGCACAGTGTTACGAATATATGGGGTAAGAAATCAAAAATCGTATTTTTCTTTTAACAAGGTAGATACTTTTAGGTAACTAAACAACACAGACATGACAGAAAAAATAATATATTGAGGTATAAAATGTATATAGAGACTTACATATGAATTTTACGAACTTAAAAAAATAAACACTGAACATTACTAATAAACAAAACTTATTCCTCCTCATAATCAGTAGATTGTAAAAACGACTACCATTTTCTGTTTAAATTAAGTATATATTAATATATAAAAATATGTTCGGTTTTAAGTGGTAAACTATATACTTTATATAGTTTTAACTATGTAAATTAAATAAACTATATTAAAATATACTATAAACTCTATAGTTTTAAGTTGTGAACTATATACTGTAATATATATATACTCTTTTTTCATGAGCTTAGGAGTTGCATCACAATTGCAGCATTTTTGTGTGGGATTCGTGTCGCTTGAAATGTTATACACACTACCATCGATCATTGCGAAATTCATTTGGTTTGCTATTCTCCAAGTCGACTCGCACTTAACTTGGGATCAGATTCGCAATTGCTTAGCCCATATTGTTGTGCTGAGATTCAATTATTCATGACGACTTCTTTGTCAAAATAGTATTTAATAACCGACAAAATAACGTGAAAGACGATGCTTTATTTCCTTTAAAAACTTTAATTAATAACGATCAACGTTAATCGTTAGTTTTGAGCTTTTGTTTTTATAATGAAATATCGACTTTTTCTTTCTTTTCTAATATTCTAAATTTTATATTAGTCCTCAAAAAAAAAAAAAATAAAATAAAAATAAAAATTTCAAACTTAATTTTTCTGATTTGTGAACACTGCTCGTGGCACTGTGCGACGATACGCTATTTTAGAAACCAGCTCTTTTAGATCATCTCATTCATTATAATCGAAGGTCAACCGTCTCATATACAACCCAAATATCAAAACAAACCACTACAGATAAGGAATCATAAGATCAATTTTCTAGAAGAAAAAAAAAGTGGTGCAATGATATTAAAGTAAATTAAAACACTTTCAATTAAATTTTAATAACAGGTCGTGTATTAACACTCCACTGTTTGTGCTTATAATTTCCTTATAGTATACTAGCGTTCCCCGTCACGGCTTTGCCCGCGAGCCTTTAAAATCAATTCTGGGATCATGATCTTGGTATTGATTTAATATAATATGTTAACAAAATCAATTTAAAAAAACGAAGTGAGCGAAGGGGGAGAGGGATCGGAGCTTTCGGTAGGTGGAATGTTAAAGGGGGAAGCTGTTGGCTCGGTAGAAGAGAGGGAGACGCGCAATGGAGAGAGTTCACTAAAACCACAGAAACAAAAAATTGCTTACTCGTCGCGAACGCTTCATTTTCGGCTTTTAAACATGGTTTTCGACGCCCCATGGGGGCTTTCGAGTTAAAATCGTCGTATCAAGATTTTTAAAATGAGTCCAAATTAGATATTTTTTCTCGAAGTGCAAAAATAGTTGTCCGTTAGAGTTAAACGAATATCTATTTCGCCATTTAAACCCCTTAGGGGTTACATTTTTGAAATTCCTTTCTTAGTGGTTACCTACATCGCGTTTAAATTCCGAACTTCAAGTTTCTATCATTAGTAGTTTTTGCTCAACAGGTTACTGTTTGAGACCGAAATCTAATTTCGATCCTCACCAAGCTGTTAGCAACAGAATTATCCCTCTCTATATATAAGAGGCTTTGTCCTAACTGACAGAATTAACGAAGAGCAAAAACTACTAATGATAGAAACTTGAAGTTCGGAATTTAAACGCGATGTAGGTAACCACTAAGAAAGGAATTTCAAAAATGTAACCCCTAAGGGGTTTAAATGGCGAAATAGATATTCGTTTAACTCTAACGGACAAATATTTTTGCACTTCGAGAAAAAATATCTAATTTGGACTCATTTTAAAAATCTTGATACGACGATTTTAACTCGAAAGCCCCCATGGGGCGTCGAAAACCATGTTTAAAAGCCGAAAATGAAGCGTTCGCGACGAGTAAGCAATTTTTTTGTTTCGGTGGTTTTAGTGAACTCTCTCCATTGCGCGTCTCCCTCTCTTCTACTGAGCCAACAGCTTCCACCTCCAACATTCCACCTACCGAAAGCTCCGATCCCTGTTATGTTGTTAATAAATAACATAAGTTGTCAATATATGATATATTATATTAAATCAATACCAAGATAATGATCACAGAATTGATTTTAAAAGCTCGCGGGCAAAGCCGCGACGGGGAACGGTAGTCTTAATAAAGAAGACTTGGCCAAAGTACATAAATCACTGTTTGTAGACAGTGTCTTTTCCTATCGTTAAATCTACCATCTCATGGCTTCATTCAATTTAAAACCATGTATCTTACACGTATACACGCAAAGCCGTAAGAAACACATCCTGCTTTTGAGTGAAGTTCACAAATTATATCGGGGGACTGTTTAATTTTTTTTAAATTTACCTATTGATTTTTGTTAACACATATGTTAAAATATCAATAAAACAATTATACCTTTGCATTTCTTTACTTTAATTCTTAAAAGAGATAGTTTTCAGAAAAATAAGAGATAAAATGTATGTAAAAATATCTATATATTGTTTTATTTTTATTTTATTTATTTTTTTTCCCCTCGGCACTACGGTCCTGATAGGACCTTGGCCTCTTCAACGATTCTTTTCCATTCGTTTCGGTCCTGGGCGATATTCCTCCATCGCCTCACCCCAAGCCGCCGCAGGTCGTCCTCCACGTCGTCCAGCCATCTCAGTCGTGGTCTGCCTCTTCTTCTAGCTCCACCTGGTCGACTATACATTTGGTTTCGAGGCAAACGCTCTTGAGGCATTCTCTCGACGTGTCCTAACCATCTGATGCGCCCACTTTTGATTACAGCTACCAGATCTGGAGAGTTGTAGAGCTGTTTAAGTTCTGCATTCGTCCTTATCCTCCATTGTCCATTCTTGTATACTGGGCCGTAGATCTTCCCATATAGCAAGCATCCTTTCATTTTCTCGGGATAACGCCCATGTTTCGCTACCATACGTAACGATTGGCCTTATTATAGTTTTGTAAATTAACCCTCGGGCCCTTCTAGACAGTATCTTGAACCGCAGTGCCTTTTGGGCAGCATAATATTGCCTGTTTCCAGCTGCTATCCTCGCTTTGATTTCTGTGAGCATGTCATTGTCCTGTGTCAGTATCGATCCTAGATACTTGAAATCGTGACACACCGGAAAGGCATGCTCTCCCAATCTGAGTTCTTTCGTTCGCTGCTCATTTTTAGCGGTAGAGGAAAGCATGTATGCCGACTTGCGCTCGTTAATTTTAAGGCCCCGCGCTGCTGCAGCCCTTTCGAATTCCTCAAGGGTACCTGAAAGTGCCGGGATGGTTCTTGACATCAGCGCCACATCGTCCGCGTATGCCAAATGCTGCGTGATTCGGTTGCAGATGGTTCCTCCTGGGTTGGTTCGTATTCCTCTTACGGCCATTTCCATTGAGAGGTTGAATAGGGTTGTCGCCTGGTGGTCTCCCTGTCTCAATCCCGATCGCACTGTAAATTCCTTGGAGAGTTCTCCTTGTAACTTGACACGGCATCTCGATCCTGCCATTGCCATTCGCACCAACCGCACAAGTTTATTTTTATTTTAATAATGTTAAATTATTTATATAGCGTAATTTTTACTAAGGTTGAAAAAAAACTGAAGATGGAATTAATTCCGAAAAGTCGGTTAAAAAAATGTAAGATTTGCCTCGCATGTTTAATAAATATGATATAAACTGAAGATTCGAGAATCACCACTCAATTGTTGATTATAATATTAATTATCTTACTACAAACAACTTTTTTTTTGTTCGTTACCCGTACCTGGCTGAAATTCTTATTATTTTTCGATTGCAAAATTACTTAGCTCATGCCTTCTACCCCGAAATTTAAAAATTAGGAAATACAAAACTTTACGGAACTTATTTACGGATGTGAAACATGGCCGCTTACAGTAAGGGGTGAGAAACGCCTTAAGATCTTTGAAAATAAAGTACTGAGTAGAATATTCGGGCCGAAGAAGGATGAGGCAACAGGAGAATTTAGACGGCTACACAATGCGGAATTGCGTGAGCTTTACCCCGTAAATGTAATCGAGGCTATAGCTATGCGTCGGTTAAAGTGGGCATGCAAAATGGCGAGTCTTAGTAACGAACAAATCCCTAAAAGATTGATAAGCCCTTTACCGAATGGAAAACGACAGAGGGGTAGGCCTAGGCGAAGGTGGGAAGATTCGGTGAAAGCAGACCTTGTGAATTTGGGATTGGACGGGGGGAGGTGGGGGGAGGTATTTAGGGACCGATTGGTGGTGTCGGCGTCGGGCCTTTGGGTCCGTTAAGCCTTATTCTATTCTATTCCCCTATCTGGCCATGTGTAGCTCTACAGGTGTAACCAACCAATTCTAACCATGGTGGGTAGGTCGAGATTTATTCCGTGGAGCCTCCACTAAATAAAGTCAACCCTCCTAGGGCGGATTCGAACCACCACCGTTCGGCTCGAAGGTGCAACAGCGGGACGCGCTTCAACACGCTTGACTATCCTGACCCTTGCTACAAACAATTTTAAGTAAGAAAATTTAATTTTTGAACGGCTTGTATTTTTTTTTTTTTTTTAATTGCCTGTTGAAAAATCTCACGTTACCTGCCGGGCTAAGAGTAGCGATAAAACTTGAAAAATCCAAAAATAGATGAGCGAATTATAATATACAATGTGTTCATGAGATCTTGGAAGGAATCCATGTTCCATCTTCAAAAATAAGAGTAATCGGAGTTAACCCCGTATACAAATGATGACATCAGTTATCATACCTCGAAGACTACCTTGTTGAACAGGATTGAAATCGGGAAGAGTAAAAAAGACATGAATTGGAAGCGTAATCACGGCTCAAAAGGAAGATGCTGACTACACTGGTCAACAACAATTTTGCCACAAAGGTTTTCTTGGCAAAAAGTAATTAGTATTGACCTACCATTGAAGTACATAAGCAACATTCTTAAATGTTAGCGCTAGTTTTCAAGATTTTTCCTTATTTTATATTTACCCTTCTTCTGTTAAGATTTGTTTACTTGAATAAAAGTAATCCTATTCTTATCTTATTTTTTGTATTTTATATAATTATTTCTCACCCTACTTGGAATTAAAAAGGACAAAATGTGATTACCTAGGCAATAATAAGCTGTATTCCTGGTATAACAAGGTTTAAGGTAAATCGACAACATTAACAGACAGTGTAGATAGCCGTGCTAGGGATTTACATTACAAAAAAAGAGACTGGCCAGTTAGACAAAATTTCATACCAGGAACGAAAAATGTAAAGTATATTCCTTTGATAAATCCTGAGAAATTGATCCTTCCGTCTTTGCATATAAAATTAGGATTGATGAAAAATTTCTTCAAAGCGCTAAATCAAAACGATCTAGGTTTCTTACATCTCCGTCAACAATTAAGTGATGCAAAGGTCAAAGAAGGAATATTTGTTGGCCCACAAATCCGTAAAATGTTTAATGACAACGATTTTGAAAGACTTTTAAATGCAACAACAACAAGCATGGGCAGCGTTTAAGATATTTACTCACAACTTTTTGGGTAACTACAAAGCAAACAATTACAAAGAATTGGCTGAAAATCTTTTAGACTCTTTCAAGGAAATGGGTTGTAATATGTCACTTAAAATTCACTTTCTCCACTCACACATTGACTTTTTCCCCTCAAATTGTGGTTCAGTGAGGGATGAACATGGCGAGCGGTTTCACCAGGAAATCTCATCAATGGAAAAACGTTATCAAGGAAAGTGGACATCATCTATGTTTGCGGATTATTGCTGGACAACTCTCAGAGATTGTCCTGGTGTTCATTATAATAGAGCATTGAAGAAACGAAGCAAAACTTAAGTATTAAAGTTATTACAACCATATTTTTTTATTTTATCGTTAAGTTAATTTTATATTTAATGTTTTAATATAGATCTGAAAATCTAGCGCTAAGTTTGTAAGAAAAACTAGACCTAATTAAATGTTTTGAATATATAAATCAGTTTTAGCAGTCATTATGTTTTTTTTGCCAACAAAAATTGTGATTTTGTTGACCAGTGCTATTAGTGGCAGAAATTGTAAAATCAAATAATAGAGGAGTAAGTGCTGATAATTGTTCGCAAATTTATGTTATGTCCGTGATCGATTTGACGAAGTAATACCGTCAATCTCATACTTGAAGAAGGAGCAAAATCTTGACCAAACTCACCATGAATCTCCGTTCTCCAAGAGGCGGCTTGGCGTAAGGGATCTTGGTGAAGGAGAAGTAGTCCTTGCCCTCCCTGGACTGGAGGACCTGCCCCCTAATTCGGCCCAGGGAGGTGGTGACATGGGGGCCCTCTCCTAGGACAACTTGCCCCAAGGTGACAGCGCACAGCACAGCCTTTAGCATTGTCACTGGATATCAGAGCACTTAGCAATCGCAAATAAATATGTATAACCACTTATCATTTTATCGTTATCGATAATTTAAGAGCGGCTGTGGAATTGTTCCAATAATGGATAAGAATCCATTACCTTTTGCTCGCAATATTTTTCTGATGATTAAGTATTAACAGTTCTTTCTTCTCATGGCGTAACAATCAGAAAGTTCTATATCAAACGACATAAATTAATAGTATACAAGTTAATTAATTAATAGTAACAAGATTCTGAGCAATTGGTCAATTAGGGGCTTCGAAATTTCGTTCAGGATAAAATCATTTTTTTTTTTGTTAAGGGTGACAATCGAAATGGTAACGGTTACAATTGAAATAGAATGGGGGACTATTGAGTTTTAAGGAGCTACATTTACTTTGGAAGGGATTACAGCTCATTCGAAAAAGAACTACATTTGAATCGGAGAGGGTTGCTTCTAATTTCCAGGTTAGAATTTAGCAATTTCAAGTCTATTTGAACCTTTTTCAACTCATCTGTACCCGTTCAAAAATCAAATGAAACCCTTTCCATAGAAGAAACCATTTCCAACTCAACCCTAGCCCTTTTCAAATGAGCTGTAACACTTTCATAAGCAATTAAAAAAAATAATAATAATAAGATTCTGAGCAATTGGTGAATTGGGGGCTTCAAAATTTCGTTCAGGATAAAATCATTTTTGTTTTTATTAAGAGTGACAATCGAAATGGTAACGGTTACAATTGAAATAGAATGGGGGACTATTGATTTTTAAGGAGTTACATTTACTTTGGGAGGGATTACAGCTCATTTGAAAAGAACTACATTTGAATCGGAGAGGGTTGCTTCTAACCTGGAAAGGGCTTCATTTGATTTTTGAACGGATACAGATGAATTGAAAAAGGTTCAAATAGACTTGAAAATGCTAAATTCTAACCTGGAAATTAGAAGCAACCCTCTCCGATTCAAATTTAGTTCTTTTCGAATGAGCTGTAATCCCTTCCAAAGTAAATGTAGCTCCTTAAAACTCAATTTCGATTGTCACCCTTAATAAAAAAAAAATCATTTTATCCTGAACGAAATTTCGAAGCCCCTAATTGACCAATTGCTCAGAATCTTGTTATTATTATTTTTTTTAATCGCTTATGAAAGTGTTACAGTTCATTTGAAAAGGGCTATGGTTGAGTTGGAAATGGTTTCTTCTATGGAAAGGATTTAATTTGATTTGTGGAAGGGTATAGTTGACTTGGAAAAGGTTCAAATAGATTTGTAAATGCTATATATACAAGGGAACTAACGCAATAGCAGCAGCTTTCCACTTTTGCATGGGCATAAATCAAAATAATATTAAATTATTACTAGGGATGGGATTTTAATGTATTTAAATATTTTCTTCTGAGGCCTAGAAATGCACGTATATGCATTCTAAATGGTTTTTACCATGATATTAACCGTTTTGAACCATTTTTATTTTCCATATTTTGTGGTTTTTAAATATTTTGTCCATATTTTACAATTGTTACGGAATTTACTTTAAAATTATAGTTAGTTATGTACTTGTACGTATATTCAACCAATAACTAGAATAAATAAATTGTAAAGCAGAGAATGAATAGGGATAAAAAATCTTTATCTTTGCTTCTTATTTAAACTAATTATATAGTTTTAGTAACAATAGGAAAAAAACAAAAACAAACAACATAACAATTTTAAGCCATAAGTATTAGATTATAAGAACTGGGAATTTGTATGTGTATATATTTGTATTAATTGTAAATGTTGTTCACAATTACAATGTAACTTGTGAACTTTATCTGTTCGTGGATAGCGCCAGTATCGCTTTGAACATAGTCAAGGTAAGACATTCTTTTAGCATTTTCGGATGTTGCTTTTATCCTTAATAAGTTAGAGCAATGGGCCGGGATGGCCGAGCGTGCTGGAGCGCGACACGCTTCAGCACGGACGAGCCGAACGGCGGCGGTTCGAATCCACACGGGAGTGTCGACTTTTATTTCTTGGAGGCCCCACGGAATAAATCTCGACTTACCCACCATGGTTAGAATAGATTGGTTACACCTCTAGAGTAACCCCTAGTAACTATATTAAGGCCAGGCATTCCCGATTCCCTGGTCGGGGGGAGTATGCCCTCCCTTATTAGTTGTTTCTTAGTAATGAAGGGATTTCTATGATCAACATATTTTAAATATAATAAAAGAATAGGTATAGAGTGCAAGGCCTCAAAGTCTCGTATTATTTCAATAATTCACTGTATCATGCAGATTACATGCCTAATTTTCGCCTATTCAGGCATCTTCAGGGCTGCAAGGGTTTCACAAGCAAGCTAGAAACAGACTGAAACCTTCCCATATGGAAGGAGGGCTAACGCCAGCTTGCTTGCGAAACCCTTGTAGCCCTGAAGATGCCTGAATAGGCGAAAATTTGGCATGTAATCTGCATGATAAAGTGAATTATTGAAATAATACGAGACTTTGAGGCCTTGCATTCTATATCTATAATTCAATAGTCTCTTCAAAACTTGTTTACTATACAATAAAAGAAACCAAAGGTTTAATTTTCTTTGGTAATACAGTTGCTGCTGAAACATGAAGATAAGAAATAAACTGAACATTTGCTTGCCCAAGTGTACATATATTTCAAGCCCATCCTGGGCCGCCTGCCTTTCTTCCTGTCATCTCGGCCATCTGGGTCCCCTAACTTAGTCCTAAGCCGGACATGTCCACGATGAGTTAAAGAAGAAAAAGGGGTGGCCCAAGACCCACTCTTCTTTGTGGCTGAGGGCTGTGTTGGCCCTGTAGATATTACTGTGTCCTGACTACTACTCCCTGAGTGCACACCTCGCTACCAGGGGGCATTTTGCATGTCCAATTACAAGTAATTTAAAATTTGTTCGCGGGTTGGCGCGAACACCCCGTTTTGCGACACATGGCCAGGTAGGGTTACCAACATACAAATAAAATAAAAAAAATAATAAGTAAGAGCATAAGTCAGAACAGCCGCTAGTTCCTAGTCAGCTGTCTTTGTAATGAAAATCTTTGTATTAAGGTGCATTGGTGCGGTCAGATATAATTGTTCGCTCGACTTCACGTTTAAGTGTAAATAGCTGTTCGTAGTACGTCGGTTCGGCAAATTTGGGGGGATTATCTATTCGAGGGTGAGGTTCGCCCAGTTTAAATGCACCTTTAGAGTATAATTCGAAAGGAGTTTGGTAACTGTTCTAAAAATCCAAGTCTGGTCCTAAGCTAACAGCGGTTCATACAATTTCTCAGATCAGTGCCGGGAATCGTTCATTTCATTGAACCTATTCTAGTTCATTGAAGGCTTTGATTATCGTTGATCTGATTAGGACTGGAACCACGTGGAAAAGACAAAGTGTATTGTGAGTCAAAAGGTAGTGAAAGTCATTAACCCAGTTCGGCTTCAATATCCCATTCAGTGTCGCGGCACATCTCAGAGGGAAGGTAACCAAGGCCTTCAATCTATGTCTTCGGTCAGTTGGATCTTGTCTCTGTTTATTCTGAGGTTATGTTCTGGTAAGTGGAGTCATCTCTTGGTTTATGTGAATGGTCACTTACATGCACACAAAACAAATACACTTACATGCAATGTTCCGCGTCGCCAAGAAGTTTTTATAACTCAAAACACTGTTTTCTTGATAATCACATGAGAAGTTTAAACTGTACCGATACAGTTCAATTCAGGATAGCCCTAAAATACGCCGCCGCACCTAATGTGTTAACGCTGCAAGCACAGATATCGCACTTCGGCAAGAAGATTATTACAACTCAAAATATACACTTACCAACAAAAGTCTCTGCACACCCTCCAGCTTTTTTTTTATTTTACCTAAAGATAGGTTATGAGCCAGATATTGGCAATGAAACTCACACATTTTTTACATAATTTAATCTATTTTAATTAATTATAATCAAATTTAGTAAAATTTATTTAACTTATAAGTTATGAGGAAAATGACATGAAATGTCAGAATATTGGTGCGCCAAAAGTCCCTGCACACATCATTTTTCTTCAACTTGAAGCTTAATTTTTGATGCCAAATCAACTTTAATAGGTAGTCGTTCCTACCTTATTTCTTATCACTCCTCATAATCTATTTGACATGGTGTGAACTAGTTTTTTGTAGTTTCTGGAGTAATTTTACCCCACAATTCCTTTAGTACTCTTTTTAAGTGGTCTTTGTTCTTATTTTAATTTTTACTTTCTGACAACCTAGTTTATCCCACAGATGTTGTATTGGGGAAGTGTTTTAAGTTGCTGTGGAGCATTGTAGAGCAACTATTCTTGAACTTTCCGTGCTGTCGTTATCTTGTTCAAAAATGAATTTTTCCTGGAGATCAAACTTCATTAAACTTTCCGGTAAATTACTCCTCAAAATATTTATATAAACCTGTTGGTCCATTATTCAGTTGATAAATTTAAAATTACCAACTCCAGCAGCACACATACAACCCCAAACCAAAACACTCCCTCCACCATGTTTCACAGTACCAACTACGTTTTTTTCCAGGGGCTCTTTGTTAGGTTTTCTCAAAATTTTCCCCCTTCCATCTGATCCATGAATGTTAATTTACTCTCGTCAATAAATAAAACACGTTCCCAGAACTATAAGGGCTTGTTTACATGTTCCTTTGCGGACTGCAGTTTCAATATCCGGTTCGTTTACTAATGAATGGCTTACACCTAGGCCTACGCACATTATAGCCAGCTTTCTTTAGGGTTCTTCTAATTGTTTGTGCAGATACCCCAATCTTGTAATTTTCTTACACCATACCTGCAAAATTTAGAGCACTTGTGTGGGGTTCTTCGGCCAAAGTCCTTATGATAGCCCTCTTGTGGTGAGCTTGGAGTACTGGGGGCGGCCAGAGAGGTATCTACTTTCCATTGTACCCAGTTTTTCATACCGTTTTAGGATATACCTTACCGTATTATAGCCCCTGTTGACGATTTGTCCTATTTACCTGTATGAGTCGTATGAGTTTCCACACATTTACAATTTGGTCGGGAATCGGTGTTGGAACCTCCATTTTTTATCACACTCTTATCTGTTTGGGCCCAAATTAACACTGCCATGTTAGGATTAGCCGGAGTATGAATGGGATAATGTGCAAACTGTATACATATCAGTATCTTGGCTAATTCCACTGCGTGCAGAGACTTTTGGCGCATCAATATTTTGACATTTTATGTAATTTTCCTCATAAATTATAAGTTAAATAAATTATATTAAATGTAATTGTTGGTCATTAAAATAGATTAAATTATGTAAAATATATGTGAGTTTCGTTGCCCATATCTGGCTCATAAGGCATCTTTAGATAAAATAAAAAAAAAGCTTGAGGGTGTGCAGAGACTTTTGTTAGTAAGTGTATATATCAATTTTAAGTTATGCATAGCATTGGAATCAGAATGACAAAACCTACAATGCCATAATATAATCACAATAATTTAAAGATAAATAAAAAAATGTATTCTGGTGAAATTAACACGGAAATATCATTCCCAATAATAGCCTACTTTAAATTAAAGAAAGGATTAAAATCTTCGCTGACATTTCTTAAATTTTACATATAAAGATAATTACAACTCTGATGAACAGGAAGGAATAGCCTCTATTCGATTAAGATTAAATTTTCTCAACTTTAAATTATTGTTGATAAAGTAGGAATTACAAATCTCCACTGAAATTTTTTAAATTTTAGATTCTGAGCACGGGATAAAAATATTAAAAAGGTTTGGTAAAATAAAAAAACACTGTATTCAAATAATAATAACAAAACGAATAATGAAAATAAAGAAACTTCTGTTAAATAAATCAACTGAAAATATAATATTAAAGTCTTAATTATGCAATTCTTTAGCAAATCACTAAGTATCCCACAACACCTAATTACCCGCAATGTAGCCACTAATTTTCACAACTTTTTGGCAACACTGACTCCCCAAGTCAGGTTTCTATTAGGTTACACCTGTGACAGTAGGTGCTGTTACAACATGTATAGAGTATTATTTCAAATAATTAGGCTATTAAAATTTAAAATTAAATTATTAAAAGGTATTTACTTTACTAAAAGTTGATATCAGTGTGGGCCACAGCAAAGCGTTTCAGCGCTTAGCTAGTAATTTAATTGAAACACAAATAAAAAAGGAAAAGGAATTACCTACACTTTTGAGAATTTATTGTAACCTTTTCTTTATTTATTTATTCTTTAATGAAAATTAACAATAAATACAAAGATTTGTATTACTATTTGTCTGTGGAAAATAATAATAAAGGAACCAATAACTGCACTCACATAACGCAATACAAAATTATAATAATGATAACTTGTATTACAATAGCATGCTTATAAACAAAAACGTTATGAAATCGACATATGACGCCATGTTAATAAATCGAAACACGACCTACTGTATTTGCAATAATTCGCTATATAAGAATTATTTTGATCACTAATTAAGTTAAATACTATCCTGTCTGTTAAGTTGGCCAAAACTATATACATTGAGCCAAATTTCATAAAAATCGGTTGAGTAGTTTCTGAGAAATAGAATGACAAACATCAGGACACGAGATTTTTATATATATAAGGATTATTAGCTCATGCTTGTTCTATTTTTATGTAACTAATGTTAGAATTTATTTATTTTTTTTTATCCTCCCCTTCCTCGCCTTGTAGGTTATTCGGGGTTTCCCGGGCCAGGGGAGAGGGTGGGGGATTGATGCTGAGTTTATTTAAATTTTCCCCTGGCTCCGGGTTTTGGACTTGCTATCTTCGTATTTCCAAATTGCCATGGGCAACGCGTAATTTCTAACGCGCTTGCCCACTCGTCCATCCCGCCACCCAACTAATGTTAGACATCTGCTCAATCCTCCAATAAACATAACATCAAGTTTGAACGAAATCCTCAACGAAAAGTAATTATAAATATAGAATGTAGCCCCACTATCCCTCTTACCCCCACCCCTACCCTTCGCTATTTGTATGTGCCTTATGTTAAACATCTTCTTAACCCATCAATAAACATCATACCAAGTTTGAACGAATTCCATCGACAAAAAGTAATTAAAAAGATAGAAGTTACCCCCCAGTTCCCCTCTTACCCCCACTCCTACTCATTGCTATTTTGATGTAACTTATATTAAACATCTTCTTAACCCATCAATAAATATCACACCTAGTTTAAACGAAATCCTTCAACGTTAAGTATTTTTTGCACAATGAATGCTGGATTGGGACCACTGTGCGGCGGCGTATTTTAGGAGATATGCATATTGATCCTGAATTGAACTGTATCGGTCCGTCGGGGTCTGATGGGAATGCTCTGACGAAAGCGTTACTTTTTTACTGAAAAGTGAATTAAATGAGCGTCTCAAGGGCATTATCTCTCGGTAAAGATTGGAACTAGACGTAATAGGCGCAGGACAGGCCCCCGGGGTCCGATACAGGATTTACGACATACATTATCGAAAATAGCATTTAACTGCTGGAATTTTGAAATACCGTCCATATTGAAAATTTTTGCAAAGTTAGAACGATTTTTTGTAGTCTTTTACTGCTTTACAACCACTCATCATCATCATAGAGATAAAAAATATTTATATAAAATAAATAAAGCAAATATCAGTAAGTTTTATTTATAACTAGCAGTATATAACGGTTTCACCCGGAGAATTTTATTTTTTAAATCTATAAAATGAGACTTATCGTCTCAAACGGCCGATTTCGTAAAAACCAATGTAAAGCGAGATCAAAACTATTTTTATAACAATGAAGAATATACCCAGAGCTAAAGTTATGCAATTTTAACATGGACAGGTGTTCGCGCCTAGTATCAAAGAACCACTGAGCGAAATTTAGAGCATTTAGGACAAATGGTATGGATTTCTATAAAGAACAAGCAAACAAACAAACAGAATTTCATCTTGATTTATATAGATTACAGACTTAGTAGGAAGTATTACAAAAAAAAATATTGTTTTCTTTCTCATTTTTATGCAATAATTAAAGAATGTCAAAGAAATTAAATAGAACTACATAATATAAAATCAAACACATAAAGTAAAACACTCTGGTATCCTCTGGTATCGGACGCGGAAGGGTGATGCAGTCCAGTAGTCTTGTTTAATTTCTCAGGGCCGGTATCGGACCTAGGAGTCCGATTCTAAGAAACAACAGAATTTCAGCTGTTAGCAACATTTTCTGCACTGAAATGCAATAATCTCATTAAAAATCGGCTAAATTGAGTTTTTGAAGAGTTCTGACTTTCGGACATTTTCATGTGAAAATCGGCTGTTAAGAATGTAAGACATCGGACACCGGGGACCGATACCGCACTTAGCGTGTTAAGTTAAAAATCTTAAATGTGGCGGGATGTCCGAGTGGGCAAACGCGTTGCCAGTGGCAACATATGATTGAGAACCGAAAGATAGCAAGTTCAAAACCCGGAGCCAGGGGAAAATTTAATAATACTCGGCATCAATCCCCCACCCTCTCCCCTGGCCCGGGAAACCCCGTATAGCCTACAAGGCGAGGAAGGGGAGGCCAAATAAAAAAAAAAAATCTTAAATTTGACAAAAATTCGATTGAAAACGTACTAACCTGTTCCAAGACGTAATAACCTCATCCAAATTGAATATATATAATACCTTATAAAAATTAAATAATAAGTTATGCATATTGATATTTAAGGAAACTACTGATATTTTCTTATCCTCAGCTAATATTTGTGTGCAGAACGATGATAAAAAATGGAGCGATTGGAATTTCAGAAGATTGTTTCTGTTACTATTTAATGTCGAAAACAACGTTCACTTCTGGCTCTATACCAGGTGGGTCATAAACATTTTTATTCCAATATTATTTATTTATTTTTTTTGGTTCCAAAATTAATTTGCACGCTTGGTCTGTCTCTAGAAAATCCTCAGGTGTAATCAATCTTCTTTATACGATATTATTTTTAAAAGGTGTTTTTTTATCGGTATGCCATTGATACTAGATCATGTTCGATCATATTGAGGTATCATTTTTAATATTTTCTTTCCTCCCAAGTGCGAAAAATTAGACAGATCTCACAGAAAACGCCAACTGAATATCTATGGGCACTTTTTTTTTCTAAATACTGCACCTATTATGAGTTTTTCTCCTAAAGTTTCAAATCTTTAATAATTAATCTTTTCTCTTTTTCCTTTTTCTTCTAATTGAAGTAGGAATACCTAAAACATAAGTCAATTCAAATTTACATTAAAAAAATAGTTCTTGCAAATTCAGCTAAAAAACAAAGGGATAACCTAATTTAAATATATGTAATAATTAGGGGTGGGATTTTCATGTATTTACATATTTTCTTCTGAGGCCTAGAAATGCAGGTATATGCATTCTAAATGGTTTTTACCATGATATAAACCATTTTGAACCATTTTTATTTTCCAAATTTTGTGATTTTTTACATATATTTTGTTAAATACACATTTTTGTCCATATTTTACAACTTTTACTAAAAGAACAATTATTTACTTTAAAATTATTATTATATTTACAAGTTATTTACTTGTTTTACTTATATTCAATCGATAACTAGAATAAATAAAGTGTAAAGCAGAGAATGAACTTAGGGATTGAAAAATTTCTTGGAAAATCAAAAGGCACCAAGCAATATCGATACTTCTCAGAAATTTTGATCCCCCTCTTTTCTTACATAGAAGCCGCAACCGCGTAAATATCAAGCCCCATAAATTTAGTGATAAGTTCATACCTAGTGTGTAAAATACCAAAGAGGGAAGAAAACAGACAAGAAGGTACGTCGCAGAGTTTGCAGAACTCTTAACCCTTAACTACTCACCTGAATCAATGTTACTTATCTACCCACCTCGAGTCAATATGACCCAGAAAAAAAATAAAAATCTGGTGCGTGCGCGCAACACACAACTTTCACTTACCAACTTATTTAGATAAGAAATTAATGCGTTTTGTTAGTGCCACTTCTCAAAGTTACATATTTTCCACATTCATTTCTTATTTTTATTTTCATTTGCTCTATAAACCCCTCAGAACATTTTAATAATGATAACGCTTACTTGATATTAAATAACACTCAATTTTCATTAAACATGACGAATATGAAGAAAATCGTTAAAGCCGTTTTTGAGATAATCTAAAAATTAGAAAAAAAGTTATGAAATAAAGTGTCCCCTTCGGTTGATCAATCTTGATGAAATGTTGGCTATCACATCTTTGGCATATACATACATAAATACCCAGTATGATCAAAATCGTGAAAGCCGTTTTTGAGTAAATTAAAAAAACACGTGAAATTGATACAAAATTTATTAAGTAAAGTCCCCCCTCCGGTTGACTATCACATGAAATGTTGGCTATCACATCTTTGGCATATACATACATCAAATACCCAGTTTGATCAAAATCGTGAAAACCGTTTTTGAGTAAATAAAAAAGACACGTGAAAATGATACAAAATTTATTAAGTAAAGTCCCCCCTCTGGTTGATCAATTTTGATGAAATGTTGGCTATAACATCTTTGGCATATACATACATCAAATACCCAGTTTGATCAAAATCGTGAAAGCCGTTTTTGAGTAAATAAAAAAAAACACTTGAAAATTATACAAAATTTATTAAGTAAAGTCCCCCCTCCGGTTGATCAATTTTGATGAAATGTTGGCTATCACATCTTTGGCATATACATACATCAAATACCCAGTTTGATCAAAATCGTGAAAGCCATTTTTGAGTAAATAAAAAAAAACACTTGAAAATGATACAAAATTTATTAAGTAAAGTCCCCCCTCCGGTTGATCAATTTTGATGAACTTCTTACAGTCATATCTCGGGCATATAAATAGATCAAAGACTCAGTTTAATCAAAATCGTTAGAGCCGTTTTTGAGAAAATCGAAAAAAACTTAAAAAGTTATTAAACAAAGTACCCCCTCCCTTTGAGCAATTTTGATGAAATTTTTGCTGTCACATCGCGGGCATATACATACACTAAATACCCAATCTCAGGTTCGAACGGTTTATAGTTTTTGAGCTAGTCTGTTCACACACACACACACACACACACACACACACACAGACACACAGACCATTTCGCGGGACTTGGTTAATTGGACTCAGGGGACCCCAAAACGTGTATTTCCGTTGAAAACCGGAAGTCGAAATTTTTCACGATCGCAATACTTCCACTTACTATATATTTCATATATAGGTAAGTGAAAGTAAAAAATTAAACAACCTTAGGGTGTAAGATATTAGTTTTAAACAACAGGAGAAGGCTTGAATATATATATTTATTTATGTATACAATAAATGAAAGTTTTAAAATATGAATAACATGTTGAATTATTGGTCTAAAGCGGAGTAGTATAATAAAGGAACTCCTTAACATTACTATTATTAACATAATTTCTTTTGATTTAAATTCAAAAATTTTTCTATGAACCACCTTTGCAGTTAAAACAGATAAGGAATGAGTGGTTTTATAAAAATTTAATCCCCGCATTGGACACAAAAAAAATGGCTTACACAACTACTCACCTCGGGTCAAAATATCGATTTAGGTAAAATAAACACCTCCCTTATTTTGCAGACACTGCCAAGATGTAACTGGAGCCAAAACAAAGGATATGTCAAAGTTATATATAAATATTTAAATGCGACAGTAAAGGTGTCCTGTATTGTTTGTTCTGCCAAATTCCCCACCCGTCACGTCAGTCGACGTGGAAAAATCGTTCAGCGAATACAAAGCTTTGCTTCGACCGAATCGTTGTCTAAGAATGCCTCTTATTGATTTATTTTTGATGGTGAAGATGAGGAAGTTTAATGCGTGTTATGATATTTCCAAAAATTTCGTTTACATGTTTTTTTTTTTTATATTTGTTAAATATTTTAAATGTATATTTATTTTTTATATGAATTCTGAACTATTGAAATATTTTAATTTTCAGTCATATTTTTTTTCCATATTTTTTTTACAAATATATACAAATATACGTCCATATTTATGTACATATTTTGAAATTTTCATAACGTAAAAATCCTATCCCCGATAATAATATAATAAGTTCATAATTCCCAATCTAGAAAAAAAATCAATAAGTCTAAACCTAAATGGGTTTGCTGATTCATAATAAAGGATATTTTCATCAATGTATGAAAAAAGCGATAAGAAATCTACGATTAGATAATAATATAGTTGTAATTAATGACAAATAATGGCGAAACAGATCTCTCGTGCTTTCGGAGAATGTGTGATCATTCAAAGGGGAGTCTAATTGTTCGTAATTTTTACATATTCAATTTTAAGATAAAATCTTCTGAAGCTAGTGAAGATAAGATAAACCTTTTGCATTAGGCTGATGCGAAACATAGGGTTTTAAATTAAATAAAAATTATTTCAATAAAGGTTATCTATGTAGAATACTAGGCAGTAGGTAGCTATGTTCATGAGAGTTTATCGAAAATAAATAAATACCCCGAATTGTTAATTGTAACAAGAAATGGCTATTTATAAAATGGAAGTATTTCA